>VZRH01000513.1:106991-169919 GCA_013397555.1 Urocynchramus pylzowi | reverse complement strand
AAAAAAAAAAAAGAAAAAACCAACCAAACCAAAAAAAAAAAACAAAACCACATTAGATAGCAATTTAATCCTGATAATAGATTAAAAGCTGTATCATGTAACCAAAGCACTATCACTCCAGAGTAGAGCTGTATTGCAGTGGCAGTCACAGATGAGAAATGTGTCACTGCAAGCCCCTTTCTGGGGACACTGCTCCCTCAGCTGCTGCAGAGCTGGGAGCCACCAAGCCATTTTTCTTCCTTTCTTCTCTGTATCATTAGGAATGTTAAGTCCCACTCAGTCGTGCATTTGCCTAAGAGGACTGTCATTTCATCTCCACTTGGTACAGGGGAACAAGGACAAGGAAATATAGAAAATTGACACTCTTGAAAAGATTCATAACTCTTATTGCCCAAGTCTATCTCCAAGAGAATTAAATACATTTTCTGCATAAAGTTCTGATCCCAGAAGTTAAAAATGTGGATCCCAAATCTTATTATTTCTTGGAGGGTTTTATAGGAGAATAAAAATTTTCTATGGTCAGCTATCACAAGATTCAAAAATAAAATGTACATTTCAGATGCTTTCTGAGCTGGCCATAAGCCACATCATGGTGTACACTGTCATGATAGAGATAAGATTTTAGATTAGAGACTAATATATTTGTAGATATCAGAACAGGAATAAAACTATTAAGAAACTATGGCTGAACTGTAAAACCAGCAGGTAGAAGAGACTTTTACTACACACAAAACACACATTTTTAATTGATTGGTCACTGAAATGAGCTAATGAGGGAAGACATCTGCATGTGTGAATTCTTACAGTCAGAGCCTTTGATCCATGTTAGTGTCTTCCAGTTGATGCCTTTCTGGAACATATATTTTGATTAATTACAAGATACTGGCTATATGCAGGCGTGTTAGGGTGGAAATCTAACATTTTGAGATGCATTAAAGCTTTTAATTGATTAAATAGCCAAAAAATTTTGTGGAACTCTTGTTTTTGTGTTGGTTTTGTTTTCCTGTTTGGGTTTTTTTCCCTATGGAAAATAAGGTTCATCCCTGTAAAAACTGTTGGGTAGAGTGTTTTGAAGGGATTTTCTTTTCCTTTGGTGTGCAAATGTAGGTCATGAAGTATCATATCCTGAAGTGTACATAAGTTATATGAGATATCTCTGGGTTATCTGTAATGTCATGATTGTGACTGTATAGAAAAGGTTATGAAAAATCAGCAGAAATTATGATATTAAGAGCTTTGCTTTTTCTGTTCATGATGTATTGTTTGGAATAGCTATGTCTGCTGAAAAATATTTCTTACACATAAGCTGGTTTTTCTTTTTTTTTTTTTTTTTCTTGTAACACTGTCTGTAGCCTGCAGACAAATGTGGGGCAAAAGAATGGGCTACAACAAAAATGAAGGGTTTTTAAACTCTCATAATAAGGTTCTTCCCAATGAAGGATTCATGGCTGAAGCTAAACTGACCACTGTGAACATCCAAGCTGCCTTCTCAATAATACAAACCCTTGTTCTAATAGTTTTTGCAGCAAATACATTTCTCTCAGAGCCACAGTATCCTTATGGACTGTGCTGGGGGTTTTTATAGAAGGTCCTGATCTGACAAAAAAAAACCAACCGAAACTTCAGGCAGGTTCTCTCCAAACTTAGTTACCCTCACCATTAAGAAACAAAATAAAGAAGCTTTTATTTTTTCTTTTTTTTTTGGTGGGGGTTTTTTTGGTTTTTTTTTTTGTTTTTTGTTTTTTGTTTTTTTGGTTTTTTTGGGGTTTTTTGGGTTTTTTTTGGTTTTTTTTTTTTTTTTTTTTGTTTTTTTGTTTTGTTTTTTTTTGTTTTTTTTTTTTTGGCTTTTTTTAAATTTATCTGCCTTTACATTGTATTTCACTGTGGCTTTGTCTGGGCCACTGAAGCTCCTGCTAGCATTATAGGTAATTTGTTTGTCATTCAGTTCAAATCCCTGGTAAAAGCTATCTCCAGTGTCTCCTTGTGGACTATTGTTTTTGTAGGCACCAGGACAGGGGAGCTGGAGCTTCTCTGGAGCCACTGACCACAAAGATCTGCAATGCCCAGGAGTGGCACAAGAGGAGGCAGAGGAGGGAGAAGAGCAAGATGAGCTCAGAGCCTTAGGTGAAACTGAAGAAGGCAAAGTGACAAAGCTGCATGAATAGGAAATGGAAAAGTAAGAGAGGCTAGAGTTCAAACAATTCTACATGTTATGAGCTATACACAAATGTCTGGAAAAGTTGCTCTGAAATGGATGATTCCAGGGCTGCAAAGAAATCAGAAATGGAACAGAATACACTGACAAGTATATAGGTAAACTACTGCATACTATCAATATTTTTCCTCTGCTCTGTATTGCTGAAAGACCTGTTGCCATTATAACACTCAGACATACATACACCTCCCTCTGCATCTGCTTTTGAAAATACTTGATTCTCAGTTCCCATATTCCTGACACGCTCACACCCTGGAGGAATCAGTAGATTGCACAGGGTGTAAAAGTCATCCCAGACTCCTGCCTTCAACCTCTTTAATATTTGATGAAGAGTGTGGGTACACCCTGATGCTTATCACAGTATCACCCAGTGTGGTTTAAGACCTGGTTGATTCTGTTATGTTAAGAGGGAAGGAATAAAAGAGATTGTAACCATAAGTGTTTGAATATAATGTTTATGTTCATGTTAGAAGCAGACAAAGTTATTATACAACTTATATCTTTCAGTAAATAAGGCTATTAACATTTCTTTGTTTTTCATACACAGGTCAATTAAAGTATACTCCTCCTACAGAGAATGATATAATACAATTCCAGTGTTAATTCATTCTCATCCTCCCTCATCATAAACCTTTCTTGCACAACCAAATTCACTCCAGGCTATTCAGCCCTACATGCATATCTTGAATTTCATTACAATTTTCAGTACAGAGCTCATCTAAGCTGTGAAAGAAGATATTTCATAAAAAGTTCAGTGCATTCATGGTTCCAAGAGTTCCATCTTACAATTATACCAACAGGCCATTCTGAGAGAACATTTGTTTTATTTTCATATGAGACACTTACCAAACTCAAAGGAGGAGAAGCACAAACTGGGTCTCAGCTGTGGCTGGATAATAAGATAAAGAAATATTTCACTTTATTAAGGATTTTGCGTACATGAACAGTGCTCTCCACTCTTCACAGTGCCAGGTGGAAAGCTAATCTTTGCATCTTGCACTATTATTCTCACTTCCCTTAACTACTATGTACAACCTGAACAGATGTAAGAGGCCTTAAGCAACCCAAAACAAATCAATGGTTTCAGTGAAAGTGGTGGCTATTTAACATTTCCCCAGAGATGATCAGCAGCACTTAAAATTGACTGCTGTGTTACTACACATCCCACAGTGTAATAGAGGAAACTTGCCCTTCGTGATTTAATACTTGTAAGATTCAATGAGCTTATTCTAAAATGCCTGCCTCACACTGAGAAAAAAAAATAATTAAAATACTTAATATATTAATGAATAACAGCTGTTTTTATATTAAGTAGGTGGATATATACACAGCACAATACTATTTTTATCATCTTAATGCAATGAAGATTAAAAGAAGTAGTGATGAAACAAATAATTATAAAAAATATTTCTAGGGAGAGCTAAATTCCCAGAGTGCTAGGCATGAGGTGCAATGGTTGGTGCAATATAAAAGGGTAAACTAGAGGGCAGGCTGCTCTGTTTTTCATCACTACTTTTCATGCCCACAGACCATTCTGTTGTACTGGCTGAAAAAAAGAAAGGGAAACCAACCAAGGAGCTGTCCACTCTCCAGAGCCACCATAACTTCAAAAAAGGGTTGTACTGAGCTGGAGGCACAACCCTCTGGAGACAGTTACTTTATCACTTCATAAATATGCACTTTGATTACAATATCTATTTACTGCTTCAATCAGTACAATGACAGATTTATTGTTCCAGGGCTAAATATACTTTTGGCTTGAGGAAATAGAAGTGATTATGTTTCATTCAGAAGACCATTTGGACCACTTTCCTAGGCCGTGCTACATTTTGGTCATAGAAAACACAGAATCAAAACAGCTAGAAATAAACAGCAAAACAGTGCATTGCATTTTCAGTTGTGTCCACTCATCACATCTTTCTCTTTCTGCACTACTACCACCAGAAATGCTTCTGCAATAGCCATGTCAGCAGTTTGGATTTATGCTGTCTCTAAGGTCTCATTTGGACCGTGCCTACTGTCAGCAGCCCCTGCTGTCTCTGGGTTACAGCCTCCCTTTCTCCCACAGAAAGGCTGTAGGTCGGTGGTGGTGTCCCCCTGGGGTAGGAGTCAAAGCAGCGGCCCTTTGTCAGAGGAGTTCACAGCCTATCTCTCGGTAAATTTTCAATTACCTTTAGGGGGATGTTTGTTGGGAGACCATCCCAAACAGCCTTAGGCAGCTCAAGGACAGGAGTTTTAGACCTCCAAAGTTTGACAAGTATCAGAACTTCAGGGACCTCTGCAGCTGATATCCAGGAATGGAAAATAGGAGGTTTTGTGTTCATCTGTTTCTGTTATAAAAGCCAGAGGAGTGTGGATTACCCAAGGTATGTCGGTCTTTGAGTCACCCCAGTGACTCAGGGCATCCAGGTCCTGCAGGTCTTGCAGGCACTTGGAGCAGCTGGCTTGCCTGAGTTGGCAGGATCCTTTCTCTCCTGGAGGATCCCTGCTCAGCCCGGGTGTCGGAGGGACGCCACCGCCCGCGGCAGCCCTGCCGTGCCAGCCCCCCCAGTTACCCACCCCAGCTGCTGGGGTGTGCAGGGAAGTGCAGCATGAGTGCCATGGCACTGATGGAACCTGCTTGGAAAAGGCTGTGTACAAAGACACTCTTCAGAGCCCATGTGTTTTGAATTATCTCTGTACTTCTAAAAATATGATCCTTCAATGTATACATATAAATGGAGCAGTTATTCACAATTTTTAAAACTAAACATAAAAATTATCAAAAGTGCTTTCCTGATAAAAAGTTAAATCCAATAAATTCAATTGACCCTTTAATTACCAGGTCAGCAAGTACTTGGCTTTGGAACACAGTTTTATTCCAAACAGGTATGCCTATCAAAGCTTTCCATTTGGATTTGATGTAGGAAGCAGCCTGTGACTGATCATACTTGTAGGCAGTATTGCTATTGTTCTATGAAACATAAATTTCTTTAAAAGAAACCAATTCCCAGAAGCAGACAGCATGATAATTGATTAAAAAAAAATGGAAATACAGATTTTGCTTACAGATAATATAGAAGAGCAGTGTAATTAATAAATAGCACTGACAAAAATTTTAATAGGAATAATAATAATCTCTATGGCAACTAGTTCTAGAGTCAACAGGTCCAAAAAAGCAACTGTGTCTCAGTAAGTTATTACTGAGTGTCTCAGTAAGTTATTACTTTTTATTAATAATATTTCCAGTGTCCAGAAGAATTCTATATTGATAATCCTTGATGCAATTTTAGTAAACCCTATTTGAAAGCCAGGTTGCAATTTTGACCTTTTCTACCTGTGATATTTTTCTGTTTCTGAGCTGCTCTTTCATACACCCTTTGTTTTTCTTGCTGTGCTGTACATTTTGTCTCTAAGCTAGCACAGTGAAGTACAATATATTGGATAACATTTGGAGTATCTTTAATACAGGAGTAACAGGTCTCTTGAAGTTACAAATAACATAGAGATTGCACTAAAATACCTATGACCTTTCATTTCTCTGCATAGGCATCCAGTGAGCTACTGTGAAATACCTCATAGCTTGAAAAGACTGTTGCTTCACAAAATTACACGTAATATTTGCAGGTAGAAAAGAGTAATTACCTGTAGACTGTGAATTCTTTGACATCTCCCACCATTAAGAAGAATACTGCTGCTATGGTGTACTCTATCTATTGTTGAAAAGTCATTTTACATCCAAATTATGGGAAATGAGAAAAAAAGAAATTCAGCCAACTAAAATAATTATGACAATCATGTTTCAAATAGAAGTTCCAATCCTATGCTATTAAAGTAAATGGGATTTTTGCCATCAGAAGGAGACTGTGACTGCGCCCTGTATTTGTCAGTGAGTCAGAGTACTGACATACATCCCATACACTGTTATTGATGATTCCTCACACTTCCTAATGTTGTTCCTGTGTAGATTTGTTTTCTGGCTCTGGTGGCTACAACTGTTTTTAAAACCATAGCAACTCTTTTGGCAGTCTTCACACCTCTTCATCACTTTCCTTTTTAACTGTTACATTATTTCACAAAGAAGACAAACAGCAGAAAGACAAAAGGAAAACTGGATCCCCTGTTTCTGTGTGTTTGAAGGTACCTCATGTTAACTCTCTTCTGGAATACATGCTATTTCATTCTTTTAGCTTAACAATCAAAAGGGAAAGTATCATAACCACAAAATAGAAGAACATATTTTACTTTCTCTAGACCTTTGTAAACAGTTTGAGAAAATACCAAATTATGCATCTTAGTTTATTTATTGCTTGGATCACAAGCTATCAAAATATTCCATGTTTCAGAAGTTTATTAAGCTGTGGAGAGTGTGAAACTGCTACCAGTCACATTCTGAATTTTTCTTATAAAACCAGATAATATCAACAGCAACAAATGATTAAGCAAAACTGAGAATTTCACCCAGGGCAAAATTTCTCCACAAGTTTCCAAAAGAACAAAGATTTTTGTCATGGGCAACAACTCAGTCATTTTACCAGACAATGCAATTATTCTGTGGCAAAATCTGATAGGGCATTGCTCTGGAATGGAGTAAAGCTGGTTTTCTTTGGGGCTTAAAAAAATAAATATGTAAATTAACTAACAATAGGATTTTTTTTTTTTTTTGTTCTATGTGCAGAATTATGAGGCTGTGTAGCAAAAAGTGCTTTGAAACTAATTCCTTTTATCAGAAATACAGTAGTAGGTCATCATTGATTCCTACCATGGTAGCAAAAATGTGACCAGCTTTGGCTGGTCTCTGAATATTGAATAAATTAAGTAATGCAAATGGTGCTATTAATGAAATAGTAATAATGGTAATTTTGGAATTAATACATAATAATAATGGAAATAGTAGTAATGGTAATTTTATATATAAATAAATCACTTCACAGTACTATTTAGTTGTCATGAAAAAAATTCTTATTTGCATAACATGTGAGAAAATTCTTTCACCAAATTTTGACAGGTTGAACTATTTAGAGGCAAAGAGGAGTTAGAAGACCCTGGGAAAATCAGGAAAGTTTAAGATATTTTTTCTCTCTTCTGAAATAAAGAGTCTACACCAGAGCAGAGAAGGAATCTCCACAGCCTTTATTTAGTGCCTTTAAGTCTAGACAGTTTTAGTTTATATAAATGTTGAAAATACTTGTTGACAATAAATTGACAGTCAGCTTTCCTCAAAAACACAAATGTGCATTGCAGTGTGCTTTACTCCACAAATGCATGAACACTAAGGAATGAGGGGTACATAGAAGAATAATTGGTGCAACTGTTTCTAACCTTTTCTGCAGTAAAGAAACCCTGAAATGCCTCTGACAGTTCATGGGTTTTGTGGAGTTCTGCACATCTCAGCATTGCAGCAGATGAAGCTCAGCATAGAATCCACTCAGAGAGAGTCCTTAAATTTCCATCATTATGGGACAAGTTAAAGACTTTGCTACTTTTCAGAAGAAAGAATTTAGCTTCTTCCATGGCACTCTATTGAAAAAAGAAAGGAATATAAGAAAGTGTGCAGTCTTACATGATATTGTCAGAGGAATCTTTCCACACAGAGATCTTAACATTATTCAGCTACTCTTTACACTAGAGGTACTCCACTGAGGTGAATAGCCTAGCCCAGATACAACAGCAATAAAATTCCTGTGTCAATAATAGAGCAATTCTCTGAACCTGATGAGGTTCCTTGGCAGAGAACTGAGGAAAGTGCAGGTGTCATTGTGTTCTCTAGTCCTTCCTATACCTGGATGATATTTGGTGAAATCAGTTTGTGGCTTTAGGTTGAATTTTGAAGCCATGAGCAAGTGGTTCCCATTTACTTGCTTATAATATAAGCAATTGTACCATACATTTGTTTATGGTCTTCACAAAACATTATTTATACATACATATTCAAATTATTTATTCATGCACGGTGATATATATGTATGTATGTATATACACATATATATATGGACATATAAATGTATGTGTGTATATGTATGTATATATATATATATGTATAAATGCATATACATATACCACCAACACATACAGAAGCTCAGTCTAGCTCCTATTAAGTCCTTTGGAAATGGCATCAGACCTTGTGTGAAAAATAGCTACCTACATTTTCTTTTCAGTAACTGCATCTACACTATCATCTTCAATTTTCAGATATTTTAATGATCAACACTTCAAATAATGTCTTTGTAAAGCTACTCTACCTGTTTGATAAAACACACTGTACAAACAAGTCTGGTTAATTGTTGCTGTGAATTCATCTTTATGCTTGCTCTAGTAAAAATCTGTCTTGTTAAAGCACAACAGTTGTGGATTTAATTAAATATGTTGCTTAGTGAAGCATCTGTTTAAAACATTAATAAATGGCAGCTCCTCTGAGACTTTGTATGTAAAGGTTTTTCACTTCATAACCCAACCTTAAAATGTGCTTTAGAAGTTATAAACCATTAGTTCATCCTTTATTTTGGGCAGATTTTTCATAATTAAAAAGTACTTCTTCTCTAAGTCTGTGTTAATTGATCTTAATTTTTTTTTTAAATTAAATTCAAAAAATCAGGGATTCAAGTTTTAATCTCACCAATCAATAGTAATGTGGAGATACTCCAAAACATCAGAGGGGCATATTCCTTTTTTTGCTGCATTTGCTGAAGTGCAAATGAATATTCCTCCCTTTTTGTGCTTATACATCTGCTGAGAATATCCATTGTAGGGGACACCTCACTTCCCAGACCACATCCTAGCAGAGCTAAGCTGGGAGTGCACCAATATGAAGGCACAGTGAGGGAGAGTGAATTGCACTCCAGCCATGCCATGGCACAACTGCAGCAGAATTACAAATGAACTTCAGGATATTCCCATCAAGACATGAGGTCAGTCCAATCCCAGAGCAGTGCCCAAATCCTGCATTGTAAATCTTCTCTTGATCAGTAGAGGGAATTGGGGGGGAGGGTGGTGAAGAGAACCCCAAAAGCATAGGAACCATTGAGAGCTGCTTCATTTTAAGAGCAACCAAATAGTGGTACAGACTGATGGATTTGGAAATACAGGAATTTTCTGGATTGAAGTAGCTACACACAACCACTACATGTAAGATTGTCTAAAGATGACTTGGCTGCAGACTAACCCAAAGAGATTCTCAACAAAATTGCCACTGACCTGATTTTGCTTAGGAAGCCACTAAAAATTAAATGGATCTAAACCACATTCTGACACTACAAGGAGTGTTCCAGACCTAATTAGAGGTAAGAAACACAGGTATTCCAGGTCTTTGAAGCCCATTCAGAGAATAAGTAAAGTTCTACTTATCCAGAGCTGTTCATGGGCCCCTGGTTATGATCCAAATGTGTCCCTGAAACATAACAGTAGAAATGTCTGAGTAAAAAAGGGTAACTTCTGGAGCCTCCCAAGCTAAATTTAGTGGCATATTTTGGTAAAAACATTAATGCTTAGATTCAGCCAACACAGTACCCTTTCTACACTCAAGTCCTTCCATACATCTGGATTTCCTAGAATGTCTAGCCTTCCAAGTGTTTACTTGTAATGCTCTTCAGGAGAAAGACTGTCTTTATTTGTGTTCAGTATAGTGTTTGTGGCTGTCTTTCAAAAACAGGAAGGAGAAAAAGATATAAGAGATGTTCAAACTCTGCTGACTCAAAAGCCAAAAGAGTCAAAGTGATAAATGAACCTGCTTTTGCTAATCTCAGAGAATAAAAAATGGATGGGCAGCTCATACTGTAGGTGAAAAGAAACCTTCTTAAATAGCAAGAGACTAATCTTTTTTATGAGAATTTTTTTTTCTGTGTACCCAAATTTACCATGAAAATGTCATTTTGCTAAATGTTACAATCAAAGTGGACGCCTGACCTCTCATTTCTTACAGAAAAGTTACAAATGTATTTAGGTCTAGTGTCAGAAACATCCAGAGACAGCAAATTGCCTTCATTTGAACACTAGCCAATCTAGACAAGGCTCTGCAAAATGATTTTTCCACATTTTCTCTGCTGTGGAAATAATGATAATCATTTAATTATTCAAAGCAGGTAATAAATAGTTATTTACTCTGAAAATTATAAAGCTATGAGACTCTCTGGACATATTTTTCATTGTGTATTTTTTTAATATTCATAAAATGGATCATAAAGCATGAATTTTAGATTCCTTTTAGTTAATTAATTGATAACATTCTATTTGAGAGTAAGATGGGGCTTTGAAAAAGAAAATTTTAATTGTTCGGTGCTTAGGGGTTTTTTTCCATGTAAGTCTTATAGAACTAGAATAATATCAAAACAAATGCCAAAAAATACCTTGAAAAATTAATGTTTTCCATTCACTTAGTAATACATAGTTTTTTGACTGGTGGATATCAAATGGCTTTACCAAGGAATGCAATACAGCAAATTTTATTTTACAAACAGGAAAACTGAGGCAAAAGAATATTAAAATGCAGTCTTCAGGAAAGTGTGAAGAAGCTTTTTGAGTCCAGCTCAGTGCTATTCATCATTGGTCTGTTAAATGCTGCTGATATTTTGTGCAAATCAGCTATTACAACATACTCAGCCATGAAAATAAAACACATCTTTTATTTTCAGCATCACACAAAACCAAAGACTTATCTAATAAATGAGAATTTAATCTGAACCTTAACACATTTTCCATTGTTAAAATAGTCTTTCAGAAGGTCAGAGAATTCACCCTGATAAGATCTGATCTCTAATTAAAAGACTTTTATAAAACAAAACATACTTTCCTCTGAGAAAGAAAAACCAAAACTCCAGAGAGCATCTTTAAGATGTTTTACAATTCTGACCTCAACAGACAAAGAACAGAAACTCAATTAGTAGTGAAAATCTTTGATTCCATTTTGGCATTTATGTTCTGGGAAGAAGTGAAATATATATGCTTCCACTCTTTTATACGTATAATCTTCCTACTCCACTTTGTGACTAGAGTATCAGCTTGGATTTTGATTTTCACTGGATATGTCTAGGCTAGTCTAGGCTTAAAATCAAATTCTCTAGAGAATTTTAGGGCTTTAATGCAACTATCTAGCACTATGTCTGCTTCTAGCAGGTCTTCCCTGCTACTCATAGCTATAACCACAGGTTATAATGCGAGTGCAGCTGCCAGTGCAGAAGAATGTGCCCCTGAAGCCATCCCCTGGCACAGTGGAAGGCCAGTCGGCTGCATAAGCAGTTTGCTTTGCACCTCTGCTGCCACCAAGAAAAAGCTAACTGAAAATATGAGATGGTTCTGTTGTAAAAATGAGTGGGGACAAAACCTTCATCACTTGGAAGATATGTTAGCTCTGTGGCCAAGCAGATGGTACAGCTTCTCTTCTGAAGGCAAGAGCATGCCACGGCACAGAAAACATGCCATGGCAAAGGAGAAGTCTCAGATTACTAAAGAAATGTAGCTTAAAGCCTTGTTCCTTGGACAGCAATGAAAACTGTCCCCTCAGCACTCCTAAATGCCACAATTATGTCTGGCATTTGGATCTGTGATCCATGAGATTTAGATCTTAGGGCTATGAGACTTATTGGACAGGGCCTCCCTGGGCCCTTGGTGCTGAGGATCAACATCTCCCATTCCTAACCTGCACAACAAATCATCTGGTCCCTCCACCGACCCGAAGGGCTGAACACTCTGCCTGGACCTGTGAAATCTTATGCTTTTAATAGTGACAGGACAAAAGGGAGTCATTTTAAACTGAAGGAGAGGAGGTACAGATTAGATATTAGGCAAAGATTCTTCTCTGTGAGGATGGTCAGGAGCAGGTTGCCCAGAAAAGTTGTGAATGCCCCATCCCTGGAAGTGTTCAAGGCTAGGTTGTATGGAGCTCTGAGCAACCTGGTCTAGTGAAAGGAGTCCATTCTCGTGATCTTTGAGGTCCCTTCCAACCCAAGCCATTTTATGATCCTATGTGAGAAGCGTGTCTAATTTTTTTTTTTTTTTGCCAGATTCAAAAGCCTCCGTAGGCAGTGGAAATGTGAACATTCAGATCTCTAAAGCTTGTTTGTTTGCTTTTAAATGATTTTCTAGAAGACTATTAAGGATCTAAGGTCTAATTATAGACTACTTCTGTTTTTAATTGAAGAAACACAATGTTAAATCCTTCCCAAAGTAATATTTTTTTTCCTATGTGAAACAAATGGAAAAGTCCATTATTTAAGCCACAATTACATATCTACTTTTTCCTCACATATAATTAGATTCACAGCATGGAATACTACTTTCACTTACCCGTAAAGTTTTAGAAAAAGTAGAGTGCACAAGGTCTGCTAAAAATACTCTGTAAGAAATAATTTTTAAGTCTTCTTAAATAAACCTCAAAAGGAATGCTGCAGAAACATCACTTTTGTAGGTAACTTTAAATTTGACTGTTAAACTAAAATAAAGAAAATATTCTTTAATATTTACCGTACAGCAAAAAGGTGCACAGAACTGGTTGGAACCTGCATTTTGGTCCTTGCTTATCTATTACTGAAAATTTTCTGTGTTATTTTCAGTGGAAATAAAAACAGTTACTCTGTCACAGGAATTACATTTGTATGGAAAACTGCCAGGACTGATCTAATACTGATAAAAAACAAATATTGGTGTGAATTTATGGACTAAATTCACAGCACAATCTCACAGCATTTTATCCAAGACGTAGTTTTATAATTCAGAGGAGACCAAAGCCAGTGACTAAATAAATATAAAATGCACTGTATTTTACAGGTCACAACTAAAGCATGTTGGCAGATATGGTCAGTGATGCACCAACCAACTTTGTCTAAGCACTCATACATGATTTGGGAATTAAACAGAAAGCAGCTTACTTTTCAGTCAGAAAAGTAAGGTCTCTTTGGGAGACCTTGTCACAGCCATTCATTCCCACCTCTGTAGAAAACTGTATGTCTGGTGAATTCAGTGCTTTTCTGATTGTTGTCCTTTCACAAGTGCCAATGGATTGTTGGCTTCATATGAAGTATTAGTGAAACAATTAATCTTTTTGGAGATTTCAGTCCACTTTCTGATATTTTCAGAAGTACTAGTGGTGAGACATAATTTGGAAAACGAAATGAATTCTCTACCAGACTGGCCTCATGCCCTACCTTCATTAGAGCACTGGGACCATTTTGCTTCCTAGAGTTGCACTTTGAGAACTGTGAGTATCTCATTACCCCATTACAGTCTGGAACACCCTGTGTGCAGCAGAGGTTAGAGGCAATGAGTTATGGCTGGAGGTGTAACACAGACCAAAGCAAGGGAGGAAAAATTCGGTTTTAAGCCCGAATATCCATTTTTCTGCTACATAATTTGATATACTATTTCTTTAATCCACATGCTGCCTCTGTCATTCAGGAGGTAGAACAATGAACCATCGGTGGAAGGGACGGAGTCCTTTGGGGAAAAGCTACTTGAGAAAGTCAAATAATTCTCAGCTAATCAGCAAGAGTAGAATTCTGGCTAAAAGAAGAGCAAAAACTGTAAGAAAAAATTGTCATTGGCATGGATACAAAGAAGAGGACTTGCATCAAATTGTGTCCCTGGAGATTTGGACTGGAAGAGATCACTGGGCTGTAACTTCTTGCAGAAGAATGGCCATAGAAATACATCCAGTTATGAAATTAATCTAAGTGACTGTTTTTCTTCACTGTGTGAAGTAAAATCAATGATGTTTCATGTTTATTTGTGTTCAAGAAGGTAAACTCTGTAGAAGTTATCTACAGTGAATATTTCGTTCACACAGACTTGACCACTGGATTCCACGTGTTCTATATAAAATGGAATAAATTAGTTAGGACTGTAATAACTGGGGTCATTTACTCCTGCTCTGTTCCCTCCCCACACAGATTTACACACGCACAGACTCTTTTCACTGGCAATTCAGCTTTGATCGTGTGGGCAAAAACATAGTAAAAGAACAGAGGGAAAAAGGAAAAAGATGGTTTTTTTTCCTGTGCTCTTTCCTTCTTTAAGTGACTATCTATGTGATATGACAATTGGCAAATATTCCTTCAGCAGGACAAAACTGAGTAATCACCTTGAAACCCTTCTGCAAGAGGATACCACCAGTGCCACAACAGTTGTTGTGGAAAACATTATCAAAGAGGAGGTCGCTGTGTCAGGGGGTTTCATGCATTTGTCCTGTAGTGTTCCTGCCATGAGAAAAAAAGACTTATAGGCCAGACAGGAAACATTACACCAAAGCCTTGGTAAGTCAGACAGACATATTTTTGCATTGTTTGGGACTATCAAAATATTATTCACATCGCAACTGAAATGCAGGAGATGTGGTATTGAATACTTTTGACATTTATTTTGGATCATGGTAATGATTGTACCACAGTCAAGCCCCCAGAAGCTAAGCCTCCAGCCAATTGCCTTCTTCCCTGGCAGGATAGGGGAGAGAATAAGGGCAGAAGTGAGAAAAACTTGCAGTTTAAGATAAAGACACTTCAAGAAGTAAAGAAAAAAAACAAAACAAAAAGTGATGCAAAGACAATTACTCTCCACCTTCCATCAGAAGAACAAGGTCCAGTGAGTCTTAGAGCAGCACTTTCTTTGGAAAAAACTCCCTCAGTTTTGTTGCTGAACATGATGTTGTATAATAGGGAATATCTCTAAGGTCAGTTTGGATCAGCAGTTTCAGCTGTGCCCTGTCCCAATCTCTTGTTCACCCCCAGCCTATTGGCTCATGAAAACCTTGATTCTGTGCAAGTACTGTTCAGCAGTAGATAAAACATTTCTGTGTTATCAACACAGTTTTGATCACAAATCTAAAACAAAACACTATACAGGCTGCTATGAAGAAAATTAATTCCATCATAACCATGCCCAGTGCAATCACAAAAGAACTCAACCAAAGTTCCTATTTTGCCACAGAACATCAAGCATTGCACTTAATTGAGTGCAGCATCACACAGAGACCTTCAGATGCTGACAAGATTTTCCAGAATCATACTTACCTTTAACAAAAAAGCTTCTTATTACTTTTTTAGACTTATTTTAATATAGAATAAGTGGTATTCAAGTACTTGCTTCTTGTTCGGAGAAATAGAATTGAAGGCTGATAAGTTGATTCAATATATAAAGATGTTCATGATCACCTCATCTGTGTGTTTGTTGGACAAATGAAAAATGTGGAAAATCAGCAAATAACTTCACGTGCAGCTATGCATGGCTGAAGCAGTTACACAAAACTTCACAGCTGATAGATTGTGTCTGATAAGCACAGAAAATGAAAATGAACTTCTCATGGTTAAGAAATCCTCCTCTGTGATGGTATTCCATTAAACACAGTTTAAAAAGAAATTACTTTCTTTTAGGAATGTATTCTTTCTTATTTGACATCAATTGCATGTCTGCCTATGTGTATGACCCCTACCACCAAGCACAGAAATGTCTGTTGTTACCAGATGTTGCTCTCAACACAGGTAGTGTTAGAGCACTTCTGTGTTCATGACAGAAGTGGAGAAGTGAGGCACAAGTTTGAGTTAGAATCACGAAAAGGTCAGTTTCTTTCCTACAACAATAAGTTCCTTTCACTACTCTTACAGAGCCCTGTGCCTCTGTCAGCAGACAAGCCCAGCAGAGTAAGAGAACTGGCTGACAGAGTTATTTCTAAGAAACCTATATGACATGTAGGACTGTCAAAACCTGAAAGCTCTTTTCTGTCTAAAGTTATGTCAATGCCAGGGCTTTTGCTGGGAAAGTTCTGACATTTAGAGAACCCACCAGGCATCTAAAACCCTGGTCTGCTGAGTAAGCCCAAATTGTAACTCATAGAACGTCCTTTTCAGATGTACCTTAAGTGACTAAGGATTTCATTTCTCACATAAGAATATGTGAGGCCAAGTTTCCTCATCATCCATCCCTGCACTGGGACCACTTTCCTGTAGACTGTAATGGCTCCAAAGATGGGAGCCCTGGGGTAATGGGAAGGAGAGTGTTTCCAAATATGCCTCCAAAGTAAAATCTCCCAAAATCTTGTTGCTATTAGAAAACTACTGTCATGGCAGAAAGACCCATCATCTGACAAGGACTGGGTGACAGATAACATACCCTTGAGAAATTATGAAATATTTGTTGTGTTCACATTAGGTTCTGACCTCTGCCACTAGCAGCAGAACACCTTAGGAATTACCTTAACTGCCCTAAAAGCTATACCTGAATGAGGTCATGACTAAATAGAAATGATGCTCCTTCTGGTGCGTGAACAGCTCTAGTATTTGTCCTATCCCAGCTGCCAAAATTGGCAGCTGTGTTGAACTGCAAGTCCCTATTCAGATCCTATAATCTCTGTTACTCCAGACACCTTCCCTCGAAGCTGTTTCCTGAACTTGTCCAGGATCCTGCTGTGGGATCTCTTGCAAGAGCATCCAAGGAAGAGGAGGAAAGGGCTGGTAAGCTCCTTTCTTAATCGCTTCATATGAGTAGATGGAGCACAGATTTTGTACAGGATGTCAAGACTGGTTGCAAACAGGAAAACAGAGATAGACCCCACTCCTGGGATCAAGCTCATCTTGAAGCTGCACCCTCACACCTTCATCCTTTGCTGACACAATCCTTGGATTACATAGCCCCAGACACAAGCTTACAGTGAGCAGTTTCTCCTTGGCTTATTAGAAGAACATGTGCAAAGGGAGAGCTGAGATCCAGAGCACCCACCCCACCCTCCACCCAAAACCCCCACTGCTTCTGAAGCAACCATCCTGGTTCCTAAAGAGCACACAGACAATTTTAAGAGGTCATCTTCTGGGGGAGGAGGGCATGGCTGGACCTGTGTGCCTGGAAGCTGCTGTGTCTTTAGATGCCAAGGACTGCTGGTGACAAGGGGTCACAAGACCTGTGATTATTGATCTGAAGGGTGTGAACTCACTCCCTCATTTCTCTCCTGTCTTTCCTTCTTGTGGCCAGGCAGTCCTTCTCATTATACAGACCTCCTCCTGGTTTGATGGAGGCTGGCATCCATGGCACTGAGATATGCAGACAGGCTTCTGGAGCAGAAACTCAAAAGAAAACAAACTTAGTGGGAAACCACTTCAGGCTGAATCATGAACTTGAGTGGAACAGCTGAGGGGGCAGAAGGAATTGTTTGATAATGGCCACCCCAGGAGTGAAAGCCATGGGAAGGTAAAGGTTCTGTGAGAAAGAGAGTGGTAATTCCTTCTCGTTTATTAGTGTTAAATTGTTTTATTTCTGGGGCAGAATGACCTCTGCTGTTCTACAGACTACATTCAGGCAGAGGAAGGGAACCTAGGCTCCCATGAGAATTTCCTAAATAAACACTGTAATTACTTGGGGGAACAAAGATGAGGACTGGTCACAATAAAAAAAAAAAAAAAAAAAAAAAAAGAGTGGGAGGTTAAATTGTTAAGTGGCAGATGAAGTCTGGTGTAGGTAAAAGAAGAATGTTAAATGCAGTGAGAAACATCCTACTTTTACATTTATTAAATAGTGGTCAGGGAGATTTTGAAGTTATTACAGAGAGAGCTTTGAAAAAACAGCAGCTCAGTGCTCGGGATCACGTCCTGCTATCAATGTTCCTGTGATGTGTATGTTTTCTCCTGTGCCCATGAACTCTGCATTTGATGGCTACAATCATTTCACTATTAATTCTTAGTAATGGAATTTATAATGAGATATCACTAGCCCAAGCCCCAAAGACCAAGATTATTCTGATTTAATGAAAATTTTCATAACACAGCTACTAAGCATATTGGTATCCAGCAGTCTTCAGAAGCCTCCATTTAAAATGTAAAGCTCAGGTGTAGTGTCTATGCCAATGACACCTTCGATATGACCAACAAAGAAGCAGAGAGTGAGGCTGTTCAAATGCCAATCATGCCTTTATTGTGATTGACTGGGAAGCATCTAAAGTTTTTGATAAGCATAGTAATTCATTTCTGATACTCTCAAAATTATATTAAATTCCCCCAAATTAGAAAAGGTAGTATATTAATACACTTTGTTTTAAACACTTCCATTCCTTTCTTAGTTATGTAATATGAGACCTTGTAGCTAATCTTAAAGTATTTATGTAAGTAGGTACAAAAATAATAATTAAAATCACTTCTCAAAAGTCTAAGTTATTATTGGTTTTAATCTTTTAAAGAGACAATTTAATAAAATAAATGAAGATCTAGTCTTTGCTGACTAAATCTGCTAGCATCTGACTGGTCTTCTTGCTTATTTTTCACCTTCTCCAATACCCTGTTCAGTACTAATGGCTCATATATTTGCCATCAGCAAAACTTTGGTTGAATGCACACCTAACATTTTTAGGGCAAATGTTATTTTTAGTTATCAATTAATTTTCATGCCCACTAACTCCTCAAAACTTCCTCCTTCAAAATCCCAGCACTGTCTGGGAATTTTGAAAAACAGAATATTCCTTAATATTCTTTAGGTCTTGCTATGAAAAGTACGGAGTGCTTGCCAGTGCAAATGCAAAATTTCCTTAAGAAAGTCATACATGCACCCATAATATCAATCCCAAGCATTTTGAAAGTGAAATGTAGAAGAGGCACAGCAAACAAAAAGAGTGAAGTGACAATTGACAATACTATTGCACCTTTACTTTTTTTAAAATTTGTATGAGGCTACATAATTCAGGTTCAACATAAGGGGAGCAGTAGAGAGATTTCAGATATGATATATATCTATATTTACTGCCATGTTTTACTTTAAAGTGCCAGTTTTTGGGCAATAGACAGCAAGCACTCTGGCCTAAGCATTTAAGATATGGAATATCCACATCTAGCCATTGTTAGTGCACAGATGTTTGAGGTGGAAAAATCTGAGTTTTGGAGCAAGAACAAAGCAATAAGTAATTTTTTAATGGCCATACAGGAAGCCAGTGGCAGAGGTTCTCCAGCAGGTATTCTCCTAAATATTTGCTTACTCAATCTTCCACTATTGCTATATAATTTTATTTCTCATGTCTTCCCCAAAGAAGACAAAATTGGAGAATAGCTCAGCTGTACTTTCAAAATATTGGCTTTCAACAGTACTCAAGTCTCTTTTCTTAGCTTTTTTTTCATATACATGTAACAAAATTCTTTAAATATATCCTGAAATGCAAAGAATTATATGTTACAATTTTTTTTTCTTTTCAAGTTATCTTTGATGTCTGTGACCAGAGCCCCAGTGCTGCTGCAGCCACGGCTTGAAGTACTTTCCCCAATACTTGTGCCATTTCAAACATTCCCTTAATATTAAAATAAATGAAAATCAGGAGGTATCTAATTGTCCTGGTTTTGATTTTGTTAATAAAATGTGAAAGGTTAAAATGGAGCAAACCATTCGTTATAGCCATAGAAGTACCAAGGCTTCAAAGATGACTTGGAAATGAAAGGCTAAAGAAAACTTACAATAAAGCATGATATTTAAAATAATTTCAGGACATCAGTTTCCACTGAACTTAAAGGGAGTTTGGTGATGACTTAACTCCTCATAAAATCGGGGCCAGTCTGAATAAAAGCATATGAGGATTCTGCAGCAAGGCCAGTAACAAGTATGTGTTTTGTTGCAGTATGTATTTTGTAAAGGGATGATGCTTGGACAACAGCACTTGTACCAATTTTTAATGCAGCTACCAAGTCCAACAAATTTAAATTCACTGAAGATAATCTGAATATTTATTTACCTCAAATTATGTTCCTTGCTCATCCTGTAGGGGCAAGAATCAGTCATTTCAGTACTCTCTATAATGCCAGTCCATCCTTGCCCATTTCCACTCCCAGTCACAAACAGTCTGCAGGACTGTTTGACTGCCTATGTTATTGCTCAGGGAAGCATCTGGTTCACTGAGGCAAGACTTCTTGAAAGGGAAATCTACTGTCACACATAAAAGGAGCTTGTTCATAAAAATCAAGAAAGATTAGTATCTTCTTTACAGGAATTAAAAGGAAAACAAGAACACTGCCTATACTTTCCCTGGCCTAGTTGTCAGACAATCTCCAATGTTTGATTGTATGCAACTTAATCCTGTTCACAAGAACCAAGTTTAAAACTATGAAAAAGAACCAAAGAGCCAAGTTGTCACTACAGATGCAGTTTTTATTTGAGTTAGTTCTGATGGCCTTTTTCTCTTTGAAAGAATCAGTCAGAAAAGAGGCACTCAGTTCTACAAGGGGATGATGCTATTGGAAATGTGAGGGTGATTTTGATGGGCAAAATCTGAAGGTTTAGCTCTGAAGGTTTAGTAGTGTGATAGTCTGGGCTTTTATACTTTAACTTTTATGCTTTTATCCAACTGCTCTTAGGTTGGAACTCTTAGTTCAGTGAAATGGATGAAGATTACTGAGATGAGGCCTGCTGAGACCCCTGACATCTAGAGCCAACTGTACATTTAAGCAAGTGCTTCAGATACCCATGTCCCCAGATATGGTGTGTTCTAAGGTACCAGATACATTATTAGTAACAAGGAACTTTTTTTTTCCCCAGTCAGATGTAGAAAATCTTGCATGGACTAGCTTTTTTGAGAATGAGAAAATAAATATTTACGGAAAAAGATGTTCTTCTCAGATGCTCTAGTCAATGACAGTGTGCTTGACTCATTGTAAACAGCAAACCCCCCTTTAGGATATAGGCACCCATTTATTACAAAGGGGTCATTAAGTGGCTGAGGTAGTTCTGAGACAGGGCAGGTATTGTGTAAGTGAAGTGGTAATTTCTTACTGGACAGTGTGAGTCAACAGGTGCTTTTAAGCCCCTGTAGACAAATGCTATCTACAATGCTATTTTTATTTAATGATACTTTGATGTTAAAATGGATTTTTTTAAAGCACATCATTTCATATTAGGAAAATCTGTTGTTTCTGTTGGTATCCATCTTTAACTATTTACATGGCTTTTTGTTGGGTTCTGAGCATCCCTCTCTGCCTTTACAGTCAAATATTTGGCATCATCTCTGAAAAGCCAGTGTGTTGGCAGCATCAATCCTTTTTTACATGTAACATTTCTCATCTTGTAATCAAGGTTGAGGTTTAGAAAGAGCAGTGACTGCAGGAAGACAACTAAGTCTTCCCTATTAAGCAAAAACCCTGACTCAAAGCTTAATGGAAGGACTGATAATGTCTGAGTCCCAACAGAGGAACTGCATATTAGAGGAATAGCAAGCAGAGGTATTATCTACTTGCCTTTTATCATTGAAGAAATGCTGTTTAGTGCAAAGCTGGTTTTATTAGACCATGTCAGGAACTCTAGAGAATAATTTTAAATACTTGCTATACCCTTATACAAGAACACTTAGCAAACTCTGTAGGAAGAAGCCAGATCTGTATATCACGTATGATCTTTTACTGGTATATCAATAGATATTGATAGAGTTGCTTGCATTGCTCATTGTTATTATAATTTTCTATTAAACTAGCCACTCTTTCTGTCATATCACTTTGTGATCTGCCCCAGCATCAATAATTGTTTCCAGCTGGGATACATGTAATTATTATGAAAAGCAAACAAATATTTCAAAGCTATTTAACTTGTTTAGTCCTTTTCTTTCCACTAGTACAACAGTTAAATCACAGAGAGGAAAGGAATTCATCTCATCTAAGCTTTTCCTTGTTTGTTTGATAAAAACAGCCCTGTTATGGTTTTTGGTTTGTTCAGAGCTCTTAGAATTCATAGAGTTCTGACAGAGGCTTTTAAGGTGGAGTCTCCTCCTACTTTTGTATTCAATTTTAATAAAGTAGGGCACATACCTTCAAGTAAGAAGCAGTTTTATGCATGAAGGTGGTCGTCTTTAGTAACAAAAAACACTCAAGATTTAAGAGATTTTTTTTTTTTGAGAGATCCAGGCAGACAGCACTGGAACCCAAATTCAGTTGATATATGATGAAGTGAGCAGGAATTTCTCCCCAGTGCAATAATGTTCTGTTTCATTGGCACTTGGGGGGAGGTATCTTTTAGGTAGAGCAAGACTCCACTTTGTAGTGCTAGATAGAAAGACAAATGTTGAAACTATTTGCAGGAGTTCCAATTAATGCCAGTGTTGATGGGTTTCATTGCCTGTGTGAGCTTCAGCTGAACAACTCAGCCCTTAAATGGGATGCAGGATTGCAAGTAATTAAACATTCTGTTGCATACTGCAAATGCCTCCTTCTGTCTTCTCCCATAAACCTGCAGGGAAAATAAAAAGAGATATGGATATTTGCACTTCTCCTTACTGTGGATACAGACCAAAGACCTTACAGGTCTACAAGACTCCATATTCCACCATCAATCTCTGGAGTCATCTGTGAAGAAGCACACAGGATGACCAATTTAAAACCACAAATTTACCTGTCAAAACCTCAGGCAAGTAAGTCATAGCACCAAGCTGACTTTAGCATACTGGCAGCTGTTTGTTGTAAACAAGACTGTTTGGGGTGGTCCTGAGGGACACCTGACTTAAGTTTTGTGCTGTATTTAATCCAACAGCGTGCTTCCTTGTAAATGACCTACTTGCACTTGCAGGAAACATTTAGAATATTTGCTAAACATCACGAAGTCTGCATGGATTTCATGCACTGAAAGGTGAATCATTTGGAATTTGGTAAAAATATTGGATTTCCTTGATATTGCTAACAAATTTCTAATCATTTCATGACGTTTAAACATTTACAAGAATATCATATGTATGTCTAATTGATAAGTCTAGCTCTCAATTAAAGAAGTTAATTGAGCTCCTTTTCTAAAGCCAGGTAGGTCAGGCCAAACACTAATAAATGTTGACTATTGTTCCTGGCTGTTATCAATTGTTTCAAGCAGTGCTTGAGTTAGACAATTTTCCTAGAAAGCACTGTTTTTTCCTGTTCATTAGTATGGTCCATGAATTTTATATCAATTTGCCTGGATAGATAGTTCTTTTCTACCTCTTACCTTTGGTACAACACCTCAGAAGACCATGAAATAACACGTGGCAGTTGCCACTACAGAAACCTACACTTGCTATGGGATTGAGTTCCCTGCTTGAAAAGCAATTAGCTTCAATTCCTTGCTCTACTTTTGACTTCAAGAACAATGTGCTCTGTTTATCTGAGGGGAGATAGGGAAGACTGCCATCCCCACCCAGCAGCTATTTGTGCTCACAGCTCACTGTTGTGTACAGAGGTGGAGTAAGTTCCTGTGCCCCAGGCACACATCTCTCATACTTAATACACTCTCTTGTCTGGGCAAAGATGTACTTTGACCTTCCTCTGTCCTTCCATACCTGTCTGTGACAGGCATATATGAAAGAAAATATTTGTGAACAGATGGCTTGTAAAAGCTGTGGTCCCTGATGCCTGACCCCATCCAGCCATCCCTTCCCAGGTGAAGAGTCAAAGGAGGGGCTGAAGGAAGTTATTGGAGAGGCTCATGGTGGACAGGCAGGCACAACCATATGTCCCTCGTGTTTAACCTGCAAATTATTTCAGATTCTGAGCCAGACTGCTGTCCAGCCCCATAGCATGACAAGGCTGGGGTAGGTACCATCCTCCCTGTCCTGCTGACACGGGAAGGAAGGTCAGGTGTGGAGTCTGAAGGCAGCTGTGGTCTGTAGGGGGACAAGACTCCTGCTGGTGAGCTGCTGGGAGCACCAAACCCTGGAGCAAGAAGCTTGTAGACAAGTAAGAGTTTGAAGTCTGCAGCATACCAAGGGCCTTTGGTGGGAAGCTGAGCTTGTTGAATTATTTCAATAGATAAAACTCATTTCTCCTTTCTTTCCTCAGAAATAATTTGGCATCTTGTTTTGTTGGGATAGGCCAATGACACTTTGCTACCTCAAAGCAATTGCAATTTTGCAACTTATGTTTGCAAAAATTTTTAATGAATACTAAATTTGCCAAAAAAATTTGCCAAAAAAATTATTGGAAACCAAANGAGTTTGAAGTCTGCAGCATACCAAGGGCCTTTGGTGGGAAGCTGAGCTTGTTGAATTATTTCAATAGATAAAACTCATTTCTCCTTTCTTTCCTCAGAAATAATTTGGCATCTTGTTTTGTTGGGATAGGCCAATGACACTTTGCTACCTCAAAGCAATTGCAATTTTGCAATTGAGGTGGGGCAAAATTTTTAATGAATACTAAATTTGCCAAAAAAATTATTGGAAACCAAAACCATGTAAAAAAAAAAAAAGACTGAAATGAAAATAAATATATATAACTGGGAATATTTTGAAGTGCCAAGAATTTTGTTTTGACATTTTTGATTAAAACATTTGTGTTTTGTGTCAGACAACATTTTAATTAAAGACAATAAAAAAATTAAATCACTGAATGAAAAATACAGAACATAAATAATTTTGAAATATGTAATCGAACGAAAACCATGGGCTGAATAAAACACATGTTTTGAATGCCTGAAATCCTAATAGGAAGGAGGGAGTTTCTACTCTTCTTTCCCCAAAAAGTACTGCTTTCATCATCACTGATTCCCTTATGTTTTGGCAGATATGTGAGCCACCAGAAATAACCCATTATTTGCTCACCTATGTACATAAGGCACTTTGAAACAACCAGAGTATAACTGCCAAATTTAATTTATATGTTCTTAATCACTTTGTTCATTCCATTTACAGGTGAAATTATCAAACATGAATTGTTATTATTCTCTATGGAAACAATTTCCTTTCCTAATAGCTTTTATTGGACACTCAAATATGGGGGATAAAATTCACTAAATAATAGTAATCAAATGGCAAGCTATTTGGTATTGATTTCAGTGCAAGTGCAAACATTCTTTTACACTTCTTGGAAAAAGTATGAAGAAAGATGCTGCAAAAGGAGCAGAATTTTGAGTACAAATATTACATCATTACTTTGTCAGAGGCCTCTTCACACAGCTTTATGACCCACAATAACTCTATTGTTTACTATAAAGACTCATCTGTGGACAGAAATGTCCAGCTGAATGGTCATAAATGATTAAAGAGAAGTTCTTGGTCTGTGAGGTTTATTTTATGAATATAGTTCATAGTGCTTAATCCTAATAGTGATTCATAGAAGGGAATAAATTGAAAAGTCATATTAAATTCTTGGTGGCTCATCTCTGTAGTGGGAAAATGCATTGAATGTAAATTGAAAGTAAATTGAAGATGGAGCAGAAATTGACTACTGGAGCAGAAAGAGAGCAGCTACAGTACCTGGTGGAAGGCCTGCCCATCTGGTCTGCTGTGTGTCAGAGGGATGCATTTGAAAAGCCAGAGGGATACTTGTAAGAGTGTCAAGAGGCACTGTGTATGTACTTTGGATTGGGGAATTTTGTCTTCTAGTTGGATCAACCACTGGAATGTTCATATAGCTGGAAAGCTATATGAGATTTTTGCTCAGATGTATTTGTATCATGTATTTGTATTCAGATACAAAATACATCAAAGTACCTGTATCTTAATACCACTTGGTTTATCTACACATGTCGTGAATTCTCTTTCATGTTGTGGTATAATTCAGTCATAAATTTGCAGTTGAGTTTTTTTTTTCTCACAGAGAAAATGCTCCCCAAGCCTCATTCCTCCAAAGCTTCACTTCTGCTAGAATAGTCTGCTATCTTGCTCACTCTTCTCTTGGTGGAAGCAATCACCCTCAGCAGAATGAAGCTCCCTTCATCAGTGATATTATTTTTTTTTATGCTTAAGACAGTCTCCTCAAAAGCAGAAAGCAAAGGATGGAAACTTGCTTCACTCTGGAGTGGAGACCCAAGTATTCATACCTCCTGTGGGCAATAACCACTGGAGTCTTGCATGAAAGAGTCTTGTTTTCCTGAATTGCTTTTAAAACATCTCCTAGAAAGAAGTCCTGGATAGTTTTTGGATGTTCGTTGGGTTTTTAAAATTTGGGTTGTTTTTTTCTCATTCCTCCCCTCAAAAAAAAAGTGCTTGTATGTCCTTGTGGGATCTGACTTGAAGATTTAAAAATAGTATCAAATGTCTTTAAAAATGCCCTTTACCTGAAACACAATGAAAATAATGTCTGATGTTCTTTGGTCTGGTTTACACCAGAAGTCAAAGAATCAGTGATGTAACTAGTGTTCAGATGTAAGAATTGAATGACACAAACAAGAAATATACAATAAAAAAAATTGTAATACTTCCCTTATATATTCCCATAAGCAAAAAAATAATTTTGAGAAATAACATATAGTGTGATTCTGGCACACTTGGGCAGTTCAAGATTTTGTGCTGGAAATATGTTCCCTTTTTTAAAACAAAACCAAACTGAAAAAACCCTCTTTATCTGAAGGATGAATGAGCTCCTTTAATACATTGTAAATGTTACCCTGGCTGTGATCCAAGGGTTGTGATGTGGAAGGAATAAGTTGCTTAATTTCTGTATTTGAAGCCTTTGTTAAAAAACGTTTTAATCTTTTCTTGACTCCACTATAGTTTAAAGTCTGGTTTAACATTCCAGCCAGGCCACAACAAAAAGCATCATTGTTTGACATGCTTTTCCTACAGAGCCTGTCAGATGTGCTGCATTATCTAAACAATGTTGGCAGCAAGTACACAAGTAGCAAGTGTGAATCAAATCAAAGATGTCCTCAAATCCAGACTCCAAGCTTGAATGTTCCCAGACTCTGAGGGTATAGCAGGAGTGTCTGATTATCAATAAGCATAACCAAAAATAATCTAATCATTTAGAATTCAAATCCAAAACTTGATGGTTTCCTACTGGTGAGGAATAACCCTCACTCTGTGTTTTCATCCCACGCTAGAACCACCACATTAGGAACTATTTAAATTTGTTCTGTACCTCGAACACAAAAAATAAGGGGTTCATAGGAGAATATTGTCTGACCCTTGCTGAGACACAGAAATAATTCCAGTGCACAGAGCAAGCAGTGAAGCTACAGTTGTGTCTGCTGATCCTCTTGCACTGCCTTCAGCCTCACCTTTCAACCTACTCTGTCCTGCTTGGCATTCTCACAGTGCAGTGACCAACTTGCTAAAATCTGCCTGCTCAGCTCTTTGGGCAAGGTTTTCCTCACCTATTTCCATCTAAATGAATTAAGCCAGCAAAAATGTCCCATTTAAACTTTGAAACTGGTCTGACTCACAATGAGTAATGTGCGTTTGGGAGTGATTGTATGAACAGTTCAGCCTGAAGGTCTGAGGAAAGCAGTAGAGAGAAGCCAACTACATTAGGTCTGTGATGCTATGAACAAAGGCATCTTCCAAGTATGGAAAAGTACTTATGAAAGAACTCAGAATGTCAGTAACTCATTTTATTGCTGCATCATTCTTACTTACAGTGTATGATACTTTGAAAGAGATTCTTATTTTTCACAAATATGATTTTGAAAGCATACCTTGATACAAGATACAGTACTCCTAAAATAAGTTTTAAAGAACATTTGTTTCAGGGAAAGTTTCACTAAAAACCAAAATCAAGAGGTGAAAACAAGATTAAATATATTCAGTGCAATCAACTAATACTGGTAAATATAAATTGTGGTTCCATATGTTTGACATGCAATAACAATTAGTCTGAGGTTCTGTGAGAATATTAGAACTCTTTCTGTGGGAGGTGCCACCATATAATACAGAGATTAAGGGACCAGGATGTGGTAGATGTTAACTGAAGATTCCGGTCTTTGCAATATGGTAAAATTAGGTTCAGCTGTGTGGCCTTACAAGGGATAGAACCTGCACTTGATTTCAGCACTCCAGCACAGGCCAAGCTGTGCCTCAACAGCCTCTGTGAAAGAAGGGGATCTTCCCTTTACCACCTTATTACTCCATGTTGTCAAATATTTTACTTTCTGCACTCACAAAAGGAAACCCTAATTAATTGACTGCTATACAGCGTTTTGCTACCATGACTAAATTTAGGCGCAAGTATGAAAAGGTCTCACTTTGTACTGCCTTTTAGAATCATTCCTCAAAAGACATCTCTCACATGTACGTTTTGTACTTTCTTTTAAACAAATAAATTCATTTAATGTTGTGGATTTAAATATGCAACACTAAATTTAGCAAGATTCTATAACTTGATAGATATTCACTAAAAATCAGAAACATGCCAAATTCGGTTATTCTTCAATGTCAGGTCTGCAGTCTTGCAAGGAGCTAAAAATAAATTATAGAAGAATTAATTATGAAGCAATTTCATTAAAGGTTGTACCTATAAAACTAATTTCGTCATGTACATTTAAAACAGCACGAAAAATTTATATTACTTCACTGAAGTTTGATCAAATGAGGAAAAAATGTTGTTTTGCTTGTGTATGAAATTTGATTTTGTGTCTAACAACCAAAAAGAAAGGAAATTAAAGGAATAGAGATAATAATGACATTTTTAGTGTTTTTTGAGGAATTGAAGGACTAAACTTCAAAATCTTGTCTGTTTCTTTGGGCAACAAAGCTGTCTCAGGTAGCTAGGAGGAAAAGAAAATCTTCTTATTAGCAGTAAGAATAAGTTTTCTCATTTAACATGGATTTTCTTATTTCTCTTCTTAAATTTTAATTCTATTTTGTTGTAATGATTAAATGTAGCAATAGAGATATAAAAATATCATAATGAAAATGGAGAAAGACACAAGAGAACTCCAATATGACATAATGGAAAAAGATTACAGTGTGCCAACAGCTGTGTATGTATCATTTCATCTACTTTATGAGACAGACAGCAAGGTTTATCTTTGTAAGAGCTCTTGGTTCTAAATTAAAACACTATGGTAAAACTAGATTCACTTATGGCAGAACTTCCTTATTTAATACTGTAATTATTAGTTTCAATGTTTTAAAATATTTTAATTCTGATTATCAGGGACTATGCATTTCAAATGACTTTTAAATGCCAAATTTTATAGGAAGGAGATATTCCCTGTAAGAGCAAAGTCAACATGAATGAAGCAGGACAAGAGGAAACTTAAATGAAAAACAAATTACCTGAAGAATAGAAAGAAGACTTGTTAATGTTGTCAACCTGAATAGTTATATTTTGCCTGAGGAAAAATTATGGTTGACCATTGAATATAGAAGAAAGAAAAAAATTATATCCAAGTTCTTATCTTACTTTCATGACAACTCATAAAGAGAATAAAGGCCTGTAATTTTGCTTTCTCTTAACTTTTGAAATTTTAAAAAGGTTGCATTTCCAAGAATTTTCATAAAAATAGAAATGTGATTTTTCTTGTCTTCAAATGTGCTTTTTCTCATTTGTTTTTTGGTTTTTGTGGGGTTTTTTTGGGTTTTTTTTTTTGTTTGTTTGTTTTTGGGGTTTTTTGGCTAAAATTTTCCTTAACCTGGCATCATACAAGAAAACCAAAACTAACCAGAATCTTTAGAGTCAATGACTAAACAAATGGGCTTCGCATGATGGATCTGGAAGGGTATGTCACAGAATCACAGAATAAGCTGAGTTGGAAGGAACCCATCAAGTCCAACTCCTGGCCCTGCACAGCACCATCCCCAAGAGTCACACCATGCACCTGAGAGCATTGTCCAAATGCTTCATGAGCTCTCTCACACTTGGTGCTGTGACCACTGCCCTGGGGAGCCTGTTCAGTGCCCAGCCCCCCTCTGGTTGAAGACCCTTTCTCCAATGTCCGACCTAAACTGCCCCTGACACAACTTCAGGCCTTGGGTCCTGTCACTGCTGACCACAGAGATCAGTGCCTGCCCCTCCTCCTCCCCTCACAAGGAAGTTGAAAAACTGCAACGAGGTCTCTCCTCAGTCTCCTCTTCTCCAGGCTGAACAGACCAAGTTATGATCTCAGCTGCTCCTCATGCAGCTTCCCCTCAAGGCCTTTCAACACCTTTTCTGTCCTCCTTTGGACACTCTCATAGCTTAATGTCTTTCTTATGCTGCCCTGACCAAAACTGCACACAGAGCTCAAGGTCCTTTTATCCCAGGACAGGGGATGCTCTTCTAGGTCTAGAAACAGTGTTTTCCTACCATGAGCTGTATCTCATCAAGTAAGAGCACATACAAATGCAAGGACTGCAAATGCCAGTATTACATCTGTGGTACTTCATTCTCAGAGTTATGAAATTTTTATTTCAGGCTTCCTTTGCTCATCAGAAAAGGACTAAATAGATCAATAATGCATCATGATCAATACTTTAGGCATACATTTCCAACTGTGCCATCTGCACACCAGTCATGAAGAGAAAGATGTCAATGCTCTTCCACCCCTTCTGATTCTGGAAGAAAGACAATCAAATCTTTACCACACAAACTCCTCTTCCTCCACATCACTACATCTGTATTGAGCATGTACCTAGCACTCAATTTCTCTCTCTCTCTCTCTGTCAGCCTGGGCAGAAGAGGAAAGCAGCCTGCAAAGTTTGCTTTCTTCCTCAGCAAAAGTCAGCAGGCTGATGACTAAGTACCTGGAGTATTCATGTCCAGCAACAATTAGAAGAATCTCCTGCTAATTGCTTGAGGCTGCTATGTGTGATTGCCAATCAATATTCCAGCTTCAAATTATACTAGTTAATTGAGACCAAAAGTTATTACTTTTTTACATGACTATAAAATACAGATAATACATCTGCTCTCTTAGATGGCATCTCTAACAATTGTCATTGAGCCGTAATCCTTTATTGAAAAGTCTGTTCAGAATTTAATGAAACCTGTGTAAATTTTTAAACTGTAATTATTTTAATCTTGCTTCCATGGCAGATTAATGAGGAGAATTTAATATCTTTTCTCACTGATCCCTTTTAATTTATTCCTACAATATTTATTCTCATTCTGTTTTAAGGCTGGCCAGAAATTATATTGGATTAACTCAGCAGATATAGAAGAAATCAGGGAACTGCTTTGATTCTTTTGATGTTGTGTTAAAATTGCCTAATCACTGGCAGTGACCAGATGATGCTTTGTTTCTCAAGTACTGACAAACTGGCAACATCTACATGTCTTCCCAAAGTCAGTATTTTTTTTTTTTTTTTTGAGTCACAATTCACTTACACAGCATAATCTTGCTGGCAGAAGGTGGCACAGGCCTCCACAGCCTCAGAGGAATTCTCAGACTAGAGCCTCAATCTCTGTCAGCCAAAAAACTTTCTTATTCACTGAAATAATTTTTTTCCCTGCCGTTTGAAATAGGCTAAAATTTCTAGAATAGGTTATTAGAAGCCATAAGCAAGGCTGCAATTTTAAAAATGAAAAATGCAGCTAGAAATGTCACAAAAGAAACTCCTAGGTAGTAATGGCTTGAAAAAATTATCTTAGTCATAAGAGAGTTAAATAACTCACTTTAAAGTTAATCTGCTGTGATTTTAGTGGGAATTAACATATTTCAGGCTTTCAATGTGTACCTAGCATAGTAGAGAGGAGATATTCAGAGTCTCCCTCCACAGAGAAATGTTACAGAAAGGATGTGCAAAAGTCACACTTGTATTTTGATGTGTATCAGGAGGGCAGCTTTGCCAGAAGTGAAGAACTCACACACCTCTTGTGGGAGCTCACTGAAGCCCATCTGGTTTTCTGGGAATTTCTTCTACATGGGCCAGTTCTGGTCTGGCACCAAAGAGGCAGACAACCAAGGTTAACCTGACTTATCTCAGATAACATCACACTATCTACATATATATGTATCTTTTAGTGCCTGTGCTTGTGAGGCTTACTGTCTATCTGACTGTATCCATAATTTTTGAACCTGTTGCCCAAAAACTCAGTCACTGAGAAAAGGGTGTCAGAGATAAAATTCCACAGGTTTACCAAAAAGACATTGCTTCCCAGAAGAAAAAGCACTTCTTAGCATGCTCCATTTAGGAACAGGCTTCAGCTCAGCTCACGCCATGGGAGATGGATGGCCTAAATACCTGCAATGCAAGAAAAACTTTTAAATGGGGCTTACACTTTACTAGACACCAGAGAATCCAACTGTGAGGCACAAATCCATAGGAAACCAGGCTTCATTTATTCTGCTCACTGCACAGGAGCTCCTTGTTTGTACTAAAAGCAAGGATGACTTTCAGTGTAGTTTCACTTTTGGCCAATGTTATTTATTTATACCACACTACAAATGTGAGTGGCATTTTGCCTTTCCTCCAATGTTTCTGTCTTGAGGAACTTGGCCTACAGGCCAAAATGTTGTCCTCAAATTCACTTGCTCTAGCAATGGTTCACTGTTAACTTGATACAGGAGAAAAGTCTTTCTGTTGAAGTCAGTCAGAATATGTGCCTTCCCCTGCCATGGTGTGATGAGAATTCATGATGGGGATGCATGGGAGGAGATGTCTGATCCTCCAGGTTCTGAGCTTTGCACAGGGGACTCTAAAACAAGTCTGAAAGGTGACTATTTCAAAATCATAAACAATTTTTCTTTAAAGATATTTGGTTTTCTTGTTGCACAAAGTCCATCTTAAATACATATTTGCAGACTTTTAGACATTGTACAGAAGGAAAAAATCCTACCAGAAGAAAGTAAATATAATAATCCTATATTTGTGGATGCAAAATACCAAAGGAAGTGTGACACAGCTCCACATGTTGACCTTGAGTTCTTCCTTTCTGTGCAGGGGTCAATCCTGCCAGATGCTTGGTGCCCCTGATTCACTCAAGCTGAAGACACTTGTTCTTTTGTCTGATGCTCAACACTTTCACCAGCACAGGCTTTCTGCACAGTTTTTGTCTAAGGTAAACAGACTTATTGACAGGCATTATGTATTTTCTCACTTAAGTAATAAAAAGGCTTGGTAATTTTGCAGAAGATTTGAAATTAGAACAGCTGATGTAACAGCATTTCTGTGTTGTAATAAAAATGAGGGGTATTATTATAAATACAACAGCATATTAATGAGTGCTTTTATGGTATTCATTTCAATTGCTCCATCTTTAAAGCTGTATTTCCACTGTGACTTTGATACAGGAAGTAAATTTTCCAAGTTTCTCACACTTCCATCTTCACATTGCTCTGTCACTTAAAACCATTTCAGGGCTCTTTTGTATGGAAAAGAGGATATACAATATTAATAAGTATGCCAGCCATAACGTTTCAGTAGTAGGAGCCCTTGCATGGAGTTGAATACTTAAATATATTCTAAATATGCTGCTAGTAGACTCCAATTAAGACATGTGAGAAGCATAGTGTAGGTAGATCAGAATATTCCTAATGTGTCTTAAATTTACCAAGATGAGTTTCTCTCAGGGTTTACTTATTAGCCTAGTTAGCACAAAAGGCAAACTCCACTCCTCACTGAGACAGACCACACATAAGAGCATGCCCAAGCTAGGGGAAAAAGGTGTGCTCTGACCACATACCAGGTAAAAAACCAGAGAATCCTATTGAAGATACAGTTTTCACATGTTTAAACAAACTGAGAAGAACACTGAGTAGGAGTTTAGGGATTACCTTGATTTATCAGAATTTAGTTAAGTTGCACCTTTAGTCTTCACACATGTTAATGGCTGTAAGTTTGGCCAATGTAGGACAAAAATGAAGTTTTTATGCCTATAAGGACTCAGAACAGTATAACAAGTTTATACTTAAGTTTGCTTAAGTAGCACAGCTGTATTACTGTATACAAACAAAAGACCAAAATTTTTGTACGTGGTGTCAGCTTATCATCTAAAGCTAACTTTTGCTTATCACTTGGGTGTTTAAGAAATTCTTAATAAATGATGCACCTATACTTATGGACTGATCTTTCAGTTTTAGAAAATTACCCAGTTTCATTAAGGACAGGTTATGTCATTTGTGAAGATGGAATATATGTACACAGACATATATGTTTATGGCTATAATTAACTATGTTTATGGCAATAATTAACTGTAAGAAAAAGATAAAGAGAGAAGAAAAAGTTATACCCTTCATTTCAGGAATTTCCTCTTCTGAGGCAAGCACCATGGAAAGCTCTGAGTTCCACTAGCTCTTGTCACCTCTCCCCTTTTTTTTCAGAGTGGGAAAAGGCAAGGCTGGTATTACTTCTTCTGTATTTATGGTTAATATTGTAACAAAGCAGTTTTCTATTAAGGTTCATCTCCTTTAACCATAGACTTCACCTGGCTATCTAGACTCCTTCAAAGACAAGATACTTCCTTCATGAATACTTCTTCCCAATTGTACAGGCTCTTTGGAGCTCCTCAGCTTTCTTCAGTGTATGCAGAGGAAGTCTGAGCAACAGACTTTGACTAAACCTTTAAAAAATCAAAATTAAGTCAGATGAATTACTGCCCCAGAACCTGAGGAGCAGAGGTGAAGGTCCACTGACATTAATAGCTTATAGAGGTGTTCTCTGTGAAGTGCAAGGAGTGTTTTCCAGTAAGAGGAGATCTAGTATCTTCCTTTCACTCACTGAACATGTAAATAATATAATGGTTCAGACATGTCTTGTGGAATTAATTTTTAGTATTTTTAAAAGACTTAGTTTGGTATTAATCCAAGAATATAGTCTCAGTAATAGCACATCATTCTTGTTTGATTTTGACTTTTAAAATATTTAACTAAGCTTTTAAACATACCTAAAGACAATGAAATCTGTTACCAAAAAAAAAAAAAAAAAATTAAAGGGTTTTTTTTTTTGTATGCTTAAATCATGAAACATTTCTGGTCATTCCTTATCCCCTCAAAATGCTTATTCCATTTTTTTTTAACCAAAATGTTTTAAAGAGTCAACATTTGTAAACATTTTGCCTTGAACCAAATAGTCATTTTCCTTTAGGGAATGGTTTTCATTATAACTTGAAAGACACGCAAGTCAATTGGACACTTGGAGCAGAGGGAAGAAGTGCAAGTTTTCCTGTGGCACTTGCTTGGCTGCTACTACAAAACAATGCAAAGACCATTACATCAGAACTGACAGATGTCCTGCTTCTTTCAAAGAGCAGGAAGCTCATATCTGTCCTTACAGGCCACTGTCATGTGCTGCTGCTTGGAGAAAAAAGGGGAGAGAAAAGCAGGAGAGAAAAACTTTTTCAAATCAAACTGTAAAGGAGCGCCCCAGCAACACACAGCTGGTGGCATCTGAGGCCTCTGGAAGGCTCAGTGAGTTACAAAGAGATGATGCTCCAGTGCAAGCACTGCCTCACATTCTAGTTCAGAAATCCAGCAAGAAATGAGGGACTGGGGCCAGAGGGCTGGAAGGATCCAACCAAAATGTAACAATAACTTGTCCAAGCACAGATCAGCACTAAAAATTAAGAAAGCTAAAGGTTTACATAATTAAAGGTGTGGCTGCTCCAGGAAAGTACATGAGCCCACGGGGATTAAGACTGGCCTAGACCAAAAAGGGTTACTTGGTGATAAATAACCCTTAGAAATGGTAATTATGTTATGCCCTAATGTTATTTACTGCCTAATATTGTTCACTGTGACTCCTTTAATTAATCTACCTGACATTCTCACTAACTCTTTCCTTTTATCCTTTGCTGAGATTAAAGGTCCTTTTTATCTTATTGCTTTTATGTTCATTCTTGGGTGAATCCAGTATTAAATTAGATGCCTGTGTGCATTTTGAGCACCCATGGCACTCACTTTTGGGGTTCACAGGAACCTTATTGCCCCTTCTAAAATTATTAAAAATTCTTGACAATCCAACTTTCCTGGTCACTTTGCAAGCAGTTTACCCAAGACAGAAGAGAAGTTCCCAAAGCATAACTTTTCCCAGCTAACAAAATCCTTAAAAGTTACTGTGTCTTTTTAGACTCAAAGAAAATCTCCATGCTTTTTTCAAATCAAGATTTCTCACTAGGCTCTAAGTTGTTCTCAGAAGCTATCTAGCTAAATTAACCAGTAATTTTCCTTTGCTAGTTTGCCCAAAAAACTGACGAACCTCCCACATTATTATTTCCCAAGACTGTGTTTTTCTCTCTCAGGATATCTTTGAACTGCTTTTAATTACTCTGACTGGTCAAGGTCTCTCCTGAATATGCTCCAGTTCCCTGAAGCAGATCTTCCTGATGACTTAGGCAAGAAATAAATATTATTATTTCACCTTGTAGTAAATTGCCCATGATCACCTCTATGCTGCAAAGCATCATCTCATGGCCCTTAATAATTGTGGTGGCTACTTCGCCAGCAACATTTTATCCTGTAACACATATTCTCCAAGCCAGATTAAACAAACAACTTGTTTACAAACAGTTTAATGAGGAGTAGCTATGACACACACAACAGTTTCCTTTCCCCCTGAAAGAAGCACACTTCTATTTTTGTTATACAGATGGCCCCAGCTCTTGGATGCTCTGCCAAGGCTTTTCAGAGCGTGACCTTGCAGCCACCGAACCCTCGTGCCTGTTCTGCACCAGCCAGAGACCCCTCAGCGAGGGTGGGACCCCAGCCTGGGTGGGACCCCAGCCCTCCCTGAGGTCTCATCTGACTTCAGCCTCTTCCCTGCAGCTGGGGACGAGCTCCCTGCTCCCAGCAGCTCCAGCTCCAGCGCTGTGCCCAGGGGAGGGTTTTCCTGTGGCTCTTCTCCAAGCTCAGGGCCAAGCTCTTCATGAGCATCCAGACTCACGTCTCTGCTTTCCACCCTTGTGATCACTCCTTCTGCAGCCCTGGAAAATACATTTGATTCCACCATTACTCAGAAAACAACCTTCCTTCTCTCACATAATTTAGTTGTCATTTCCCTCCTCTTAACCTGTAATGGTATTTTATGCCTGTGTGGTACTTTAAACATTTTAAACCAAATATAATAATTTCTCAGTGGTTTCTCCATAAAATGTGATGGTGAGCCAGACTGTTGCTCATTCTTTTTCCTGGCTTGCCTACCAAAGTAGTCTTGTTCTTTGATTTCTAAACTTTTGGCTGGGATACCTTTTTAGTTCTGAGTTAATATGGCACTGGGTGCAAAGGGAGATCTTGCCCAGGGGTAGAATGGTTAGACATAGACTCTCTGGAAGTACTACTAACAGTAATAATAATAGTACTACTACTAATAATAATTATAGCAAAATTTCTTCAAGGATACCACACATGGGGAGTGAGATTGTGGTCAAAGGATAAGTGTTATTAAATTTTTGATTAAATAGTGAGATGCTGTAGTGAAAAAAAAAACAAAAAACAAAAAAGCATTTAAGGACTTTTTTTTTGCTCGAATTCTGTTTTATCAAATGCAATGAAAATACAAATTCATTTAAATTCATGGTTTGTGATTACTTTTGCCATTCCTGTGAGAGTTGTCTGCAATAACTCTTCAACTGAGCTGAATTTTTTACTTACTTAAATGATAATATTTCTGCTATGTATTATCAAATTGTTTAAATAAAACATGCAGAGACATCAAGAATTTTGATGTAAAACTGCAGCTGTTTGAAAATGTGCAGTGAATGTCATCTTTATAGCATATTTTGTCATCACCCTGCTGGGCACTTAGGTATCTTCTGTTTCCCATATTACACATATTTAAAATATATAAAGCAGAATAAAATATGGAAAAGATAGATATCAAGCTACTTGCATGACATTACAACTCGAAATTACTGCTGCCATAATATTACTGAATACCCAAGGCTATGAGTAGAGACAATCATACTAAGCCTAGCATAGATTCTCACTAAGATGATGATCTCTGTTCTGATGCCTACTGATATTAAATACCAATAAAATTTGGGCCCTTGTTGGGAAATACTAATCAAACATATGTTCTGCTGTACTGATCTATCTCTGCTATTATCATGTAATAATGTTGCTCTGCAAGGTGCAGAGAGCAGTACGCAGCTTGATTCATTTCCCATTATCAGGTAATACACAAACAGAGCTGACTGCAACATGACATTTCTGTGCATGAAAAGGGAAAGTAAGAAGTACACCAGTGTAAAAAAGAGAAAGAACAAATGGAGAAAATGTATGCCTGCCAGAGTGAGAACTGTGGGCTTACAACCATTAGCTTAGCAAAGACTGAGAGGCTATAGCTATACTTTATTGCTTGTATTTACTACCACTATGTGAGATGACTGCTGACAAGGCAAAGGTAATGAATAGAGAAGGCAGCTGCATAGCAAAGCTGTATTTCACAGATGTTTACTTATGTTTCTGTAAAAAAATAGACTAAAGCCTGAACAATTTGCATGCAATTCAGAAATCAGAACAGTAAGGTTAATCTAGAAAGGTACTTGGAATTGCTCTCACCTGATTCCCACTTCATTTTTCCCATCATTCTCTTACACTACAGGTCCTTGAGTCTCCTGGCTGCAGGCAGGAATGGCTGCAGACATAGAAATGAGACATGATTAATGTGCAGTGAAGATCAGTTTTATTGAATGCTGCTAGTTGTTATCAGTTTGCTAAAGAGGTGGTTCTATTACATTTGTGAGAGGAAAAATGTGACACATACCTCTATGCAAAAAAGTGAAACAAAGAAAAGTACATTTGTTATTAACTTTTAATTCTGCTGGTTGGGCATTGCACTTTGTACAGTACCATCAACAAATTAATGTTGTACAAGTCAGTGTTTTGATAAGCTATATGAAGATGTTTCTCATTTTCTCTTTTGTTAGCTTGTAAAGAATAAATAGCTCTTATTTTTAGCTTTTTGACCCAGTGTTATTCTACATGACTTGCTGACTTTGTCCATTTTTGCGGTACTAGTCAAAATCTTTACTAACAAGTGCATTTTAGTTGTTAACATGGCTAGAAATTGTAAACAGCAATGGCCTTGAAAAACTGAATTAAAAATTGCCCAAGTTCATGGCTACAGCTCTTCCTGGGGCCATAGATGCTTGTCTTAGTTTTGGCACTTTCTGTGGAAGAAGAGACTAAAGATGCTAAGCCAGGCAGAAAACATCAGTTCCAACAAGCCCAGACAAAAAGAATGAGGGGACATGGCAAGCCTCAGCAAACCCTCAGCTGCCACGGGCACCAGCTCAGCAAGCCTGGGCAGAGACTTGGAGAAGGGCAGCCTCTCTGTGCAGATCCTGTAGGGTCTAATGTCAGCCATGGGAAACATCTGCATTTGGTATCCACACTTCAGCCATGGCTGGTGTGGATGAATGGCAGCCCTTTCAGGATATGATTCACTGCTTTTGATGACCCAAGTACCAAGCAGGCACTCCCGCAGTTCATACCATTTTTTTTTCTCTTATTTTTTTTCTCCTGTTTTTCTCCTTTGATACCATCATTTATATTTAAACAATGTATAGGTCCATATGCAGAACTTCCTAATTTTTCTGGTTGCACAGTTTTCAGGGAGACCATGTGTTCTTCACACAGAGATGTTCCAGAGATGTTTCATATTCTGAGGTCAACAGCCCAGTAATGTTAGATTCACTATTATATCTACTTGCAGTAAGCATTATGGTGTCAAATACCTGATCCAGGCATCTGGACTTAGTCTTTAGGTACCCTCATGAACTTCCATGGAAAGAAACCAGGAGCACCCACATCACAAGGTACTCTCTGCAGCAGTTTTGTGCAAAGAAGGGGCAAATTCAGCATCAACTTTCTGTTGTCCACTAGTGCTCACTTACTGAAAATGAAAAGAAAAGAAAAGAAAAGAAAAGAAAAGAAAAGAAAAGAAAAGAAAAGAAAAGAAAAGAAAAGAAAAGAAAAGAAAAGAAAAGAAAAGAAAAGAGGAGTTTTAAAAATCATGCAAGTTCAAACATTTGTTAAAATAACTATATTAATGTTGTTATTTGAACTCATATTTTCACTCACAGAATGCCCCTCATTGTAAATGAAAATAGTTATCTGTTCTCCCACAAGAATTTTTCAAAGAAGTTGGATTCTCTTTGTTAAAGATTGAGCCTTGGAAAATATTTGTTTTTAATACTGAAACCCCCAGTTTGAAAAATATAATCAATATTTGAAAACTGATTATTTTCCTGTTTTCATTTATGGGAAATGTCCACATAAAAAAGAAATTTAAAACAACCATTTTTTTCTCCTTTCTCAACTTTCCCATGAAAAACAAATGGTATTTTCCTTCAACTCAACTGGCAACAGAAATGTCAATATAGAAAGCCTTCAGGCATCAGACTGGGTTCCTCTTCAAAAGCAGAAGGTTGATGAGTGTATTGAGAAATGTCAGGATCTCACAAGTCTGAAGGAACCTCAGATCCATCTGCTGGACTGTTTGCTCCATGACTCACAGGAGAGTGAAAAGTTGAATTACCAGCCCTTCCCTTAAAGAGGATAGATAACACTTGCAAAGCTTCTGAGGATCGATCCCTCCCAGAACCAGATCTGCAGCTGGCTTCCAAGATGTTAGCAATTCCCTGGAGGATACATATATAATCTAATTGTTAAAAGGTTTCACTTATCTACTGGCCAGATCTTTTTTTTAGTTGGTAGTAAATAAGACAAGATATCAGAATTAAGAGCCTTTGAAAATATGTCTTCAAAACCCTTATGCTGAAATATAATCTTAAGAAATACTGCCAGTTTAAAACAGAGGCAGTAACTTCTTCACCACCACCACCCTTTATTCAGAACAATCATTTGCTTTTCAAAACACTATTTAAAAATCCAAAATAAAACAAAAAACCAACTGCAATACATATAATTCCATGTGCTAATGGATAGAGACAGCCTTGTGGGTGGGAAATGGTAAAAATGACTGATTTTCAGAACATCCTCTGAAGTAAGAAGATGTTGATCTGCCTGTTTTGTGGACTGTGAAATGTTTCTCAAGACCCCATTCCCACTAAGGAGAAATATATGTTCTCCAGGCACCACATTTGAACAACTGCAAAAGTAGTAGCTGTAAATGTAGAAAAAGATACAATTCATTATGCATAAAAGTGTCACTGCCTGACTCAGTGACACAACACAGCCAATGTTAGAGCCTGGATCAAAACAAAATTCAGGAAGTTTTTTTTTAAACTCTACTATATACTTGCATTAATGGATTTTAAATTTCTTTTAAATAAAATAATTTTTTCCTCATGTTGTATGAGTGGCTACAATGTTCCATAGAACATGTATGCATAGAAATATGCTATTTAGTACAGTTAGAACATAGCTATATTTGAATCACAGTTTGGCATTTCTCTTTTCTTTCCTAGCTGTATTTTAAAATAAAAACCTGTCTTTGTCTTAAATCATGATGTAAAGCTGCTGTGCTAATCAATAAATAACATTTATGATCATCAGGCAAATTGTTTTTGTTACACTGATTTTTATCATGATCATTGTTCTGTATGTGTACCTGATTATTATCAGCCTGCAGGACGTGTCTGTGCAGAGGCTGGGGTAATGCAGAGTAGATCCCTGCAGACTGCAGTAACTGAATTGAAAGCTCTAGGCACTGCCAGAGCACCATGCACAGAAAAGAAACCAGCTAAAATGTCATGCTAAAATTCCTTCATGTAATTCTAAATTCTCCAGAAACTTATGTATCTGCACAAACAAACACAGTGAAAATCCCAGCAACCAGTAATTTTCTGGATTTACTGTATGACAGGAACATCAGGTGGTAAGTTAAATAATGCAAGACACAGAAATTGAGTAAAAATCTTCCTGTGAGCCTGCTCATCACAGACATGTGAGCAGCTGGTTCCCACTGCAATTTCTTCTAAGCGTCCCCAGCTGGGACAAGTGAAAGCTTTATCATGGTCACTGATAATCTGACAGCCATCTGAGATAGGCTGTGAGTCAGTCCCCCATGCACCAGCAGGAACAGAAACTTCCTCATGAAGCTTTGGCAGCACCTGTCCTGCTTTGATTCCCCTTTCAGGGCGCTGCACCTGCTCAGAGAGTGCTGCACCTCAGCACGGACAGCAAGGGAAGGTTCCACAGGCACCTCTCACACACCTCGTAAAGGTCAGTGTGTAAAGCCTGAGTCTGTGATCCTCCTCAGAGTGGAGCAGCTTTTCACATGAAAGGCAGAGGGATGCTCCTAAAAGATAAGGGATCAAACAGTCCAAGACTCACACTGTCTCTGTGAAGGCTGGTGGTGGCATTCCCATATGCCACAGCATCTGTAATGATGGGATACAGAGGAGATGGTCTTGGGTTTGGGCATGTCAGTGGCCTGATGCACCAGGGCTGAGCACCTTCTTGTGGGGGCTGGGTTTGTGAGCTGGATCAGCCTGCAGTGAGAGGCTCATACTGGCCAGCAGATATGTGGGGGTGCCACCCCACCCTGCAAGGTACTCAGTTCTGGGTACTGGATCCTTCCAATTGTAAAATGTTTATCCCATAAATTGGATAAGAATGGAATGGAATATGAAGAATGGATTAAAAATATTTTTCTGGTAGATTAAATAATTCCAAGAGTAGAAAGAGGAATGGCTTACAGTGAAGAGAAAGATATCTGTGCAAGTAGCATTAATTTTTCTATAATTATTTATATATTAATTCAAATAAAATTGGGCAGGGGGTGGGGACGGGCTGAGTGGCACAACAAAACCAAAGCAAAGCAAAGACTCCCAATAACTGGAACAGTCTCTGTATGACAGGCAGAGATACCTACTTATTTTACAGGTTGATGAGACATTTAAATGAGATGTTAAAAATTCCATGCAAAGACCAATGTGGCAGCCCCACTGTGTAAAGATGCTCAGTGATGAGCCTGGCAGGTAATCGATGGGGATTTGCTAAGGCCCATGCTCAGCAGGTACTTAATGCCTCTGTAATCACAGCTCAAATGAAGCTCACCTCCAAACCTTGCTGTATTTTTCAGAATCTGACAGGATCCCTACATACATAACAGATATAAAATACCAGGGTACATCTGAACAAGAAGCTGACCCTCCTTTAATTCATGTTAGTTACAGAAATCCATGGGTGTTCACAAAATAGGATTGGATTCAAAGAATGATTTTCTAAATCATACCAAGTGGAATATTCTGTGTGGCTGAACTAAATAGTCCCAAGATTCTCTCATAAAAATGCATAACTTGCCAGTTTTGTGGCATGAAAGACACATGTGCCCATGTGTGCATGTGTCTGTGTGCTTGCATGCAGGGGGGGATGTTAGAATTGATGTTAGGTTTATATTAGTGCACATTTAAGCAGGAAACATAAGACAGTTATTACAACTGATGAACTAGTGAGTTTAGATCTGTGAATTTGAAATAAAACATTATGTTTCTTTAAAAGTCATAACCTAATACAGAGTTTTGTCAAAAACATGGAGTCAAGTACTAGAATCATTTTTCCCTGGTAATATCAGTATAATTTATATCTCCATAACAAAAAAGTTGGAAGTCTGTTCATCAAGCAGATTGTGTCTGGGTGAGATTTTATGCTAATAAGTTAGAAGTCTATGTTTGATTTACTTGACGGATAATGTAAAGAGAGTAACAGTGAAAAAGAAATACATTTTTAATATACTATTCTGCAGTCTCTGTAGTAAACCAGCAGATGAACTATGAAATTTATTTTTTAGATTTCATTAGGATTGTATTAAGATGTATGAAAAATTATTATCCATGTAGGTAAAATAAAAAAAGATCTGTCTATTGTGACAATTACAATTTTTTTAAAAAACCTCCGAGGTTGGAGTTTCCTGCCATGTTAGACAAGCTGGCTCAACTTCGTCTCAAACTACAGTAGATGCAATAATTCATAGCATCTGAATGGTACAAAAGTATTCCAGTATTTAAATTAGCCTTTAATAGATGGCATGAATCATTTTTGTGCTCAGACTTTTGCACATAGGATTGCACTGCCAGAAATGCAATGTTCTTGGTGACATTGTTTAAGGGTTTAATCTCATATTGCTGCTTCAGTAATATTCCAAGGGCTGCAGAAAATGTGATGGGGTACACTGAACAAACTTATTACAAATAAAGCACTCCTCAGCTGTTTGGATAGCTCTTCCAGAAGAAAATTTTGAGTTACGTTTTTATACAACAGCAGTACACCAAAAAATATTTTTAATGAAATGTAAAAGCAGATGACAAATTGTATCCAAATCCAAGCTAGTAAGTTCTTGCAAAACAGTAAGTTTGAGCCATGACTATTTGTAATGTGATAAAGTTAATGTAAATTTAATGGCTTTCAAGACACAAGCTATTAAACACCATACAAACCTGGTAAATCTATTTGAAAAGTCAGTTCCTAGGCTTCTAGATCTTGCTACAGTTTCAGAAATTGCAAGTAGTCTAATTTCCAGCATCCCCAGCTGAGATTCAGAATTACAGCAAAAACAATGACTTTCTTTAAGGTTTTACCTACCAGTCAGGAGAGTGAGTCACTCTTCCAGGAGATTGCCAATACATACAGAGACAGATACATGCAAGGAGGGAAAGCCCCATGGAGGGAGGGATGAAGGGCTGGCTCACCCCTGTTAACCTCCTGCAGCTCAGCCTGCAGCCAGCCCCGCTGCCATCGTGGGGCTCTGAGACAACCTTGCCTGAAGTCCTTCCCCAGCCACTGGCTGGACTGACACTGAACTGAAAGCAGGTAAAAATACACTATGTAGGGAAAATATTAAACCTTTCTTCACTAGGAGCAATGAAAAATACCCAGCAGACAATAGCACCAATAAACCAAGTGATCCATAAATGCGTTTCTACTGCACAAACAAACAAACAAACAAACAAACAAACAAACAAACAAACAAACAAACAAACAAACAAACAAACAAACAAACAAACAAACAAACAAACAAACAAACAAACAAACAAAAAAAAAAAAAAAAGGTGGGGGAATTAGCTGCAGAACATTTTATCATGCTGAGCAAAATGCAGACTTCTGCAGGTTGTAATAAAGCAGTCACAGCATACTTTTCTCACTGGCTTTACTCCCACTGAGCTATCTCCCGGTTCTCAGGGACTAATTTCCCTAAACATCAGCAACTGAATGTTTTTCTGCACATTCAGCTGAAATTTTTATGAATTTTAAAGATTTTGAGCTTAACATATTCATGATGAAAATTCTTGAACTAATATTAAAATACAAGATGACCATTTCACGAAATGCCACCAAGGTCTCACAAATCTCACAAAAGTACATCCCTTGGTATGCACTTTCTCTCATGCAGATACTGGGTTTGAAAGAGCAGAGTAGGGTCATCCCCTCCTCTCCCATCAAAGGCTCCACTGCCTCCTTCANNNNCCCCCCCCCTCCCATCAAAGGCTCCCCTGCCTCCTTCAAAAAAAAAAAAAAGCAGAATCAGCAGCAAACACAGCATTGGCATACTCCTGTAGTTGCTACTGTACAGTGCAATCATGCCTTTAGACTTCCTGCACATTGCCTGGAATTTATGACACAGGATGCCTGACCCTATCTGACTCTGATGTTCTTGCCCTGGACCCTTTCTGAAAACACTGTATCTCTGAAATTATGTTTCAAATCTGCAAAGAAAAGACCTCCTAGAGAGATTATATATTTCTGTCCTGTGATATCATCAAACAGAAAGGTTGTGAAGCTACAATTTAAGCTGGATGCTGAATAAGAAGTCAGTTTAAAATATTCTTCTCTGTCTGGGACAACAAAGCCTTGGAGCTTAAAGGTAGCTTCAAAATCAGATATTTAAGCTTTGTCCATGGAATCTAATCCACATGCTGATTATTTAGGTGTGTACCTGGCTAATAGACACTACTTTCACTTGACTACCATTCTTTATCCACAGATGAGTAAGAATGTCCAAGAATTTCAAGACTGATGTCATATGCCTTTTTTTTTTCCTTAGAAGTATTTTATATAACCAAGACAACGTAAATCAAGATTGTCAAGACAAAACAAGAAAAAAATCCCTGTGAGAGTAGTTTCTTCTAACGTAGAAACAGCATTTTTATTGTCAAATAAAACCAATACCATTTTCACTTCAAAGCTCCTGTGCTTTGCTCTCCCTACAGCATTCTGCCTAAGGTCCTTCCCAATTTCTTGTCTTTCAAAGAAACACATCCCAGCAAAAATGCAACCTATAAAAACCAATAACTCCTGCATTGGCTGTAATAGTCCAGGAAGAGTAATGACCAGCTATTTTGCAAAGGTCCCCATTCTTTTCCCCTGCTATATTGTGGATGTGGGGTACACAATAATTTTGGAAAAGAGGAGAAAAAGGAGTATTTTCTTACATGAGATGCAGATTCCTGACAGTATAGTTATTTCTGAATTTGTGTCTCCTAGACTAAGAAGACATACACCTGCCTAAGAGCAAAGAAAGATTTAGCATATTTTTATTATGTGCCATTATCAGTAAAGTAAATAGTTAAGAATGAAATTAATCGAGCCAATGGGACAAAAGTTTGGATTAAAGTCTTTACACTTGAGTCCTAAATTTAAGGTATTAATTCAATACAATAAAATCATTTGCACATACCTTAAGTAATCAGCAAATATATACAGCAAATTTGAAAATTGCATTTCTGCCTAAATATACTGAAGGAATTAGAGTTTTAAGTAAAATTAAGGCTTCAGTTTAGAAACACCTGTTCTCTGTTTTCCTGCAGTAATCCCATTGAAATTGACTCTTAAACTATTTTCAATTTTGCCAAGTAATGCTCTTTCTGACTTCAGCAGGAAAAGAAAAAAAACCTCAGAACATATTGCTGTATTGAGGATCTATTATTAAATTGAAACTATTACAATTCCAGCTGACCATGACTAGAATAAATATTTCCTTGAAGTTTTCCAAGCCTAAAAAATGAAGCATACCTTCTTTAGAAGTGCCCAGCCAGATCTTCCTTGCAGAACTGCAAAGGTTTGCCAATTGTTACAAATATCTTCTCAAGCAAAGTCTGCTTAGAAAAGTAGGCAGTGAGACCAATTGATTTAAGTGGGGAAAAGCAAATAGAGTTTTGGATACAAATATATTTTTTGAATACAGAGAATTTACATCCATTATTTACAACTGCTGTGCGACCATTAAAGAATATTTACTTAGAGATAGCATCTAATACTGAAAAAAAATTAATAGATTTTCACACAGCACTGTTGAAAAGGGGGAGTAAAATGATCTCTTTTATACAACAATGCCTTATAAATGTAGGTAGGTATGTTTTCTGAGACTCAGAAAACCCTTAAGAAAAAAGCCAGGACTGACTTATAAAAGAAATATTTAATTCCCTATCCTCTCTGTGAATAGGGGATACTACAGTAGAGTGCATTTTTTGTTGTATTTACAACTCAGTAAGAATGAAAAAAATACTGGAAGCCTCCCAGTAAAGGAAGTCTGTACTAGGCAAAAATACAGGAAATCATTAAAGTTTGTTCTGCACAAACAAAATAACTCTGTCTACTGTCCCTCTATCTAGAAACATTAATAACTCAGAAAAGTGCCCAGTTGACTTTGAGATGAGGTGGCTTCTGGACTGCAGTGAAAACTCATTTCCCAAGTCCTCAATGAACTGAGGCAGAAATTACGTATTTTACTTTATTTTTAATTCCTAAAATTGTCTTACTTACTGCAAATAGCCTCACAGAGGATGTATAATTTCATGTGCCAGTGCTAGGCAGAGTTTTGCTGGAACTAGATGTCTCTTACTCAGTGCCTCTTTTTGGGGGAGAGCATATCTCTGCAGCTCCTCATGGAGAAGCTTTATGGCTCGGAATACTTAAAATTACCTCTGTCAGAAGAAAGCTTTTCCAAAACCAGATAAACACGAAATGTTCAACAACATGATTCTGAAGAGTTGCTTTTTGAAACAGCTTTTCTTTTAGAGGAAAATATGGTTAATCATCTTTTGCGAGTGCTCTGCAAAGACATTGTATGTCTTTCTGCCTCCCTTTTTCTGCTGTCAATTGGTACAGAAACTACCAGTCTTCTAAAGAGTAAGGAGTTTTCATGAAAGTTGGTTTGGTTTTTTTGTTTTTTTTCTGAAGCAGCAATACACATTTTGAATGTGAAATAAACATTATTACAGGGTAACCAGGGCAAAGTTTTGTTTCTTTGTGAGTTGCCATAAAGATCCACTGATGAGTTTGATGCAAGACACTCCTTAGGTGGAACTGATCACTGAATATTCACACAAACTAAATGCTCCAGATATTTGATTCAACCTCAAAGTCCTTCTCAGAGCCCACCCTAGACTCATGGCCTATTAGATACTGGCGATCAGCCATGAAAATCTTGCTTGTGGAGAGCAACACTTATCATATTTTTCATATGCCTCCTGTGTAGCAGTCTCTCTGTTCAACCATGAAATAAAATCTCCGTGTGTTACAGATAAGATTGCAGTAGCATTTCCATGGATGGTGTCTCTAATCCAGGGAGAACTTCTGGCAAGTGCAATACAGTCAATAACAACTCTTTCTATTAAGAGGATTTTAAAATAGTGTTATATTATATTATATTATGTTATATTATATTATATTATATTATATTATATTATATTATATTATATTATATTATATTATATTATATTATATTATATTATTATAATATAAAGAATATTTCTTGAACTAAAATCTGAAAAATTATGCCATCATGTAAAAGAAAGCCTTTAGAAACCGCTAGTTAGAAGCCATTTAAAAGATGGCATTTCTGGCTTTTTAAAAGAGATGGACATTTCTAATTTGAAAATCTTGATGAGGAAGCCAAGTCCTTTTCTTCTGCTCATTGTAACATATTACACCAAGCACATACTTAACTATAAGACCTTAGTGCCACATAGGACAGTTCTTAATAAAATACTTAGTGACTCTGAGGCAATATGCTGCAACACACACAATTTCGAGCTGTACAACCAAGCTAACACAAGTATGATTAAGCATTGGGCTCCCTTTTCTCCCTGTGGCATTCAGAACAGCTCAAAGCAAAACACAAAGAACAGAGGCTTTTTTTTCTCCTTAGCACATGGATTATTATATTTTCAGGACAGAGAATAGTATTTATGAAGTCTGGCTAGCTGTTGGGATTACTAATGATGTATCTGTATGAGTGCCCCATGACTGTATAACTTTACACAATTCTCTTCCCCACGTCCAGATTGAATAAGAAGCCAATCTTTGCTTCCAATAAGAAGCCAATCTTTGCTGTCAGGTCATTTGAATTTTGTCAGAGCTATGACTGAAAGGTCTGTATGTATCTTTGTCATAGCAACCACAATCTAGTTTCTGCCCACAGAGGACTGTGCTGGTGGGAGTGGGACTGCCTTTCTCTTCTCCCAGGTGACATGTGCCTTCTGGGGTCTCTGTAGCTGCTCAATTAGGGGATAGCAGGGGCCCAATATGCAGAAGCCAATGCCAATACTACAGGCAAGCTTTCAAAAATGTTTGTTTGATATGAGACCACCAGCTGCTGTGGAGAACCTCAGCTAGGTGAGAAGGCAGAGCAAAATCACCTACAAACAAGTCTCAGACCCTAGCCAAATGCCCTGGAGAAAACAAATTACCAAAGAAGCACAGGCTAGCTCAGCCTTTTATGGCAATGCCATATTTCTTTTCCTTCTCTCAACATTGAAAAGGACAGCTTGGCCTGAGTCACAACATAAATGCAGCACAGCAAGACAAACTTGACTGATGAGCATAAGAATACAGCAGTGGTTCATTTAATCAAAAGCTTTTATAAGCAACTAATGTAAATTAAAATGCTGAAAGGAAAAATCAAAGTTACCCAGGCTGCTTGAACCTGCTTTAAAAGCATACCAACACCCATATCCACACCCTATTTTTACTTCTTTAGTTCCTTCTGGAACTATAATATATAGTTTTTTATAATTAAATAAAAACCACAAACCAGAACTTTCAAGCAGGATTGTACTTTAACAAAATGCTCCCTCACGAGTGAGTCAGTCTGCGATGCCCATTAATGGCTAACAGCTCCGTTAAAAAGGGTGAGCAAAAAAGCCCTAAAATGTTTTATTGTTTAACGTGAAAGCACTCAGAACAATGGATGGGCATTTTTTTCTATGAATCAAAATAATCACATTTAATTAATTAAATGCACACAGCATCTGATTCTGTAGCTGTTCTCTGCATGGAAGTCAAGTGGGTTTAATAAGATGCAACACAATAGTCAATTAGTGCATTTGCCTCTAATCTACAAAATGAGGGCAGTTGGTTTTCTTGCATATAAGCTTACTCCTGGATGAGTATCTGTTTTCTCCAGTGACGTCTACTCCAGACAGGCTTGGTTTTTCTAGAAGTGGCTACCAACTATGGGTTTAAGGCCAGACCAGAAAGACAGCAGGAAATTGCTCCAAAAGCCAGTTGAATTCAGCAGTATCACGAGTTCATTTTTATCTTTGGAAAACAAGATACTGTCAAAAACCAGATACCTGAAAACAGAAGACCTATTTCTGAAATATCTACCTTTAGGATATATATGTTTATTCTATGTTCAGTCAGGAATTTTCAAGAAATTGGAGTATCTATGCTGAGTAGAAATACGAGCAGAACAGTACAGCTATGAAGCCAGATGAACATCTGAGGGGAAAAAAAAAGTAGTTTAGGAAATTATTTATTCGTCTAGTCAATATGATTGCCTCCCTACTGAAAAAACCCCTAGAGCATTATAATACCAATTTCCTGGCAATGCAATAGACTTACTGGGAGGTCTATTAATTGTGTGTTAGTCTCTTGGATATACCTGTCTGTAGTACAAGGGCAGGGATTGATTTTCAGTGTCATGTTTAAAAAGAAAACAATCAGATCATTCAAAGACAAGAATACATTGGCAACACTCTCCCATTCCACCCCAAATAAATCCAAGGTCTAGCTCTTATTTTATCTTGAATGAGAGGGTGATTTAATTCAGAAGATAAGGTAGGTAGGCAGCCAGTAAACACCTTTCAGAGTATCTGCTGCCATTTGGAGTTAGGGCATGGCAACCAAATCATTAAAGGGGAAATAAATGTGCTCTGGGACCAAGTTTTTGCAAATGACCACTTCTTGAGACAATCTAGCCTCTCTTCCTTTAGAATTAAAATGGTGACTAAAAAGGCAAAAAAGACAAGCCATCCTGGCAGCAGTTTAGGCTTTGAGAAAACTCAGCTGAGCAAGGAAGATCAGAGTAGACTGTAAGGCATCATTCCTCCAAGTCATTTGCACAAGAAAGCAAGTTTAAACAGTACCCCAGGCCCGTTAAAATGAAGATGGATCATGGCAAGAGGTGTTAGAGAAGAATCAGGTGCTGAGTTGCCTTTCAGGAACAAAGCAGTCATGAACTATTGAATATATGTGTGTGTGCATGTACCCATGGCAAAGATGGGAAGTAATGGGCCCAGCTGGTTTTCCATCCTCATTCTGCAAAATCAGAGTCTTATCAAATGTTGCCATAACAAGACCCAATAATTGATCTCGTAGCAGTGACTAGAAGGCTGTTGGTTCATCTTGCTTTGCAATCACATCAGTTTCTCTCCTGCTAGTTTTTATTTTATATTTCTTGTTAGAGGAAAAAATGTTAATAAAGGAATTATCAACCTGGTGTAAGTAGACCATGTGCTATGTTTGGACAGACAGTCTCCAGAGGACTCCCCAAGCTAGATAATTCATCAGTTCTCTCACCCAAAAATTTGGTTAATACTGGTAAGTACTGTATTATGTCAGTCATTTTAAAAGGAATTGTGTTAAAATATATATAGCATTTCATTCAGTCATCTATTCACAAGGAATGTTGTAAATTTTCAAGTATATAACACGTCTACTAGCACATTTTTTCCTTGCTGAAAAATTGTGTATACAGTACGTCTCTGCACAGATACAGATGTTTTGATTTCCATAACTTTATTTTTACAAATGCTAAATGGCCACAGTTGTCATTGAACCTTTGAAGGCTGAGGTAGGGTCCCATTGACCATTATAGATTAATCTTAATTTGTTTAAAACACATCTTATTGGGTGTAGGGGTTCTGAACATAGGACCCTCCAGGGCTGAAAGAGATACCAACCTTCTGCAACATAAACAATTTTATTAACCTCAGAAAGAAATAAAAGCTGGGAACTGAAATCCTTTCATGACAGAATTCTGATTTTACACACAGACACCAATCGTGGTTTGAGATGCTGTTTTGGCTTGGCATGATTAAGTGACAATATTGAGTGACAATAAAAAAAAAAAAGAGAGAGAAAAGTGTCTGATTAACACTTAGAAAAATGAAAACAGTTTGGTAAACATAAATGTTTGCAAAGTGTGAGGGAAATATATGAGTGGGCTGAGGACAGCTGAAGTGAAGAAAGGTAAAGGATAATTATTCTTAACATAGAGTTTTAAAAATTAACAAATATATGACAATTTTTTTATACACAAAAAATATATCACATTTCCTCCTTCTTTGTACCTTTGACTGAATTTCATCCCTGCATACATTAATGAAGCATGTGGGGCATTTCCTGGAGATCTGGCCCTTGCTTGATCATGAAGTTAAACTGCACAGTCCCTTCTATAATCCATGGTCCCATGATTCTAATGAAGTACAGCCAGTCTACTGTGAGAGATTTTGATTATCTTAATACACTTTATGGTCATCTCACTCACCTGCTAACCCTTGTTTTCTCAATAGCACTGTAGCTTGAGTGTGGCCCACGAGCCACTACACTAAATTTTCTTGGGCTCAAGAAAAACCCAAGAACAAAACCTACCCACCTTGACTGAGATTTTCATTTGTCAGACCTCTTCAGTTCATCTTATTCCACTGTGCATTGCTGGTGGCACTAAGTGGCCGTTGAAGCATACAGGGAAACTTGTGTGGGAGTTTCAAAATTACAGTGCAACTTTGGCTACTGAACAGTTTCCTCAGTAAGTGCCCAGCCTGCATGTGCTAAAGCCTTGGGTTAGGCAAGAGTGTGCCACTTGAGTTCACTCTCAGTTATCTGGAAATTGAAGAGATATGTCAGCATCACTAAACAGGCACTTAAACAGAGGCTAAGAGAAAAAAGTTGTTGGCCTAAGATAGGAGCATAAATGTTAAGTTTTGATAATATAGGTTATTTTCTACTCTGTTTGTAGAGCATAGACATCTTGTCTGACCACTGAGTAAATTTTTTTTCCTGTTTACATATTTTATCTGCCAGAACCTCACTTCTCACAAACAATTTGTGAGTCTCCTGAATTTGCCACTATTTTCTTTATATAAAAAAGACCTGTTTTATAAAAATGCCAATATTTTGTTTTGCTATATCCAAACTCAAATATTATTTCTCAGTTTTGACCTTTAATTAAGACATTAATCTACTCCTTTAACTGTGAAGAATAAGGGATTGCAAATGACAAGTTTTGCTTGAACCAAAGCAAATTGTTTTTCATTTCAGTAAAAGAATAAAAAAATATCAGGCCTATATAAGATAAACTTTTCTTTCTCTAGTTCAGCAGTTATCTGCAAAAGCCATTATTCATGCAGCTCTATTTAACCTATTCTGATTTCATGGACACTTTGGCTTTGTTGAGACTCCTGAACACAAAATTCACAAATTGTCTTTCAAAAACAATTTGAGGAAGCCAAGAAACAGTGCTATGAGAGAGATCTGCAATCTGAATGCCCTGTTTGAGTGATCAATTGTACACATAGAAAAATGAGATTATTTTGAACAGCAGCTTGTTTATGTCTGCTTTGAATGCTCCTAGAAAAAGCACATTTTTGGCACACTCAAACACCAAAGTGTTACTAGTTCATGATCTTATTCATTCATTATTGAAAAACATCACCCCAAACACCTGGTTAAAATAACTTAACCTCATGTCCTGAAGTTAATTTAACTATTAAGGTATCAAAGAATTTGGCACTGAGTTAATAAATCATTCTAGTAAGCATTGTTATGAAGTAGGGTGCAGAAAGAAGCAAATAACACCATGGAAATCAATCTGTCAAGGGCTGAAAATAAATTACTGTAAAATGGAGTGTGTTTTAACCACTTCTCAGCTGTTTGACTGCTGAGCCATAAAAATACAGACCTTTTCTGTGTGCTGCAGAGCAGATAGTGTCAATGTGTCTGACTTCAGGACCAAGTATTTACAACAGAGCAAAGCAGTACTAAAAGATGTGCTTGTGTGATGGACAAGCAAATTGAAAAATTGATGAATTTCCTCGATAGTATTGTAAGAAAGGTGTATTAGAAATGTTAAAGATAAAAGATAGTTCTATCTGGGTTAGAATTAGGTTGGCATTGCTGGAGCAAGGCATGGAATACTTTCATCTTAACCTTTCTAATGGAAGGCATAGCATCAGCAAACTCTGAATACAAACGTGGAAAGCCAGGAAGGTTAATCATGAAATTAAGCATAGGGGAGATTCAAACCACACTCTCTACATATGTGTTGATAATGGATGATGGCCCTATTTCCCCATACAGGGTGTGCATAAAGTTTGTGCAAGGACTAACTTCATCATATAGAGTTGATATTAATACTTACAGGCACTGTCATCAAGGGTCATTGACCTCCTGTCTGCTCTGACTGCAGAGGCATCCTCCTGTTGAATTATGCATAGCTATATTTATGTTCTTATTTAAATATCATTGGATATTTAGCTTGTATAGGGTTTTGGTTTTTTTTTGGTTTTTTTTGCATAGTTAAATTAATAGTCATCTGCTGTTTACCAAGCCTGCAGGTTTCAGGGCCACATAACAGAGCCTGGATTCCCTTTCCTATGAACTGCCTACCTCTTCTTGTAGGAGCTTAGTTTTCCAAACCTGAAAAAAATATTAAATCATCTTCACGTCTGGGAAAAAAAAAAAAAAGAGTCTAATGTTCTGTCTGCCAAGGACCCAAAGGCCCCTTTTTCTTTGGAAGCGCAAATTAAAGAAATGCATTTAGTTTTCTCAGGTTACTTAAAACTTCAATCATTTGGATGTTTATTAGATGCAGGAAAGACGTTGTGAGGATTTGTATTTTATGCCTAGCATTTTGTTCTGCAGGATGTTGAATCAAACTACTTGAGTAAAAAAAACAGAAAAACTCACAAAACATTGATACTCCACAGTACGTCTTGTTCTAGTAGAAATCTGTGGGGAAGGAAGAGAAGCTTGCAGGCCTCCTCTTCCTATTACATCCTTCCTATAGATGAGACAGGGGAGAAATTATATTTCCTCTGGAAAATAAAGTCTATGCCTACAGAGCTCAGTGCAGAGCCAGTTTAAAGTGGGCTGAACCCCCAGACAGGCAGGCAGGCTGCCCACAGCATGCTGTTTGACTGTAGCAGTGGCTCCAATATCAACCCTTGCCAAGGACTCTGAACCTCAGGAAATCATGACCTGTAGCAGGAGTGGCCTAACTCATGGCCACTGCCTCCATCCTGAGTAAGCAGGGGGCTGTGTCTGTGCTGGACGAGCCCTACGAGTGGGCTGTGGCTATTTTCTGCAATGTGGATTATGGGCAAGTCCTGTCCTGAGAGAAGATTTGCTCTCTCTTGTCTTCCCAAGTTCCCCCAGAGGAGTGAAAAAGAGCCAGACCATTAATCCACTTACCCTTGCACCAGCCTGCAGAACTGGCTGAATGCACCTGAGGAATGGTGAGGTCTACATGCCCAAACCTGTGTGCTGGAGATCTGCATGCAGGATTTTGCCTCAGGGGTCACAGTCCCTCCTCAGCTCCTCCAGAGCCTGTCTGGTTCCTCACCACTCCTCAAAGTCCCTGGGCTCATCTGCCCACAACAGTTGCATGAACCCCCACCAAAACTTTGAGGGTTCTTCAGACCAAGATCAGCGACCTGCAACCCCACATGTGCCCTCCAGCCAGGAAGCAAGGAGACCTGGGGTGGGGGTGAGATGTGGGATACAGCACAGGGCAATGCACTTAGACTAAGCCTCAGCAGCCCTGCTGCAAAGCTCATGGCCAGGCCAAAGCTCTCTGAATACAGTTCAACAAATTCATGTGTGTTTTCGAGATGATCTGGACCCTAATCTAAAATTACTGACAGAAGCAAATAAATAATTATTCAGCTGAAAATCTCTCCAAAAAAACTTATTTCTTGACTTTGACAAATAAGCTCCCTATTTATGTTACAAGATGAGCAATGCAGTAGTGTATATCCTTCCCCTAATGGACCTTCATACTTTCAAATTAATTACTCCAACAAGACTGTGAAACATAAAAACAATGTTTTGCCTTTTTTGGTCCTCCCTGAAAAAAATACTGTATTTGTAGGGAGTTTTTAATTAAAAAATAAAATCCCACTCATTTGTCTTTGTACTTTAATTAGATGTTATACAAGTAAAAGGAGGTTTGTTATGTCACTTTTGAAAACAAAATAGGGTTATCAAACTTGGGTTGTGCAATGACTTGCCTGCAATGCCTGATGAATATGGTTTTCTGAAGTGGGTGCTGATATTTTTCATCTCATTTGCCAAGTTGGAGATCCTAACATTCCTGTTTCTCTGTTTGGGTTTTTTGCTATATTTTGCTTTAAGCTGCTCAAGTTCAGGTGTGCATCCATGGAGGTGTATTTACAATTTAAGAGAGCAGTCTACAGAGCTGTAAGCAGATAAGCTGTATCTGAACAAGCTGTACTGTATCACCTTGTACACCTCAGAGGGCCATGCAGACTCATGCTCCCAAAGCAGTGGCTAAGCAGGCTGGCAGTCAGATCCACTTTTCATCCATTAATTGAGCAAATGGGGCCAGCTAGGAATTTTCTTACTATCATTGTTATTTTTTTAAGGCCAGGACTGGAAAAAGGGGCTATCAGAAAAGGCTGAGGAGTGAACCCACCACAGGAAATGCCATTATGACATAAAGAGGAGATAACCCCATTAGGAAAGCCAGGAATAGTTGCTGAATGAATCCTGTGGTCATTTGTGTTAATAGCTGTATCAATAATATTCAAACCGGACAGATCCCAGCCTCAGGGTAAGTTTTGTTTCAACATCAGACATTGCATAGCACAGATATTTTCAGTATGCATTTAAATATAAACTATTATTAAACCTGATATGGTGACTTGGAAACTTCTGAAGTGCCAAGCAAATACAATTTGGCTATCATTTTGTAGAAAGAAATGTACCTTTTGCTTGGGAATAAGTGAAGATAAACTCATGGAAATTTATAATCGTGAAGGGAAAGAGAAAAATGCTTCCTTTTTCTAACTTACAGAATGCACATTTTAGCACTTTCTTGTAGTGAATCCCCAAAATACAATACCCAACCATATAAAATGCATGAGATCAATTCTAGATTAAAAAAAAAAAAAAAAAAAAAAAAAAAAAAAAAAAAAAAAAAGTCAGGATAGAGAATCTATAGAAATACAGAATTTGGTATGTAAGCTGCTTACCTGATTGTTTACAACAAACTTTTCACCAAGACAACTAAGAAAGAATGATTTCTCTTGTAAAAGTCCCCATTTCAGACCAGAACCTCTCTGGTTCCCACCTGGGTTTTGATTCAGCTATATGCTTGAGCCCATCTGACTTTCTGCCACTGTCAATGTCTATTTATCTTGCTTTTTCAAGCATTTGCAGATTACATTAACTAGCAAAGAACTTGCTAAGCTTACACTGAGCAGTGATTATCTATATCCTGAAACCATTCAGATCCCATTGTCAAGCTGACTTGACTCCTGCTGGTATTCATGGAAATTAGTTCTGGGAACTAATTATGAAGCCATACACACTGTGACCAACATGTGCAAACAGTTTGGCACAGCCCAGTGAGAGAGATCCAGGTCAGTCTTGTTTACCCACCTTCTCCACCCCTGAACTGCACCTTCCAGCTTCCTATCCAGACCATGCCAGGAAATTAACCTAATCAAAACCTTAACTTACTGTGATGTTCCACCCTGAAGTGTGAGACAACACCAAAGATTCATAGATGCTCATGGGTGACAATAATGATGGAAGTCAGGGGCTCCTCTCTTCTTATAAAGCTTACAAAGTTTTGTTAGTAAATTGCATATTTAGAATGGAAATTGGTATATTAGTCCCTGACTTACTATATAAGCACATGGCTGTAGATTTTAGGTAAAGGGGGAGGGAGGGAAAGAAAAAATAGATAGGTTTTCCCCACCCTGGATGTAAGTTTCTCACTCTCTATGGAAAATAGGTATCATATACAGTCTGTTCTTCTAGGGTTGGAGGGCTTCAGCGGTCTTGGGTGATTTTGATCTCCCCCTCCAATCCACACTTCTTGATCTCATTCCTGTGCTTGCAATGCACTGTGTTGTGCTTATCTCTAGATCTCTAGGATCTAGAATAAGGATGTTGGTCCTGGAAAAGTGCTGCCCTACCTTGACATTGCCCCCTTCTCCTGCCACAACTTGTTGTTTTCCACGGTGTGTTATTATCAACAACCTTCGGATATTGCCAGCAGTTATTGGCTGGCTCCACAAGCATCTGGCTATCAGTGTCTAAGATACACATATTAGCCCCTTATCTTCTGGATTTCCATGCTTATAGAAAACTAGCCCACCTAAAGAAAGCCACCAGAAAAAAACAGTAGTTAAATAGTTTGTGAGTTTGCTTGGTGAACAGAACTGGCTTTTCAAAGATAAGAAGATTTTTAGGGTCAAAGTAAAGTAAGTGACTGTAGAACAGTGCAATAAAGAAGGTTGATTGGAAGAGAATGAAAGGGCAAGTGAGACCCTTCCTTTCCAGCAGTGGGTTGTTATGAATATTCACCCACAAGACAAAACATTATCCTGAGTTTATAAAGAATGTGAAGGTTTTTGCAAGATCCTGGCCTAAGACCCACTTTTACTCTGAGTAAAAATAACTGAAATCAATCAAGATACCAATTCAATAAAAAGAAGAAAACCTAAAATGGTGTGCAGGCAGAGTTATTGTGTACTATTATTAAGCTAATGGAATTTAAATAATTAATTCTGGGAGGTATGGAATATCATTTATCAATGACAAGGTGTAACTTCTTTGGAAGAAGGACGAAGCAGCTTCAAAAAGCAGGTCAATGGAAATCTCTCCATCTCCCCACTCTGCTTAAATGACAGTTTGCCAACAGATATGAAGTTCTCTCTATTAATTGATCTCTATTAGTGTCAGTACATGACAAGGTTATATGACTTCACAAAGCCACAGCAGTCTGTAGTAGGTGATGGCAAAAACCTAAGAGCTGTGTTTAGGTCACCACAGAGAGCAAGGTGGACTGGTGTGGTGGATCCTGCTCTCAGCTTATTTTATTCAGTCATCAGTTACAGGAACCACTAGAAATGCAAAAACATTCTCTTTTGCTTCTACATTATCCACAGACCTGCAGGCTTTGGTTGTGTTCAAGCCATAAATGTAGATATTATTTGACATTTCATTTCTCATTTCTGTTCCAGCCTGAGCAGGTCATGGAGCAGGTCAAACTGTAGCTCTGCAGTGGAGCACTGGAGAAACACATTCCTCTAGCGTGTAACCATGCAGGAAGGAAAGGACACTCTGACAATGAAATATGAAATAATATTTAGGGATATGCCTATCAATGATACTCAGTATTCCTGGTGAGCATTTGTTGTTTCCTACCTGTTGCTATTCAGCCACAGTTAGCTGCTGAGTGCTGGAGAAGGGCTGGCAAGAGAGAGGCACAAAATTATCTGATGAACTGTGGTTCGTAGCAGCAATTGCGTCAATGCCTCTCGATGCGGGGGACCCCTGCGTCAGCTCCATCTGTGGAGCAATGGATTTGCACAGATCCTTCCACCACAGGTTGTCAGCAATAGGTGAAGCACAGAAAACACAATGAACCAGAACACCTCCTTGGACTGTCAAAATAATGTGTAACACTACAGAACATGAATCAGCCAACTCCTTGACTTTTCCCTCAGTGGATGTACTGCCAAACATCTGGCTATAAAGTAAGGACATTTGTTTATGGAAAAAAATTCAAATCAGACCAAATCTCCCTCAAATTATGTGATTTCTTAATAATCTGATCTTAAAGATGACCATCAAAGCACTAAACAAACTTAATCATCCTTATAACTTTACTTTCCCTTCTTTTATGTTCTTACCTATCATCACCAAAAACTAATGACTCATTCTGGTTGGTTAGATCTTAGAGTGCCTGGCTCACAGAGCTTCTCTCAATTGCACAAAGACCAATCCCTACTTTGGTAGCATGTCTCCAAGCACTTGCTTAATTTCAGTCCAATGATTTGACCCCCAGAGCTAAGACTCCATTCTTAGACCATACAATAAAAGAAGCCTGCCCACAGCAAGACCAGTGCAACTCTTAAAAATTAAGTGGACATTATACTGCCTCCAAATTTTGGCGTAGGTGCACTTCTGTGGGTAGGTGAGAACTTTCAAAACCTCACTTTATGTTCTTGAAAGATGGGATGCGACTACAGAAGCCAGAGAAGCTTCAGGTGTTGGTCTGTACAGTATCCATGCTGTAAACACAACAGTAGCTATAAATACAGTTGTGGCTGGGAGGTGGCATTGATAAGGCCAAGATGATGGCATGTTCCCAGCAGGGGGACAAATACTCCTGAGAGGTAAGCATGTATAAGGAATGCATTAAATTAAAAGCATTATTTCCTTTGATTATTTCAGACACTTCTTTTGACTCAGATAGTAGAGACCAACATACAGCCATCTGTGCTGATTGTTCTGTCTTTCTCTGATTCTGCTTCAAAAGTCCTAGTTTCTGCTCCTCCACCCTCTTTATTTTTCCATATTTACTGACATTCAAGACTCAAGTCACACCCAAACTGAAAATAATCATATTTTGAATGAGATCAAACCACATGATCTCATTCGGAACGTGACCAGATGAGTTTGACAGTTCCATTGCCCCCAGTGCTTATGAACAAACCCCATTTCCCAGTGGCTTGGATGAATGGCTGAATGGCAGTGAACTCACATGCTCAAAGGAGATGATTTGTCAATGTCTAAACCTTTGGCAGATGTCTCACAGTGCTTTTCAAAACATTTCTGGAGTTACAGGAGATATCCAGACTATTGGATCATTTTTATATATTTGGAAACATCTGTATTTAAGAAGCTCTCATCACCTCCATCAACATCTGCTCTCTTAGCCACTGGTTAATACGTAATCAAAGCCTGGGAAGTTTGTTATACCTTCTCCCAAGCAAAGCCACTATGGATTCCATAGTACATCAGATATTAATATTTGAGCAGATTACTTGGCAAACCAAATTTGAACAGTGCCAAACACATTTTAGTAAGACATAACAAAACTTCCTAACTGGATTTTATAATTTAAATTATTTTCTAATCAGTGTATATATTTAATGCAGAAACTAAACACTAAGGAAACCATCAATTTTCTTTTCATTCACAATTTACAACTCAGAAAGTTGAGGAAGAGATCTGTTGCTTTCTTGTGTGTATACTGTACAATGTGTTTCACTACTAGTTAACTAATAATATGATGCAATGTCCACTCTAGATTGGAGTTTACTGATGTACTTCAGGTTGTGTAGAGGAGAGTTCATTTTCTGTCAAGAAACTATTAATACATAAGTTTAAGGTGCATCTCCCTCCATGAAAGCTGACCATAAAAAACCAGTAAGTTTAAAGATAGGTTTTTTGTTGAGTTTTTAGCTAAAAAAATGACAAATTTGACAAGATAATTATCCTCAAAACATTTTGTATTATTGTGAGTTGGATATTCTTGCCAGTTTTGGAACCAAATTGTGAAGATATTTCAGATTTTAGCAATGATGTCTGATCACCCACCTGTTTCTCAGACAACTATTTTTTATATGTCAAAAAAAGTGCATTTTACTTGATATTTAAAAAGCATGTGTCAGATACTTTATTCCTGTCTGTGTGCTCACTGCCAAAGAAATCAACTGTCATCTGAAAAGCTTTCCTGAAGGGAAGAAGACAGACTTGTACCTGTGCCAGGAGCATCTTTGTTTTAAGTCAAAGCAACTCCCATGCTCCACTAGTGAAATTTTAGAAAGGCAAGTTCTAACCTAGAGGCATTTGTCACCCTTCATTCAGGCTGAAGTTTTCTGCTGAAGCCAAAGAGGATTACTATCCTCATTTCATAGTGCAGAGGTTGAACACTCTATCTTTAAGATTTAAAGTATTTTTACTCTATTTGACAAAGATGTGTCGATATTTTTACCCAAGAATAATTTTAGTCTGTCTATCCCTAAATCAGAGATATTTATTTTTTTCTGAATATCATTGTCTTGCTATTATACTTTAAGCTTTTGTCAGGTTTGTGTTCTGTATTTATGCAATACCTCCTATGGGTGCAGGCCTACAGACACCTTTTTCTTTATTCCCCTTTTGGTGCTTGCTAGCATCTGAAGTAACACTAAAGCAGAAGAAGAAATGAAGGGTAATATTATTCAAGAGGGATCCTTTTAACACTTATCTCTTATAAAGACTGATTAAGATATAGAAGAACACTTCAGAGATTGTGTTCTGATGTCAAACCACTGCTCATTTTGCCTCATCATTTTTAATGGAATGTTTCCTTCTTTGCACACATGCAAATGAAAACACAGTCAGACCCAATTTATTTCCTCTTATATTGAAAATACCTCCTGGATTGAGTGGGACCACAGGTCACCACAGTTTACTTACAGCAATTAGTATGTGTGCTGAGCTTTTCTTTTATGATCAGATTAATTTGTGTGTTGTATTCTCATTACTCTGTATTTGATAAATAACCTTTCATATCCCTGTAACATTAATTTTCTACATTCATCTGCTGTATTTAATAAATTGTATTAGACCAGTATTAGAAACAAACATTTTTTACTTTCAAATTGATGCCTGATCCTGTGCCAGTACTCAGAGGACTGGTATGGAGAGCAGCTCTAGCATGTGATGTCAAGTGTACACCTTAGTGAGCTGACACTAGCTGAAGGACTCCCATGACCAAAAGATTCTGGTACCTATGTCTGCTCAACAAAAAACACACCCAGTTTTAATTCACTCTGCACAGATGTTTGGTGTATAAGACACTGCAAGTCTGTAGGTACCTTAGTGCATTAACTAAAATACCTGTGTAGACCCAGAATTGCACAAGCCCTGGGCAGCTATTCACAAAAATCCAACAGGGATCAACCTGCAAGGTCTGCAACCAAGATATTCCCAAAGAATACATATTATTTAAACTTGACCAAAAAAAAAAAAAAAATAAAAAAAAAAAAAAAAAAAAAAA
>VZRH01000513.1:61742-106889 GCA_013397555.1 Urocynchramus pylzowi | reverse complement strand
TATGATTCTTCTTGAAATGTGAAAGATGAGAGTTCAGTGACTTCACTTGCCCAGAAAAACTTCTTACTGCATTTCCTCTCTTCTTAGTGAATATGTAAGTGACCAAGATGTCCTCAGCCCTCTTCTGCTCAAAGTCTTTAAACTTGCATGGAATAATGAATTATTCACTGGCACAGAGTAGAGAAATATATGATTATGGCTGTATTAGACTAGTGTGTGTGTGAGGAAACTCACTTGACAAGGCAGAGATCTGTTTTCCAGTCCTTGTTTCAATTTATATTCAAGTATTCTAAATTAAGATTTGGATTACTGGCTAATGCTCATGCATCTTAAACAACAAAGTGTAGTTTAGTGCTCACACTCTTATCAAATATTTGGTCATTACAGTTTCAAGAAGAGGGATTGGAGGAGTTGTTTGAAATGCACTCTGTTGCCTCCTACTTCAAGCAGTTGTATAAAATGTGAAACTGGCAGGTTCAGATAAAGGAAACAATTTAATCTTGCTCTTATACATGTCAGGTTGGTGCTCTGATGAGCAAGAGGAAGGAAGGAAGGAAGGAAGGAAGGAAGGAAGGAAGGAAGGAAGGAAGGAAGGAAGGAAGGAAGGAGTGTGTCTTCACTCCAGGAGAGGCTCTCATGTTATCATTTTCCATTGAGGACAGACCCACCCAGGCTACAACTGCCTCATCTGCCAAGGGCCTCAACACATCTGGCAGAACTGCACTGACTCTTGACCACTGACAATTTAGTGCTCACACAGCACAGTGCTGATGTATTGTTTGTGTGCTCAGGTCACCCTGCTGTGCTCTCTGTCTGGTGGGTCTGTACAGGGAGTCCCACTCTTTCTGTTTCGAGTGCCAGCATACGTGGGGTGAGCTCAGATATTTTGGGACCCACATGTCAGACTTAGTTCTAGGTTTCTGCTTCTCCTAAAGCAGTTTTTAAACAAAACAAAGTTAGAGCCCTGGCTTTCCTTGAATGATTGGGTCCACAAAGCACTCCAGGTGTTCCTGCACTTCTTTGTAATTGTCATCCACAGTTTTTGGCTGTCTCAATGTCTCAGTCTATTTTTGGAGTCTGATTTTTAGAGCTTCAGGGTTTGCATGAGTCCAACCCACAGACAATACAGACCTGAAAATCAGACCAGCTTGTTAGGAAAAGCTGAAGATAACTGAAGTTATATGTAATATTGTGGCTTCATTTACAATTAAGCACTCCATAAAACTTTTAATGTTAGGAAGGAAAAAAAGCCACATAATCAATTCGTCTTGTCATTCTTAAGCATAATATAATGAGTAAATTATTTGTAACACAGACATATTGCATAACTTTTAAATCAATTATTTATTTCACTAGAATTTGTTAAAATGGTCAATATTTAGTTGCATTCAGCTAATAATAATGTTTTATTTTAAGCTGATTTTTCACAATGCTACCAATCAGTTGTGTTGTTTTAATTTGTCATCTACATGCCCTCAGTATCCTTGCTCAGTTACTCTCAACTCTATGGTTCAATTGCTGGTTTTTTTTCTTGTTGTGAAGATAATCTGAATGATGTGCTTAGTTGTCTGGTGGTCTTTGATGGCCTCTCAAAAATTTTGTGGATAGCTGCTGAGCCTGCTGATGTCTTGCAAAGCAAAAATAAATCTATAACCAGTTACTATGAAACCTGTGAATTTTGACTGTTTCTCTCCAGTCATTCTCCTCTGACACTTCCTGATGAGTAACTTTCTAAAAATATAACTTGACACTCTCTTATATATTCCAGATACATCCTTTTCATGGATACCTTATCCTTGAAAATTGGACATAATGAGGTTCTGTTACGTTTGTCTAACCACTAAGGAATTATATTTCAGTATGAAATAAAAGGGGTAAAATAAGTAGAAATATGTGTTGCAATGAAATCACAAACACTGGGGAATTGCAGGCATATATATATGGCTGTTGTGCTTAAATAAGGTTGTAAGTTTCACTAAACTTCTTGATAGTCACTATAGTAAACTAAAATGGTCTGTAACACCCACAAGATAAAGCTGTCTCTCTGTTGGCTACAGGAAGACTGGGGAAATGAGACAAAACCTGGATGCAAATATTTTTAGTTATGTTAATTGCTGCCAATGGAGTCTATAAAGATAAAAACATTCAGCTGAGAATAGACTTAACCAGTTTTGCCTTCTTTGGTAGAAGCCATTTACACTAGTTTTGAATAAAGAATTTAAGCTGTAGTATGAACAAAGAGATAATTTTGCAATTTTTTTCAACAGGTTCAGCCCCCTGAAGGGGGATTTACAAAATATCTGCATTTTTACAAAAAAACACATATATGAATTTGGCATATTCAAGGCACATAGGCAGATTTTTTCAATTATTTTCAATACCCAGAGTGAAGAATTCTTAGTCTGGCACAAAGCAAAGCACACAGAGAACTTAACAATGCTAGGACAAACAGTAAAACCCAGAATGTTCAGGTGTTTTGTGTATTTGTATGTGCATATATATGGCAAACTGATTTTTCATAACTCAAAATATGCTGACCTGTTATGGTCTTTGAAAAGTCACAATGGAGGGTTGAATGTCATTTTTTATGTCATATGCAGACTCAAAGCTTCTTTTTTCAAAAGTATTGTCTTCTTTCAGAATGTCAGGATCCTGCCTGGTTATAAAAATTTGCCTTCTGTCCAAGGAATGTCTGCTCAGCTTAATCATGCTTGAGTCTCTTGGAAAACAAACTAGAAAAACTGCACATTACCATCCAGACTTTTTGTTCTGCTGTTTCTTATCCTTCTTTTCTTTCCCACAAAGTACTTTCTCTGGTTTTGATGAAGGCGGCAGCATACACTAGAAATATTCAACTAGAATTGCTAGTACTCTCACTTTGTTATTTTCCTAGCAAGTAAGTATCATGTTCCTAACAGTCAATAATTCTGTTCATCTGTGGCACTTCTAAGATGCTTTGTGAAATTACTATTTTGGAAGAGTTTTTAAAAGAAATTTGGAAATCTTCAGACAAAAGACAGTACTACCTCTGCTCTCTGGATCCTGTCCCAACAGAGAAGGAATGACAGCCTAAAATTCTACAGTGATAGTTCCCAGTATTATATTTTAGTAATTCATGTATCTTCCTGCTGTTTGACCCTCAGATGAGGAAGTGGTGTCCATCATAGCAGCACCTTTTTACTGTGTGTTCTTTAATTAAAAGTTACTCTGTATTTCTGTTGCTTCACATCAGAAGCAAGCTAGCAAACTAGCCACTTTCCTGCTAAATGCTGTTCAATGCACGCAAGCTAGGAATCAATTCTACATCTCCTACAGTGTAGCAATTCCATACCAAATCAGCGTGGTCTTGACCTATATCCAAGGATGGAAAAGAAGTAGAGTCACACACTCTGAGTGTGGCAATATCAGGATGCCAAAATTAGTGCAAATATTAGGAATTAACCTGCCAGGAAGGAAAATGTGTCTTAAATACATTTTGACATCTATAATGAATGTATACATATAAATTATCTAAAGGTGACTTAGGACACCTTAGATGACTGGCAAGAGGTTGAAAATCAAGTCATTGGATGAGTTGGAAACTAAATGCAACCCATTTCCAGAGTCCAAAGATGCTAACCTAATTAACAGATCATTTGTTTTCTTTGATTTTTGTCAACTGTTTTGAGAGATATTAAGCTAGAGTGAACCTTTGGTTTTGCAATTTCTGTATGAAAGCTATACCAAGAGTTTACAGGCCCCTTAACATCAACTTGGATAGAAGCAAGTCTTTGGCCTTAGTTATTTAATCAAAATTTACATTTCCCACACCAATGCATGTTCCTCAGACTGTAAAGAGTTCCAAAATCTGGGTGGGCCACCATGCTCGCTAGAACATCCCCATTGTGTTTGAGACTGGATTTCATTTAAGTTCTGTCTCTTCTGTCTTGCAAAGGATAATACATGTGGACATCTTATGTGAGACAAAAAAAAAAAGAGTATCCTATGAATTAGCAGGGATAAAACTGTTTGAGAACAGAGCCAGGCTAATCCTATTCAGGAATGGTCTCCTCACTGCTAGGACAAGCTCAAGCTCTGCTCATAAGGAAAGGAAATGTTGGTTGTATGCCAAATTTGTGCTACCCCATAATCAGATCTGCAAAAACCCTTCCTCTGATTTGAGAAATCTGCATTCCATAAGCTCCCTATCACTGGTGCTTCCTTCTTTGAAAGATATTCATCTAAGCTCAGCTCAGTGATGTCTCCACCTTCCACCGTAGTGGAATGGTGTAGTCAATGGACTCTAAAAGGCCCTACTTTTACCTTATTGTGGGAAGACAACCCTTAGTAGGTCCTTGCCCATATCTCTATAATTCCTTAAACATAAGGATCTATGTGTGCTCCTTTCATAGCATGGTCCAGTGTGACAGTAGAAACTCCAAGTCAATATTTGCACAGTTGCAGTGTGGACACAGATAAATGTTTTGCAGCAGATTAAGGGCTGTGCCCACAAGCATTATTTCAAACTCACATCAAAGACTGCTTTCAGCTATGACATGACAACCAGCTGAAAGCAGACAGACTTCCAAACTTACTAAGCAAGCAGAATAATATATAATGACTGCCAATATCTCTTCACAATATGATGTCTGCTACAGACACGGCTGGTAGCTTTACTATGCTGCCTTACTAAATATCAGAGACTGAAAGCAGAGCTTGGGTTTGGCAGTCTGAAGCAACCACAGGTCTCTTAGAATTTTACTCAGATATCTAGCTTAATTACACTAGCCAGGCCCAAGATTTTGGTGGGGTCCTGTCCAGGACCTTCTGAAACTTAAAAAATTGTGCAACCCCTCTGTTGAGTGGTACCTTCAGCCATTTCAAACTACAGAATATACATGAAAAGCCATGTGACAGACCACAGCTGCCACATAATACCTTCAGTACCTTCACCTAGGCTACAGTTTCTTTTACATTTTCTTCCTAAGATCCATTGGAAGGCTGTCAGTTTGGCTTAAACTTGAGTGCAGCTGCCTCATGATGAAGCAGGACACTGCAGGGATTCAACTCACAATCAGGAAATGCACATAAGCACAAAGTTTACACCTAGCTCTTGAGCAGAACTGGCCCTGACCCCATGTCATACAGGCCCTCAATATTTTTATTTCTGCCAGAAGCCTTTCCTTCACTTAGATTTATACTATCTGTATGTTGCCACACATCTAATTATTAAGTCTTTTCACCTATCAGATACAGATGCCATCATGGAGCTCACCGTGTTCCCGGTGGGCATTTTGTGAAAGGTTTTCCTAAAGTCCAAATGAATTATTATCAAGACTGTCCCCTTCTGTTATCAGCCAAGTCACTGATTACTTCTTCAAATGAAAACAAAACAAAAAAAAAAAAAAAAAAAAAGTAAAACATATTCATATTTTACCCTCAATAACTCTTTACTCTCTGAACACTCAGACCATTTCTACCTTGACAAGTGTCTGGGTCTTAATACCTGGATGTTTTACTCTTACTGAATTGAATGTTCAGAGGCAGCTACAGCAGCCTCTAAGAAAGTTCCTGGGGGAGAAAGGAGTAATCAGGCAAGAAGAGACAGCAAGCTGTGTTCAGGGACTCAGAGATAAGATACTATTTCTGGTTTTCCTACTGGCTGATCCTGGGATCTTGGACAAAAGAAGTTGTAGGATTGCAAGCTTCTAGTCAATCTACTATTGCTTTTAATGCTTTACTCTCTGGAGAAAGGGTTGTCTTGTATTAAGAATTTGTAAAGCACATTGCAGAACAGAACCCAAGCACAGCTTGATATCACTGAGTTATATGTACCCTGCTACACAGAATTAGTGACAGTAAAAAAATATAGATGGACACAAGGGCATTGTAAGGTGTAGTATGAAGTGTAGGTTAAATCATAGCAGAGGATGAAAGGAGAACCTAAGTAGCCTGCATAGTAAAGTTTGAAAGCTTAGGCCTTGCAAGTCCTAAGTCCCCTTAATACACATGAAAGGCTGTAAAATTTTGTCTGCATTGCTAAAAGTTAAGGAACAGATCAAGGAAAAGACTTTTTTGTAAGGATTTTCTTGGAATTTTCTTTACAAGTGCAAGCTTAAGAAAATAATCTTCACCCAGCAGAGTAGGAATGAGACCCAAACCTCTGTGAAATAGCCTCTGATTTATATATTTTTTATTATTTTTCTTCCTGAATGGCTCTGATACATCTGTAAAGATTGACTTAAACCCTCTGTTTTCCTTTATGACCATGCACGCTATTCTCTTATGCTATGTTCTGCCTTCAAACCATTTAAGTTCACACAGAAGAATTCTTTTTATTTTTATGGAGCAATTTGCTACGCAAAGGCTGGTCTTTTCATTTTCAGATTTCTAATGTTTTCAAGTATCTAAAACAGGAGGACTTTTTTTTCCCACTTCATGGAAAAAAAGCCATGCTGGCAGATTTCAGGGCTTAATTTCTTTATAACAATAGATTTAATACAAAACACATTTTTATTGTAATAAAAAAATAAATAAAGGAAGCAATATGCATTTGAAAATTCTGCCAAACAAGGCAATGTTTGTTTATTCTTAACAAGAACATCTAATATATTTTTATGTTGGTGTTGACTTTTTATACACGTTACATTTATGTATAGATGTGACTATATACATGACAACTGAAATTTAATTTGATTTAACTATAAAGGCTTCAGTATCTAGTCCATCAGACTAGAAATAAGATTTATGTTGAGAAGCTGTGTATGCTATAATTTCTTTTTTGAAATTTGACTAATCTTTCTGGTAATTTTTTTCTTGTTACTGGAGTTGGTCTTTCTCTCCCTAACCCCAAACTACCATTCCTACCTTGTTTAAAAACCTTACTGCTCCTCCTGTGGTCCAAATACAATAGAAAGGGTTAGTGTTTTCCTCAAAGACCAGACAATTCAATTTTCTGAATAACCATTAATATACAGTCATTAATTTTGTTGGAAACTAGCCTTCCATTGACTTTCATAAAAGTTGGCCTTAAGAGAACAAGAGACTTGAGGAATCTTTAGACTCAAGTTTCTTCAATGCTAGACTTCTGTGCCAATGGGGCTGCACAAATATTTTGAGCTCATCCAAATCTCAGTAAAATGTGTTCTTTGACCTCACAGTTCCTGGGCTCAACACCTTTAGTGTCCATATACCAGGCAGAAATTATATTGCTGAAAGTAATAGATGTTTCTTTAAAATTGTGTACTGCCTCTTTCAGTTGATTAATGAATTTGACAGATTAATAAATACTAGAAATCTGCAGCAATCAATAGACCTCATTAGACCTGAAGGCTCAGTACATTGATATAGAATGGAATAATCATCATGGAATCAAACCAAATATTGTTCATTAGTGGTAGAGTTTTGTTGACATCTGACCTGGAGAGATTTGAAACATGTAAACAGTTTTAAATCTATTTTTTGGATTCCTGATAGACAAAAGATACTGGTTTTCACCAGTATCAGGAGTGACATCTACAAGAACATAAATATTACTGGAAGTGTTTGCCAAAAACAAAAGAAAGTGATAGCACTCCTTAACTACAAAAAATATCTTCTGACTCCTTAATGTGCCAAACAGAGAAGAATGTGAAAAGGTCTCTCTGCCAGGCATGGTCATGTTACTAATCCTGGAAGGAACAGGGACATACAAGCCCCTCTAGTGGTGTTCTCCTACTGGCCACTGTAAACAGCTCCTTGAGAAGATTATTAACTCCACCCTTAGAGCAGGTAGGTGTGTGCTCATTGCAATATTACTGGCAACATATTTTAAAAGTTGATTACTGCAATTGCTAGATACATTGCCACTTTGAGATTAAATTTTCTGATGACCTAGCCTGATGTATAGGCTATATAGTTGAATGTATAGAAACACTACAGTATAATATAAACCCATATGAATCCTGCAGAACAACTGTCTTCCCTCTAAGACAATATTGCAGTAAATTCAGTAACTTTTCATCATAGTGCAAATGAATACATTGCAGCAGGAGGTAAACTGGGTGGAAAATAACTTTCCTGTTCCAGGAAAGTTTTTAAAATTGCAAAATTCACATTCTACACTGAGCCAAACCCAAGACCTTTCAATTTTTTATTTTTTTTTCCATGGGAAAATAAGAAGAAAACATGATTGGAATAGCTGTAAGTCCAGGATTAAGGGCTTTCCTCTGGGACGTAGGAAGCCCAGGTCCAAGTCTATGCTATGAAATAATCTTAACAGGAACTTGAATTTCATTCTCCCACATCCTGGGAGATGTGCATAACAGTCAGGTTACTAGTGGTACTGACTCAATCTCTATTTGATCAGAAATTCCACAACAGACTCCAAAAAAATGTTTTCTGTCTTAATGACACGTGTTTTCCACAGAAAGTCTGGATATTGATGGACCAAAATTTTTAAACATGAAATCATTTTGCTGCAGAAAATTCAATCTAACTAAGATAACAGCTATTAGATGTAATGAAAAATTAAGTTTCCCACCACACTCAGTCCTTAGAGTTTTGAAGGTCCACTGTGCCGAAATAGCAGGGTTAGTCTTTGTGTTCTGATCATTTTACCAATTTGGGTAATTATTTCCCCCCCATCTAAGTTTAATCTTACATTTCAGTTGGATACAGGGTTATTCTTCATTTCATGACTTAAACTATAATGTGCTGTTGTTTCATACTGTTAAACAGCTGCTTAGCTCTGTGAAAATAAGAACCATGTGTTCTACCCCAGAGGTGGCTGGCATTTCAGTGGTAAATGAATTCATCCTTGCTTTTTAAACTGTTTTTGGATTCAAGTGTTATGTAGATATAAGATATTTATTGTTTCAGTTTTATTAAGCCTTGCTCCCAGCTATGAGGACTAGAGCCAGAATCTGGAGAAAGGACCACCCCTTATGATCAATGATAGGTCAACATAGGATTCAAAGAACTCCTCCATGGTAGGTAACTAAAAACATATTAGAATCAAAAAAAAAAAAAACATGTTCATACAGCTAAGACTACAAGTGAGGGAAATGTATGTCAAATTTCTGTCTCTAGAAAACATGGTGGCATTAATCATGAAAAGATAACCTCAAGACATATGAATGAGGAACTTGTTACTTGCAAATCACCAAGATTTAAAGAGTCAAGAGGAAAAAAGGCAGCAATTTTATTGATAGCATTTTTCTTTTTCTTCTCCAACATAAAGCCATTTATAATTGGTCCATGTAGTATTGCTCTGAAAAAAAATTTTCCTCTCTTGCAAAAGACCTCCATAGAAATCTTTTGAGTCTCCATAGGAAGTCATTCTCAGAAATGGGGCTTGAAGCTTATGAATTCTTTGTGTTAAAACAATTACAAATAGACTTCTCAATGTTCTAGTTGCATCTAGTTAAATTAGTGTTTTTCATAAACCAAAGGCCTTTAAAATTACAGAAATTTTCACTTGCTCCAGTGAAAATTTAATTAGATCTTTATGCTATGGCTGGATCTACCCACAATAAATCCATAACATTCCAAACCTGTGGGAGAACCTCTCTTTAGACCTTGTTCCTGAGTTTCTGAAACCTTGAGAAACAATAGAAACAGCATAATATAGTGAGGCCTTGCCATTACACAGAGATGGAACACAACAAAAAAACCTAACAAAACTGCCTATTTGCATTTGAGAGCTGGAAAGCTCTAGTCAAAAGGTCTTGACTCCATAAAGCAGTGTGCTAATAGCAGTTTTTGTGTGTGTTTTAGTCCAGCCACAAACAGAGCGGTCATCAACAACCAGGCCCATACCAAGAATTCTTTTTCAGATGCAGAAGTCGTGGGAAGCTTCCTCCTCTGCTGGAATGAGGGGCTCCTTAAAGCAGCAAGTGCCATGGCAAAGAGATGTTTCATGTGCTGGACACCAATGAGTAGTCAGACCTGCCAGCTGAGAGTGGTCATGATAGAAAGGAATATGGCTTGATGAAGGCTCTGTGTATGAATCTAAGAGAAAGAACAGAAACAGAGAAAATTAACTGCTTATTCTCTTCTCCTAGGGAATTAACCAAAATCATAATTTATGCACTTCTTAAAAAGTAGAGATACAAACAAGTATAAATGCGTGACTCTTCTCATCAACTGCTTAAAAGATGGATATTTCTAAATCTTAAAGTTCTACTTGACTTACTACACTACACATGACAGAAACCCTTTTTTATTTGCTAAATACAGTACATTAATGCAATACATTGGTCAGTTCAGTTAAAAACTCACAAAAGAGGGATGAAAAATACCATCACTTTTCTTCTTAGCAAAGTAAGCAATCACCATACCCATCATTTCTGGGAAGCTCCCAGACAAAAAAAAAGAGAATTCCCACAAGCTTACTTTACAGAAACTTAGGCTGTTTCACTTTTATATGTATGCTGACTTCAAAGAATTATTGCTCTAGATTATTTATATTTTCAATCTATTATTTCCTTGGATAAATTATAAATAGGGTCTATCACACCAAAATGTGAACCGAATCAAAGTGATATCCCATCTTGGTAATCCTTAGACTGTGTTCAGTGGCATACCTGTGGCTCATAAGACCACAGTAAATCCTAAGCAGCTCACATGAAAAATTATTTTAACTTTTTTTTTTAATTTCTAGCTTCAGTTGAAAATACAGGGTACACAAAACCTGCAGAGGATGGTTTGCCCAAAGGCATTTAATCCCACTGACCTATTTGTTAAGAGACAGAAGGCCAAACTTGCAGTTTTGCATGTTGATCTCTGTACATCTATAAGTGTGTATCTATCAATCACAGTCATTTGTAAGCTGTATGTTTGTATAGGATTGATTCCATTTATAATTGTGTAACACCATTAACTCAAATGGATTTGTATAGTTTTAACTGGGAGCAGAATCTGTCCTAGATAATATTATTGAAATGTTTGGAAACATCTTCACATACTGTTTATTTTTATTTTGCAAAGAACAATGTGGCTCTCTGTTCCAGTTTCAAATCAAAAGTGGTAGGGTGCAACTCCACTGACATCAATGGAATCACAATTACTTACAGCAGGTCTGAATTTATCCCTGTGCATCTATACTCATTTAGTCTTTCTCCCCCCGGGGAGAGGAAGAGGGAACTAAAATGAGACAGATATTTGTCATATTGCCTAATGCACTACTGGAATAAGATCAGATGCTATGCTGATGGGTATGGTATAAATGAACCTTTAAGAAAACTGAAATTTCACCAACAGGAAGGGACATGTAGAGACTCTTCAGGCTACTTTTCCTTCTTCACTGAAGGATGGTCCCTGTCAAAGCCTTTAAGAAGGGTCTGACATTTCATAAAAATACACCTGCCCAACATTGTCCTCCATTTTCTACACAGTCAGCAACGCAGCTTGCCATGAATGGAGATTTGTATTCCAAAGAGAATAATAATTAGTTATTTTTACATGTAGTAACTTAAGAAAATCAGTAGGTGTCTTGTTAATTTGTTCATTACTCAGTGGATGGAAATGTTGATCACATCTATGAATACCAATTATTCTTTATCTTAAATGAGGTAACATCAGTAAGACAGAGACCTACCTTTATTTATATTTGCTTCAGTAGCAAGTTTGACATACAATATTTTCATATGCATTTTTCTTCTACTTCAAGTCAAAGATTCTTTCTCTGTTCAAGAGAATATTAGGAAGCAATTTTTAAAAGACAATGAAAGAGAAATGAAACATAAATAACTAAATGTGCTTTCTGATGTAATGTCGTCTACAATCAGGAAAGAGCTGTTGTGAACTGTGGATGACCTTGGCGCCTACTGCAGCTAGGAAAACCAGTAAAACTATTTGATAACAGCTGAAGTAAAATACATGCATTCTTCCCTTCTATTCTGACTTTATTCTTATTCTCTCAATATTTCTGCAAATAGATGTTGCCTCTATAAAAGTGAAAAAATGTATGGTACTGCCTCAGTGTCATCCTAGAAGAAGTGAGGGGACCTTAATCTTCCTGCTTAATCTCACTATTTAACAGCACACAATAGAAAAAAGGCAACCAGACAGATTATGCTTATTATTTATAATTATAGAACAAAAAGGTTGATTCTGGGAATTAAATCACAGAGATTGAGATAGGCTGAAGCCAGCTCTTCACATCTAAACAGTACTAAATTTGAGAAGACATTCCAATATATATCTGAGAAGTATTTCATTTATACAATGTCACCACCGCAACCAAAACATTTCAAGAGATAACACTTCATTTAACATTTTCATCTGACAGAAACAAACCCCAAAACTGTTTAATTTCATAGTCACTTCTACACAAGCATAGGTCCTACACCTTTTTCTGACAGGATCTGAAGATATTTTAAGTATTTAATTTTATAAAAAGCCTTTTGTCTTTACAATACCCCCTTGTTTTCTGTCTTATTCCATTCCACCCCGAAAATAAACAAACAAAAACCTTGCGGCTTATGAAATTTTCCATTAACCCGTCTTCCCAGCATGATGATCCACATGGCCTACTGTTATTAATTGTCTCCATGTGAGTAGACACAATCATTAGAATAAGATGGTAATCATAAAGTGGCTTTTATCCTTGTGATTCTCTGAAAATTTGCATCATTGCATATATCAGTGTTAGGTGACTAACAGGTCAAAAGAGAGAATGTAGCTGTGCAGGCAAAGATCATTCTTCTGTGATTAAACAGAACAACAATTCTACAACATTTACCAAATAAATGTATTTTCTTCCATGGTTCGTCAGTCTTGAGCTTAACTTTAAACCCAGAAGTTTTGCAAACAAAAGTGGCCCATAATGTTTTATAGATGGTAAAAATTCCCAACAGCATTTGACAAACATTTCAATGTGAGTTTGGGTAATTCATTGATTAAATCAGCATCATAATCAATAGCAAAGCAGTTATTCAGCTAGAATTGCTACTGAGTTGAGTTCAGTGCAGCTCAAAATTTGCTGTAGGTGGTCACGCTCATGTAAATGGACTTACGTACAAAGATGGTAGCGCCATATTCTCGTGTTTGCCTTCTAGTGGCAAAAGTTCAATACTCCCTTAAAGAGATTGGTTTTAATCACCAAGACACCAATCTCACCTTAATACCCATGTCTCCTTTGAAAATCTTCCTATTCCAAATTCATCTGTTCAGATAGTGCTTATGAATTCTAGCAAGGCCACAATGTAATTAAAAATACAGTAAGCTAATTAAGTTCAAGTGGAAGGTCTGAAAAATTTGAGAGAAGTAGAGAAGGTTTTTCTTCAACGGATTGATATGTGATATCCCTCACTATTTGTATTAGCTCTGTCAAATAAAAAGCTAACAAGGTGGACAAAAAATTATCACTCAGCACTAAGAGGCAGGAAAGAGGAAAAAATAGGAATTATTATGCAGGCTGTTTCAATTCTGAATGAGTATATGCACACCAGTATTTAACCTCAGACCTAAAGTAAATAGGAAGGCATTAAAACCTAACACACTGGTGGTCTGCCTCATGTTAGAACATCAATTTGCCAGCGTTTCTGGGTGTGAACATGCTCTTTAGACTAGAAGATGACCACGATTTCATTCAGAAGTTGAATGGTAGGTTGACTATAATCTTCACTGATGTCATATCTTGGGAAGATATTCAGCAGAGACATGAATGCAACAAATGAAAGGAGGGATATAAGCAGGGGGACTGCAGACTGTATAAAGCCATTTGTGGTTGTCTCAAGTTAGAAAGTGAATTTACAGGAAGAACTGTCTCTTTCTGACTTCTACAGGTGATAGTTTTCTTGGAAACTAGAATTTTGGTTAGGTGGAGACTTCTTTTGCCTTACATAGCAGGTCTGTCTTGTTTCTTCCCATTAGTCAATTTGCTCTTTGGAAGGGTCTAATGTTTTACAGTTGTGTCTTTGAAATGTGTTTTGAATAAAGCTCCAGCCAAGAATGTTGTGTATGTCATTTGTGGGGAAAAGCTAAAGACTGCAGGAGCCTGCCATGGTTATGTAACTTGCTTATTTTTATATCTGTTAACTACTGCTTTTGTTAATAAAGTTTATAACAAAAAAGTTTTATAGATTTATAAAAAACTAATAATTTTAAAAAAACAGTCACATATTTTGGCATTTTATATGAAGGTTCAATTGTACAAATTTTGCAAATAAAAAACCAAAATCCCAGATGATTAACAAAATATGTGTTTATTTAAACATACAAATAAATAAATGTTAAGGCCTTTTTACTTGGAAAAATCTGAATTCAATATTTGTCTTGCAAGACTTAGAAATCTGAGCCATGCCTTTGGAACCCTTAATGCACAGCAAAACAAAGAGAATGAGAACGGAGTTTCCAAAACTGGAAGTCATATAGGATGACACTTGAGACAATAGGGATATTTCCCAGAAAACAACATGAAAAGGTATAAACTAAGCTAGGACGGACTGTACCCTTTTTGTTTCATGTCATTCATCTCTTAATGTAATCTGTGAAAGTCTAAAGATAGATCAGAAAATATAAATCTTGTCAATATGTCCCACACAGTATTTGGATTGACAGAGCAATGTGACTGTTTTAAGAAAACATAAATCCAACATGAAGCAAACATTTATGTTATCACTAACTCAACAAGTCTGAATAAAGCAACAAATTTACAGGCACCAAAGTATTTTCTTGCTTAAAATGAGTGAAGCATAACTCAAAATGCCATTTCTGGAACACATTTCTTTATCTCAGCATATTAAGACACTTAGAGATGCTTCACACCTACACTGAAAAGGAATATGCACAGTCATGACATAAAAAATGCATGCTAAAATAAGAATAAAAGCAAACCCAGTGTGTCAAAAAGCCAATATTGTCATTATCACAAGCCCACAAGGTTTTCAGTATGTCACTATTTAAATCAAAGACAACAAGGCTTGGTTTATTGGCAGGACACTACTCAGAAATCTGAAGAACAGTATCTAATTTAGAGAAAATGGACCACATCTCAGTTGCCATAATTTTCCATATCTGGACATGACTAACTTGTCCCAGTGTGTTATATTAAGCACGACCCAAAAGCCAGCCTGCTGCATCAGGACTGGAGCATTCCATAGTCAAGAATCTATCATCCTCTAAATTACTAATCATGGTTATGTCATGGAGCATTATGTACTTTTTTCAAAAGGTTGGGTTTTGAATAGCATATAGGTACATTCACACCATCTTGACTTCATAAATAATTTAATAATTTCTTCGAGCACTTTAAATCCCAAGCCCTAACTCAGTTTTCATTGCTAAAAATATGTCTCAATTTCTATGAAATAGTTAAAAACTCATGATAAATTTAGATGAGAAGTTACAGATTTTATTCAGGTTTGCAGTAGCTGTGTGGAAATTCTGTCTAATATAACTTTAGACAGGATAAAAAAAACCCCTCAAACCTTTAAAAAAGTTTCTGGAAATAGTAAACATATGATTTGCTTGACTCATTTCTATTTTAAACACTAAAGTATATATTACCCATTTCAAACAAAAGCAGACTACTCTAGAAACTCGGTTTCACAAGCATCTTCAACCTTTCAAAAATGACCTCAATGAATTCACAGTAGAAAAGCAAGCAAAATAAAACACCACCACCACCAAAGTCCCAAGTTACTTGAATAGCATTAAAATTACCACACAGCTAATAATAAGGAATTATTTGTTAAGTATGACAAATCATTCTTTATTGAGGTAACCTCAAGTAAAAACCCATTTTAATGCCTCTGCTTTTTCTCATTGTTCATGTAAGCATTATAATTCAAATTCTATGAGTTGGAGGAGAGGCAGGTTTGCCCCAGTGCAACGATAACCCGAGATACTGTGATTGAATCTTAGGTAAATCCATATTCTTCCCTTATATTAACTTCCCATTTTCCTTTCTAATTTGCAAATGATGCCCATCCTATTAATTTCTGCCTCCCCAGATCTCTTTCATCTACACCTTGAACTGTTAATTCTATTCTCTCAGAACCTGACTTTCTTCAATCCTCACTAAAACCCATTTCACTTGAAACAGCACAAGATCCCTCCCAAATATAAACATATTTTTACTAAGTGTCAACACATGTACAGGATTAGAATGTGTCATCATATGATCAGATTCTTGACAATCTCTCTACAGTTTTCCCCATAACCCCTCTGTCTATTTCCTTATTCCATCTGATCATCATATTTGTCTGATAATAGGTTGCAAAATCTTCAGGTCAGGGATTTTGTTCTTTTATTCATCTCTGTACAGAGTTAAGAGTTAAGCACACTCATCAACCATAATCACTGAATCATGAGGCCTCCTAAACTTATTTGTCCAGACATTGTAGTGGAATGGAGTACAAGCTTCTTAACAGAGATCTTGAATAATAATCCATGTATATCATAATGTAAGCATCAAGACATAATTTGCACCTTTCAGAATTTGGATGAATCTCAAGCTTCCTACATAAGATGTCTTGATATCTTTGTTAAAGTTTCAAGCAACATAAAATACATACGTTTCCATAATGAGTTACATCAAGGTATGACAGAAGGATTTACTCTGATATACTCTGATAAACTCATACTTTATCTTGGATTTAACACAGCAAGGAAAGACAAAGTGAAGATGCATTAGAGGATGATGGCTTTAATTATAAAATGTATCTTTGGTTAGGGCAATATCTTGTTTTTGCCTTAATAGACAGTAGAGATAGTAGTGTGGAGAATGAACCTAGCCTACATCAACAAGAATAGTAGAGGTAATATATGGATGAATATGATTGGAAGTTTTTTAAAATATTAAAGGAAATATTTCCAAAATGGACATTCTATGACCTACCTAGACAAATATCAGTCTGCCTTACTTCAAATAGTTCCTACCTAATACTCATCTATCTATGACTGATTTAGATGAAATCTTTAGGATACAGACCATGCTAAATAAGTGCTAAAAAAAAAGTAAAATCCTAAAATCATAGAATGGTTTATGTTGGAAAGGACCCTGAAGGTCATACAGTTCCAACCCCCCTGCTATGGGCAGAGACACCTTTCACTTTACCAGGTTGCTCAAAACTCCATTCAATCTGGTCTTTAACTCTTTCAAGGATGGGGCGACCACAACTTCTCTGAGCAACCTGTGCCAGTGCTTGGCCACCCTCACAGTAAAGAATTTCTTCCTCACAGGTAGCCTGAATCTGCCCTCTTTCACTTTGAAGCCATTACCCCTTGTCCAATCACTTCACACCCTTGTCAAAAATCCCTCTCTAGCTTTCTTGTAACCACTCTAAGGCACTGGAAGTTGTGATAATGTCTTCTTGCAGCCTTCTCTTTTCCAGGCTGAGCAACCTCAAGTCTCTCAGACTGTCTTCAGAAGAAAATAAATCTTTACTGGAGAGAGTTAGAAAATGAAGGTTGCCACTGGCTCAGTCACAGGGCAACATTTCCAGCAATATGCAATATTTATAATGTTTTCAATAACAGAAGTGATATTTGTGTAATACTTTCAAGCTTATCTTATTCGAGCTAAACCAGTTATCCATAGTATATGGGCTCACTGAGGCTCCTAGGCCTAATTATCACCTATCATATATGTAAATCATGCCTGACTTAGTACTGCAGCAGTCAAAAAGGAAAATAAACAGTAACATGTTCCCTTGGGATAGTATGTATGAACTGCAGTTCTGCCTAATTAACCTGATGTCTGAAAGGTTAAGGTGGGGGGTAGTGTGATTATTCTCACTATAACTTAAAGAGTGTTTATTCAAGGTATACCAGCACAGCTATTGACTATAGGTGTCATTGCCCTCTACTGGACCACATCAAAACAGCCCAGTCATTTATCTCAAGGGGTTGATAAAACTACCTGAAGAAATTTTCCTCAAATTAAAAAAAAAAAAAAAAATTAAAAAAAAAATAAAAAAAAATAAAAAAGGCTCATATTGTTTGATATAAAAAACATATGAATTTATTCTTTCACCAAAGTCTAATGGCTCTAGTGAATTTACAGAAGCACAAAATCCAAACAGTAATATAACTGGAAAAACCTTAAATGATCATACAATTCAATCTCCATTGCTGTCTCTAATGTGTATAATAGCACCTATTAATTTTTTTCCCTCTCTTGACTTGTATATGAGCTGTGGTCTTCTGCCACCAGTTTCGTAATTTGATGTTATGTTTCATCTTCTGCCACTCTTTATGTCATCTTTGTTTGAATCTTCAAGCCACTGAATACTTGAATCTTGTTATAGATTCTCTCAGCAATTTGCCCTGGTATTTCCATTCTTGTGTCTTCAGCAGCAAGTCTGATTTCTGCTCATCTTCAGAGTCCATCCAAATGACTAGATCAATAATTGTTGTTGCTGCTGTTTGGGTTTTAATTTGGCTTTGGACTTTTGCCCTGTGGGCTTTCAAAACTCATTTAAAACTCTTTTTACTATGTTAATGAGTTTGTGCCCCAAAATGACCTCCTTGTCTGAGGGACACTATCTGTCATCCATTACTTTGACATGGAACACTTTAGAAAAAAAGGAAGCTGGAGATGTTGCAGGTAATATCTTCAGCTGCAATCAAATTCCATAGGTTTAAAACCAGTAAGTCTGGGGAAGGAAAACTTTCTCACCTCTTGCTCTGATTTGTTAAAGTAGACATGAGGTTTAATTTGCATAACCTTTGATTTGACCAGGCCTTAAAAATTACAAAATTTTAAATCCCACAGAATTTGAGTTAGCATGAAACTGTTATAGCCATTTTTCTAATAATCAGTTTTCCTTACAATTTCAAAAAGAGAGGAATGGTAGGATATGAGTCTTTTCTTCAGAGATCTTTAAAGTTATAAGAGTACTGTAGAGCTTATATGTGAACAGTCAGGCAATAACTTGTGTATCAGGAGACAACACTCCAAAATACATAGCATAATTCCTAATTTTTGCAGGATAGTTGTACACTGAAAATTGTTTCTTCTTTATATAGGTGTGTATTTGTGTGCTCTGGAAATAACCCTGTTACACAATTTCCACATGTTGTCCTAGTAGGGAAAGTCTATAGACAAATGTGAAAGGCAATCTTGTGCATGCTGGTGGCCAGATCCAACAGAACTCTGTGGAAACAACATGTGCATGTTCTCATGCTAGACTGGAAAATGTTCTCTTTATCTGACCTTGATTTTCAGTTTCTGGTTGACCTCTTCAAAACTCGATCACCTATTTCAACATACAGTTGCAATTAATCTAAAGGAGAAATGTCATTTCATCTGCATTTCCACTACACTAACCCTTCCCTATTGCTGAGTATGATAAAAAGGAATCTATTTTTGTAGAAAATATAGGTGTGAGAGTGAACAAAACTAACAACTTTTCACACACTTCATCTTTTCCAAAAATTCTGGAAATTAATTCAGATGTTACTTAGAAGCTCTCTCTGTGTGATGACTTCGTAACCAAAACTTTAACATAAAATCATTTTTAAAAAATCCACACTCATTTTTCAGAAGAAAACACCAGAATTTGTATCTCTTATTTCTACTGATAGGAATCACATTGACAATCATCACTTTGAAAAGCTAGGCTGTATGATGTACACAGTGAAGTTTCCAAAAAAGAGAGAGCTTCAAACTTTGGCTCTGATTTAAGTTTCCTCAAAACTGAAGAAATATTGGGATACAGAGGTTTGATTCCTGTTTATCTCTAATTGAAAACAGAATGAAAATTTCCCAATATTTCCATCAGGCAAATACACTTTATCATGAATATTGAAAACAGTCTCAAAATCAGGAAGCTGACACACAATAACACCAAATTAAACTGAAATGGATTAAAAGTTCATTTTGCGTAAACAACCAAAGTTTCTGAAAGTTATTCAAATTCATATCAGCAAAATAGGAACTAATGCCTCATGAGCTCAGGCTTTCAGCTTGTTTCTGCCTAGTTCAGTATGAGGAAGAAAAATGTCAAAGCAAAGATAAAGAACTCTAACAGATATGCAGCAACATTATTAATAAATTAGAACTATTCTGTCTATCCATATGATCAGATTTATAAAGTTAATATATTTAAGCAATTACTTTTTCACTTACAGTTGACAAGTCAGAGAGTAACTTAAAGAATACTACAAACTGCATGGAAAAGACTGGTGTGCAGAGTGCTTTGGAGTCTTGATGAAGAGGCTCAGGTTCCTCCTTCTTTCAAAAAATTGACCTCAAGGTCATGTCCTTTCATAAGCTATAGTGGAAACTCGTCAAGTATGAATGTTTTATTTTATCACATCCTTTCTGCAGTCCTATCAATGCCATGAACCTGGTTTAATCTCCTGCACCCAGTGGGCTGGTCACATGCTAGGAGGCAGTCCTCCATTATTCCCAAGGGGGAAGTTCCAACATTTTATACAAGCATCAAGACAAAAAATGGGAATCAAGATCTCATACATACAAATAAGACGTAAGTCTACTCTTCCCTACATTTTGTGGACTATCTACGAAATTGACCCTTTTTTTGCTTAATTCTTGGGTGATATATGTGCCAATGCTTATAACATAGAGCTCTGTGATGGAAATACGAAGTCTGATATGAATGAAGTATGAATGGAAATACCTGTGTGGGAAAGCACCATAAGAAACTACAGTGAATGGTGTATCTTGATATCCAAGGCTGTGCCTGACATTAGTCAGACCAATAAACCTGGAGGAACATGGTATTTCCATGAGGACATGAAGACAATTCAGTGAGGCCACAGCACAAATGAGTTTCCAGTGGGAGACCTGTGCAGTGATAGCAGGAGAGATGACATGAGGTTACAGCCTTTCATCTGTGCCGTTCTTCTTGCTGTCCCAAGAAGCAGCCAGGAAGCCATAAAGGTACCCAAAACTTGAGAACAAAAACAATAGCAATTTTGATTAAGATATGGGGATATTGAAATAAGCAAAGGACCACCAAGATATTCAGGGTAGGCATACTTCCTCTCTGAGGAGAGGTTGAACAAGCTGAGCTGCTGCTGCCTGGAGAGGGTATGGCTTTGGGATGGGCTCAACAGTATCCTCCAGTGCCTGCAGGGACATTACCAAGAAAGTGAAACCAGACTTTTCAGACGGTTGAACAGCTGGAGGATGAGAGAGTAGGCATGAACTGAAGCTAAATAGGTTCAGGCTGGATATAAGAATAAGGTTTTTCCCCATGAAGAGAGTCAGGCATTGGAAAAGGCTGACAAAGGGTGTTTGTGGCAAATCCATATCTCATAGACTTGGGCTGTGGGTTCCTTAGATGGTCTCAAACTTGATGTCCTACAGTGGGAGTGGATCTCCATCCTGCCAGTCCCTGCCTCTGCCTCTGGATCTTGGATGGTGTGGCTGGAGCACTTTCTAGTGAAGACCAAGGCAAAAAAGTCAGTGAGTACCTCAGCTTTCTCCATATCCCAGGTAACCACATCTCCTGTTTCCTTCTGGAGAAGGGTTAGTCTTTCTTTTAGCACTGATTAACTTATAGAAGCTTTAGTGTTAGCCTTGATGTCCCAGGCCAGATATAATTCTATCAGACCTTTAACTTTCCTGACTTGGTTCCTGACTGCTTGGACAATTGGTCAGTATTTCTCCCAAGATATAGGTCCTTGCTTCCACCTTCTATAGGCCTGAATTTGTCCAGAAACTCTTTTTTCATCCATGCAGGCGTCCTGACTTCGTCTTTGTTGTGCTGTGCCACCTCTGAGCTTGGAGGAGATGATACTGTCATATTTACCAGCTTCTAAGGACTCCTCTTCCCTCCCGGGTTCTATCTACTCCACCAAGCAGATCACCAAAGAGGTCAAAGTCTGCTCAACTGAAATCCAGGCTAATGAACTTGTTGGGCATCCTTGTTGCTGCCCTCAGGATCCTGAACTCCACCATGTCATTGTCAGTGCAGTCCAGGCTGCCCTTGAGCTTCACATTCCCCACCAGTTCCTGCTTGTTGGTGAGAACAAGGTCCAGCATAGCACCTCTCATTGCTGGCTCCTCTGTCCCTTGGAGAAGGAATTTACCATCAATTTACCATCAACCATTCCAGGAACCTCCTGAATTGTTCCTCCCACAGATATTGGGTGCTTTAAGGCCCCCACAAGGCTCTGGGCTTGTGAAAGTGAGGCTGCTCCCATCTGTCACTATAGGGCCTCGTCTACTTGGTGTTCCTGGTTGTGTGGAACATTGGAAGATCCCAATATAATGTCGCCTGTCCTTGCTTTTCCTTTAATCATGACCTATATATACTCCTCATCCATTCCCAAATGGAGCTCCATGCACTTCAGCTGGTCAGTGATACCCCTTCTTATCTCCCCTGCCTGCCCTTCCTAAAAAAGCCTGTAGCCTTCCATTCCTACCATGTCTCCAGGTTGCCAATAAGGCCAGTATGTGAACTATTATATAACTTTAGCCAATATGGAAAAATAACAAACAATTTAATGTTCAGTTTTTAAACACCAAAATTAGATAAAAAGGGGAAAAGAATTGGCACAGCTTTTCTGAGAAACTGAAACTGTAAAGGAGTATACAGAAAGACCACCCTGTTCTGAATATCTATCTAAGACTGACATAAATAAAGTGAGGCAAAAGAGAAGATGATAAAAAAAATTGTCCAAACTTGCCTATACTTCAATTTACTAAAAAACTCTCCATAGTCTAAAGATGTGGAGTTATAACAATTGTGATGGAACAGAAGTTTTAGAAGATGATGACTGGGTGAACTGGGAAGATAAGAATATACATGGACCTGGCCTAGCATTGTAAGAAGTGTGTGACATACTATATCAGGCAGCAAACACCAGAATGCTTGTTAACAAAATCCTGTTTTAAAACACACTTGCAGAGACACCTTTTAAACATGTCTGAACAACCTCTGTCTAAGGACACTAATCTTGGCCTTGAACATTTTCTGAAATCAAGACAGTGATAGATTTGAAACGTACATAACTTGGAAATTACAGGAATAGATGGGACAGAAAAGCAGATAAATCTCAGAGACAAACTGAGCTTGGCAGAACAGGTCCTTAAAAAGGAGAATTATACTGACAATATCCATAATTTCCAAGGGGCCCATGTTTAACAGTCTATGCCTTTGAGACATATACTGAGGATTCAAAACATGAATACCAAATATAAAATCTGCTGATATTTTGTATTTTGGGTTGTGAATGATCATATTTTTCAACAGCAACTTAGAAACTTTTAGTACATGTTTTTTTCTAAAATGAACAGGAAAGTAAAAAAAAAATCACCATTTACTGAATGATCCTTTTGGAGAACAGATGAGATCTGTAGCAGTGATTTTATCTGCAGTGTAATTTATTTCCAATTTTATTTGAGTGCATTAATGAAGAGAATGACTTAACCAGAAAAATGATGGAAAGAAAATTAAAGCCAAGTTCTAGATGTGTAATAGCTTGTTTTCCAACAGCCTGCTTTTGAAGCAGATCAGCTTATGAAAAGATTTAATATTGTTTAAGAGGGTAACTGAAAATGTTGTCAACACCTTTCATTCCTAGTTGATGGGTTTGAAACCGATGAGAAGTAAAGACCATTCAAGTACTCATGGCAGAAGACAGGAAATGTGATGACAAGCTGGAGAACCATATTAAGCAACTCAGGGGAAGTAGACTGTGGTAAGACAGAAAACAAATATGGCTATCTTCACAACAGGTGAGTGAGTTGAACAGAAACTACATCACAGAAACTAGAAATATAAGTAAAAGTGTTGAACTACTACTATAATATAGAGGGAAAACAATCCAGCAGTGAAGAAAAATTTTTTGTGTTCTAAAACACCCTATGAAAACAGGTAAGATTAATAATATGGATAAAATAAAGCTTTATCATAAATACCCTATGAGCCTCTTTCTGAGCTGATTTTTTATTCAAGGCTTTACTGCCCCTGACTATAAAGGAAGGGAAAAAATAAACAAAAGAAAAGAAAAAAGCCAACCTTATCAAATCTTTCTCACTCTGCATGGGCTGTTAGAGAGTTGTGTGTGCTCCCAGGTGAAGGAATGGCCTCTGCATTGCAGTTGCTCTTTTCATATAGAGGAGAGGAGGGTGATCACTTTTGCCCTCTCAAAGTGTGTGCCAGGACATTAATTTGGTCCCCTGCCACTGTTTATGTGAATGAAAAAAATGTGTTCACTTTTTCCTCTAATCCAGTTGTGATTAAATATTGTCTGCTAAAATCCCAGTTTTTCATTATGGTGTACAAATGCATAAATGCAGTAGCCCAGTCAAGAAAGGAAAACTTAATGGTGTATCAGGAAAATGCAGGATATGAAAATCAAAGCCCTTGGATGAAGTGAGATGAATGTCAAGGTGAATAAAGAAGAAGATGAAAAGGAAAAGCAGGTGAAGCATAAAAGAATGGTTCCTTAGGAGGGGAACATAATGTTTTGTTTATTTGAAAAGCTGGTTTTAAAGGACTGGTGAAAGAAAGAGATCAAAATTTTCAGGAACTTTTTTACTAGCTAAGCCTAATTTTATGCTGAGGTTTTGTACATTTAGATATGTCTAAAAAATTGCTGCTCTATATAAAAGTATGTAATAATTATAACTAAATAAAAGGTAACTAACTGTAAATAAAGTATCTATGAATACATAAACAATGAGAGTCATTTTTGGAAAACAAAAGTCAATCTGTATGCACTTTACTGCAATATAGCAATGTATAAATGTGTAAAATAATTGAAAATATGAAACTTATATCCTAGAATCATATTTTTAGATTAAAAAATTATAGAATCTTAGAGTCTGTTTAAGTACTTCTGGAGATCACTTAATTTAACATTCCTGCTCAGAGCAGTGTCAGCTAGAGCAGGGTGCTCATGGACCATCCCCAGACGGCCTCTGAATACTTTTACAATCTCCCTGGACAACCTGTTCCTGTGTTCAACCACCCACACAGATAAAGCTTTTTCTTTCATTTATATGTAGTTTCTTGATTTTTTTTAGCTGTGCCAAATTACCTCTTGTCCTGTCACTGTGCATCACTGGAAATAGCTTGGCTCCATCTTCAGCCCACCTCCATTCCCCATGAGGTCTTTACAGACATTGGTAAGGTCCCCTGAGCCTTCTTTTCTCAGCACTGTACAGTCTCAGCTCCTTCAGCCTCTCCTCATATGACAGGTGTTCCCATCCCTTGCTCACCCTTGTGCATCACAAATATGTGATTTCACTTCTACTGAAGAATAGTTAGACCAAAAACTCATATTTTTTAAAATACAGCCATGTCTTCCTCCAAGCGAGAAAAGAATATGACCTTACACTGTCATCAGTCATACCACTCCTGGGAAAAAAACAAGGTTCTTCTCAGTGGAGTGTTTTACATCAGAGACCAGTCATACTCTTCTGTCTTTCATCATCTTCTTTCCAATTGTGACTTGACTAATTTCCGTAAGAAAATTTAGTGGCATGGATTGACTGATGCAATGGAAGAGATTCTTCCATGTTTAATACAGATGTGATTTGGGGTTTTAGTTTTCATGGTTTTTTTTTTGGTTTTTTTTACTGTCTTAATTAATAGTAAAGAAATAGAAGAATTCAGAGGTAAGTGGTCACCTGGGGAAAGTTCATCACATCTCCATGGTCTGTTTTGTTAATGCTCATATCTAATGCATTCCTGTATAGTGGCTGATGTTGAACATGAGGGGTGGACTGTACTGTGCCTGCACAGAGGGCAGCCTTGCTGTGGGAAATATCATGGGTGGTGTGTCTGGAGGGACCCTCGGGCCAAATAGGCTCCAGGGAACCAAAGTTGTAGATGACTCATCCAATAACTGATTCATGGATGTTACAGCAGGAACCACCACGGTTTTACACAACATGAGTAAGAAAGGCTTGTTCTGAGCATATTGGGCACTGCAAGCTCCACAGAGGACTGAAATACAAAGATATTTCTTCTTTGAGCTTCAAAAAGTTTCTGATAGGAGGTAAGCAATCAGCAGGAGCACACTCACACTTCATTGCAGCGTTTCCACCTGAAACTGTATATGCCAAAGATATTTGAGGTGTCTCCACACATTAGACAGGGTTTCCCAAAAAACACTACTTAGGTTTATGGTCCTGATACATTGCTTAACAGAACTCTAGGCATGCAAAGAGACTTCCTTGTGAGGGCAAGAGGAGGGGCAGACACTGATCTCTTCTCTGCCTGGTGACCAGTGACAGGACCTGACGGAATGACACAAAGTTGTGTCAGGGAAGGCATAGGTTAAATATTAGGAAGAGGCTCCTCACCCAGAGGGTGTTTGAGGCTCCCCAGGGAAGTGGTCATAGCACCAAGCCTGACAGAGGTCCAGCTCTCAAGCACATGGTGTAACTCTTGGGGATGCTGCTGTGCAGGGCAGGAGTTGGACTTGATGATCCTTGTGGTCCCTTCTAACTAAGCATATTCTGTGATTCTGAATTATTTTATTGAATGATGGTTATTATGGCCCAAAATTAATCTGCAAAATGGGGATAACAGTAGATTACATCCCAGCAACTAAATACAAAATATTTCAATAGCATCCTGCTTTCAGGGTCAGAATGACTGTTTTTCAGAGTGACATTACAGGGCACAGATTGTCTCCTTAGTGGAAGACACTAGGGATCATTCACAAAACCCTGATATTGAAGCTAAGGTCAGCTAATGCACAAGAGAATTCCTTAGGCCAATCTCTAAATGCTGCAGCACTGACCACTCAAATCTGTGTGGGGAAACCAGCAAACAGACATCTAAAACCTTGCTCCCAGTCTTCCTCTCCCTCCCTCCCCAAGACTCTGGGAGATATTTTGCTTAGAAATGTCATGTGGGACGTAGAACTTCTTTAATTAAAGATGACAATTCAAGTGAGGCAGAATGGAATATTATCTTGCCCAGCTTGCCATTTATAATCTTGAGTAGGTCAGTCATAATCAGAGCTGTGTACTCCAGAATCCTGGGGTAGTTTTTTTCAATATTTAGTATTGGATTGAAGAGTGGATTCAAAGCAAGGTTTTCTTTATTAGATTTTGCCTTTCATATTAATTCCCATCAGTTGCAGTGACAGTTGCATGCAAGAGCACATTTGATCAGCTACAGACTTCCTCATTGCTGAGGTAAGCCAGAAAAACCCTCCTGACTGCAGCAGAAATGTTAGCAATAATCCTAGAGAAATCAAGTGTTGCCAGGACTTAATGGCTGGCTCTCTGATTAACAACCTGAGGTAAACAGAGGGCAGTTAATAACATAAACCACTGTGGATTGTAATATCAATAATGCCATGAAATGACCAACTTTCGGAGGGTTATTGCTAATATAAAGTATATTCAACAATTTATACTAGCAATGTTATATATTTAAAGGAAGAAAGATGGTCTAGATACAACATCACAGTTGTTCCACACCATTAACAACCCCATTTTTCTTTCCAGAATACAGTTCTTTTGGTTATGTTTACAATTTTACTTTTGGATCGATGCAAACTTCATAGGGCAAAATTCTTTTTCTGCTTCTCTCAAAGCAGTAAGAAATGCCAGCACAGTCAATATACAGAATTGCCTGGCTCAGCACCAGAGGAGATAGTGCTAATCAAAGTAACAGCAGCAGAACTTGAACCAGCCCTTAGAAGGAGAAGGTATTACAGACTAATTCATTAATCTGTTAAGCCTCTGTGTCAGCGAGAAGTATTCTCTTTAGCTGAGTGTCCTTAATAGGATATATCAGGCTCTGACCTGAGGCAGATCAGTTTTTACGTCCAGCAAAAACTCCTGGGACAGGGATCTGAAATGTAATAAAAACATTTGCTATAAAAATAGGCATCTGGGCATCATCTAAGCAATCTCTTCTGCTGAATGAGCTACAATTGAGCTATGTCTCAGCAACTACAAAATATGCCAATTTTTTACATTTGGATAAATGATCACCAGAATAATAGAAAAATAAAAATTATGTAACAGCAATTGCCTACTATTATTAGACACACACAAAATACATTGTGCAGCCTCTGCTAATAATCATGAAGCTCATCTCCCCATATCCCTAGCAGGAGTGAAGACGCCAGGAAGCAGCATGTTCTGGGAAGTGCACTCAGTGGTGGGACACTCTGCAAGGCACGAGACAGTTAACCCATTCACCAGCATTCCCAGTTTTATAATATAATAATATTAATGCTAAAGAATTAAAACTGAGTGAAAGCAATCAGACTTCACTGAAGAGCCAAGGAGGAATAGGCATTTTGTCTCCCAGTCCTCACATTCCGAGATAGAAAAACACAGACTGCAAAGCCAAAATTTTGCCTCAATGTCAAGTAAAATAGTTCTGATGAGAATTTAAAGGAAAAACTGGAGTGATTTATTTATTTATTTTAGTTCTGCTTATAAACCATGAGAACCTCTAGAAAGATGGATGAAACTTTGCTCATGCTTTCAAGATAAACAAAAGAACCCCTGCCTCTGTCTGACACCAGTGATGGAAAGTTTACACAAAAGGATTTTGTTCCATAAAGTTTTCAATTGCAAACACACACACACACACACACACCAAAACAAACAAAAAAAGGATTATCTTGTGGAATCTGGAAAACAAATTTGCATATTTGAAGGAGGAGAATAACAGCTAGTATTCCAAACTGCATTCAGCAACTAGGAAAACATTGTTTTCCAAAGTTTTCTGTAGCAGAAAACAGAGAAATTACTGGGATGGCCTTAGCAGGAAGAGAGAAGGAACTCTTCATACAAACAGAAGCTACCATTGGTTGATTACTATGGGGTTTGTAGTGTATCATTGTTTGGTGTTTTTTCCAAGGTGTTTGAATTGAAAAATGAGGTGAAAGAAAAAAACACCTGCTTTTGCATAGGAACTTTCAATGAGAAAAATGGAACATTTAGGTTTCCAATTAAAGCTTTTTAAAAAACAGAATTTAAACAAATTAATGTTTCCTTTTGTACTGAGTTATTCTGAAAGAGGAGGAGCATAATTTCTCAAGCAGCTCTACTGACAACAAAATTCTTCAGGATTTCATAACATTGCTTCCTACTGCGTTTCCTCCAACTCCAGAGAAAAACAAATGCAAAGATTTGCAAAGCATTAACATAATGGCAGGAGTATGATTTATTGTACTATGCATGATTTAGAGTACCATGTTTACTCCAAGCTGGTAGCACATCTGCAATGGCATTACATGACTTTTCTGAATAACAGAAAACAGTGGCAGGAAGCAATTATATAGAAAGGCCCACTAATACAAGTCATATAGCCCTTAAAACTAGGAGACATTAGTTCCTATATAAAAGTTAAATCAAATCATGCAGATCATGTAATTACTGTAATTACTAGTTTTTCAAATCTTGTTAGGTATAAAGATTATTGATACTTGATAGGCAAACAGCAGGGATGCTAACAGCAGTGGCAGCTTCACATTTTTTGCCAGAATCAGAACTGAGCCAAACATTACTCCTTTCCTTTCACCACCATTTACGTGATTAATCCAAACCTAACCAGCTCCTCTCTCCTTGATGCCCATCAAGAATGGATAAAGGGAAAACAAAAAGCCTCTCTCAAAAATGTGCCTTACTGAGTTTCTTTTGGCTCCTGTTGCCAAGGAAACTTGAGCAAATTCTTCTCAGATAATACTCTGAACTGCTTAAGCTAGCCAGACTTCAACCTGGTATCAAGAAAGGGAACAAAGATTGAAAACACAAGACAACACAGTTGTGCTCATTGCGGGGAGAGAGAAAAATAAACTACAGGAGAAAGCATCTGCTAGAATAGAATGTATTTCATTTAGGTCAAATCAAGGCTTTTCAATCTCTCTCTATTTTTCCTCCAATGAAGGAACCCGTTACTTCAGACAAATGGAAGAGAGAATAGGTCTCTTGCTTCAGTTATTGAGTTGATGGTGTTGCAAATCATCTGTCTTTTGGAAAGCTGCCTATTAGTGTCCTCTGATCCTTCATGAAAAGGAAGCTGATTAAAATTATTAACAAAATTATCTTCCACTTTTTATTTTGGAGTGTGATCCTAGCTCAGAGAGGAACAATATCAGTAATTATCACTGGTTTAATCAGATGCCTTTTGTACAGTTTTCTTTCTTCCTCTTCCCGCCTCTCTTTCCTATTTTTTTTTCTGCTTTGTCTGATTCTAAATCTCAATGGTTTCATTAAATGTTTAGGGCCAAATTTTGGCACTCTGTGAAGCTGGCAAGAAAACAGGCATATATTAATGTTGCAAAAGCATCTTTATTACAAGCCCAGGTCCTGGCCAGCCCAGACCCTGCACACTTCATATTCCTCCTCCACAGCATCATTCCCTGAAGGGGTCATTTGTTCCAGAAGCAAGAGTTTATGCTTGGGTTGGGGCGTTGAGAGCTTTGTGTACATTGTTTATAGACTGTGATGATCTGATCTTTGGGACCCACCCTTTCTATCCTCATCATCATTGTATGGAAGCACTCCCCTGCCCTGGAATTCAGTTCAGTGGCCACACCACAGCCACATGAAACATCATTCCTGAGCTGAGCTTTCAGTCTGAGGAGAAGGATGGCCAAGGCAGTCAAGTGCCTGAGATCAGACCACCAGCTCTTGCAAGGGGCAGGAGGAAGAATTCTGATCATCAGAGGTGGCTCCCAAGAGTTTTCATACCAGCTTAAATCAGGTTTGCACCACAGATTTCAAAGGACTCGTTCTGATGTAATATGAAACCAAATAAAGGCAATCCACTTCTCAAATCAATAGGAAAAACTTTTTGAACTGATCCCTGTCGAGTTTACAGCCAGAGCCTGCAAAGCATGGGGTGATTACAAGATGGAAAGTAGTCAAAGGATAATTTAGCTTCTACTTTGAATAATAGATAAACATGAATGAAAAAATCTATGAAAATATGTTCAAAAGACACTTTTCTATAGACCTCTCTATGATCCTGTGGTAGTGTGGCAGAGGACTTCTGAAGAGCTAGAAAATGAGGGGTGAATCATATTCAGTTTGGAAGGGACACTGTAAGACAGCCGGGAACTGAACTGAAGAACTGCTGCAGCTTTCCCAGCTGTTCTAAACAGTCCTCTGCCTTGTTGAAGCTGCAGTCCAGGCTTGGCATTTTGCACCATTTCTTTAATGTTATTTAAATAAATATAGAAAGGTTTTTTTTTTTTTCCCTCTGTGAGTTTCCTTAAGGTTTTTTAGATAGAAGATAAGAGGAAAATGAGCAAGAATGTGAAAGAAACTGTGTCAGAGAAGTGTGAGAGAGTTGGCAAGAAATCTTTGGCGCTATTGTGATTGACCAGCTAAGAATGCAGTGAGAGCCAAACAGTCCTCTCTGTGGATTATTTCTGCACAGGGTATACGTGAGATTGTGCTTACGGAATTTTTGCCTGATCCTTCCATTGGGAAGAGGGGATTTGCTCTCCACGTGGATAGGGAGGAAAGTTCATATGTCCAAACCTTCAGTTCTTGGCAAACTTGTGTAGAGTCAGAGCTGCCTATGCATTTTTAAATACACCATGGCTAGTGAAAAACTCCATCTGTATGAGTGACAAAGGTACATTTTAAATGCTCCATTGTCAGCAGATTTTGAAGTACTGGAAGCAAAATGTGCATCTAGCATAGCTTTTGGATTGAGGTGGAAGTGTCCTGTCTATGCAAAAAAAAAAACCTAATCTGTCTATGCAATAATATTAAGTGTTGGTTAAATACATCTATAATTAAATATATTCTCTTTTTAACATGTTTTTCTACATGCAAAACTAATGAGAAATTCAAAAGGGAAAATGTACAGTAAGAGTTTCTCTCAGTTTCAGAACCACATGATAACAATTCTGATGCCCTGCATGTTGCAGCTTATGAGACCTGACAGGCTGTGTTTAATAAGAATGCTCAGAAAGCATTCACAGTAATACCAAACTCATCCTATCTCCTCTGCCATGTTTGGAAGCTTTCATTTCTCCAAGACCTATAGAAGCTCTAAGTCACCAGCAAGCTCCCATGCAAAATCTTCCTTGTGTGGCTTTTAGACAAATCTGGAGATGGAAAGAAGTAGTACAAAAAATTATTCTGGTTCTCTTTTATATTCACAGAATGGGGAGAGGAGTACTGTGCCCTATTCCTTGCCCATATTATTTGGTTTTCATTATCTTTCAGTGTGGATAAATCTGGATTTTTAAGGCTTTGTTGTCTTTCTGATGCTCTGAATAATTCCAAATTATTTGAAATAACTTTCTAAATGGGAAATTGCATACATTTTCCATTTGGAAACAGTTGATTTCTTCCCTAGTGATTACAAAACAGAATATTTTTAAACTAGCAAACTTTGTTTCAATAACCTCTGAAATTCTGTTCTATACCCTGAAGAGGATTCAAGGTACTGAATTTAAAATGTAATCTACTTGAGGGATTCCACTGGGTGGAAAAAAGTGTGTTATACTGTACCTGAAACCACCAACTAATTTCACACTAATAACACCTGAAAGAGAGCTGTCAGTAATTCTCTCTGTCTCTTCTCCCTGGTCTTCCTATCCTTACCACCCTTTGCTAGTAACAGCAGCTCTGCATGGCTCTTTGGATCCCCCAGAAGCAAATGGTGCTGCTGTATCTGGCCATCACAAAGGTCATAAAACTACTCTTTTACTTAATAGAATCCATAAGATTTCTCTTTTACATAGCAGTGTCATGCATGGGAAGCTTGAAACATTATTGAGGAAGATACTGAAATGTTCCCTTTCAATGGCTCGAGGCAGCTAGGGTAGCTTGCCTTTTTGCGACTGTATTTTCCCAGGTGAACTGTTCTAAATTCAGCTTTAGAGGAACAGAAGGAATACCCTGAGTGGGGAGATGTGCAGGAGCTGGTCACAGACAATGGGCCTCCTTTCTGCAAGACACAACTGGAGATGCAGTCTCTTTGGGATCAAAATGTCAAAATCCTTTTGATGACATGAACTTTTCTGACAGGTTTGAGGCACACAACATTTTCACTCCCTTACATGCAGAGAGAAACAGGAACAGAAACAACAAGGGACTTCTTTGTTGAAAGTGAAAGAGGATAGGAAGGAAAGGAAGCATGAGATCCATTTTAAATCATTGGAAATGTTCAGCTGTCAAGGGAAAGATGCTGTAAAAAGACCACGTAAAACAAACATTATTATCCTAGTTATAAAAGCTCACTTAATCCTTCTTATTGCTGGTGAGCCTCAAAAACATGGCTTCTACATGCCTGCAGTATAACAATTGCTTAAATCTTGTTTAAAGCTAAAACCCACTTTAAAACTTTTCTTTTGGGGAAAAGTTCTGATGTACCTATTCACACAGGTACATGTTCCTGGAAACATATAGCCTGGAGCAGAGAGTGGAGATGGCATGGAGCAGGATGGGCAGTGGCATGTTTCCTAACCTTCACAGCAAGTTCCTGAAGGAATAGGGCTTAAGCATTATCTGACATCAGTGTATGTCTAGTATCTGCAGTTTTAATATGCTGTTTATTTGTGTTTACTGCTCCAGTTGGAAGTCGGAAGCACTGTTATTTAAGTGCTGTTTGTCTTCCTTTCACTTTATTACTGCAATCAGTGAGACTGATCTTAATTAAAAGTCTAAAGTTCAAGATGGTTTAAAAAGGAGTACCTATAGCTTTGATGGCCTCTTGAAAAGGCTACCTGTATTTTGTTTAAAAAACGAGACTGCTGTAGACTTTGCTTTATTTTGCTTATTTAGTTCTATTTCCATGCCTGACTTTAAGGGCTACCTTCTTAGTGAAAACATTTGTACCTGTCTCTGATAAGTTAATGCTGTACTGAAGTCCCAAGTGAATTCTCCTTGGGCCCTGTAATATGTTACAATCCAACACCTAATATCAATGGCAATTTTTAACAGTAGGCAACAACATGAAATAAAACTGGTATTTTTTAAGTGTACGACTGTATCATATAATTATGATTATGGATTTATGTAGGATTTTAATTTAGCTTAATGCAGCAAATCCAAATGTGCTTAAGGTGTTAAGCAAAACAGCAAATATTACAAAGCACTCCTTGCCAGGTATATCTCCATTGTAATTTTCTCCTAAAAATACAAATCTCACTCTGTGTAGAAATTTAGCATTTATTTCAGTCATGTTTTCCATTTGAAATATGTCATATACCTAGTGAATGAATGAAAATGCAGCAGATATGCCAACTTTACAATGGCTAGATTCAGATTTGGAGACTCTCATCTTCGCTCGGAGTCACGGCAGCCCACCTTAGCTTTTGTGCGTAAGAGAATTTCATGCCTGTTTATGATGGTGCAGGCCTCAACATCTTCTGTTGCATATTTTGGATGTAGAAAGTATTCTAATTAATAATTAGGGTAACAATTCCTTCATTGTTTGAATTTTGAGAAGCATTTAACTTTGTATGTCTTATTCAAGACATCAGTATGAAAAGAAAATGCAAAATAGAAACTTACTTGTACATTTGTTATTCATTCTTCCTTTAAATGATAATGTGGGTAAAAAATCTCAGTTTGTCAGTCATTTCATGTTTGAATGAAATCAGCTACAGGAGAAAAAGCTTTATTGTGGATTTAGAAGGATCTAAGCCCATTTTGAGTTACACGCACCCTTTTGGAAAATATTTTCTGCATTACTAACAGAAAAGAAAGTGTATTTAAAGAATCTTCCCTCTCTTGTTTTATGAATTTATATACCTTTTGCATTTTGCATTTATGTACAAATTGAGATGTGTAGGATACTTCTGTAGAGCAAAGCATAATTCCATGCCATTCATTCTGGATTTGTCTGGTCCTGTGTTCAAAGCAAAGATGCACATAGTTTTCATGAAATCTGAGTATCGAGTCCAAACTATTAGCACACTAGAATGTTTAAGAGCAGTTATTCTGTTTACTCTAATTGAACACTGATGCAATGTCTTGGTATTCTTCTTTCCTACTGAAACACAACTGAACATTCAAAACATATTTTTCTGCCATTTTGGGGTGGCAAATCAAGAGAGAACTTCAGTAAAACAACACCATCTGCTTGAAGCTCTCCAGATCTTTAGCATCAAAATGAGAGATATAAACATCTCACTGGATGATTGCTTAACAAAATAAAAGGTTAGAAATGCAATCCATGCAGAAGGGGATTCCACCATTCATCCAATAATTAAAAAGTCCACACATTGCACTATACTACAAAAATAATCATTACAGGTTTTCTAGAATGGATGTCATACACTTGGATATGTACTTTTCCCTAGGAAGTCTAATCTGAGACAAACATGCCTGTGTCATCTACAGTCAAAATAGCCAAAAAAATTATACCAGGGATGTATTTTCTTGGGAGGGAAATTGTACAAAAGGGCATAATGTGTGCTCAGTATATGTAGATCTTATTCCAAACAGTCTATCTCAGGGTGTCTTTGTTCAAGAATGTCCCAGTGAGCATCAGCAAGATGGGCAGTCCTCTGATGGTACAGAAAGTGAAAGGAAAAAGAAGAGAGAAAAAGAATAGCCAGCAAAGATTCCTAATTCCCCTGGTCCCAGCTTTAGACCCACAGCAAATTGAAATGGTGATGGAAGTGATGCCTGACATGATGCCCCAAGGCTCTGCTGGGCAGTGAGCTTAGCAGAGCTGTACTCTGAGAAGGTCAGCCTCTAACTCAAGCCCTTTTTTCAGTTTTACTCAGCCTCCCATTCCTGCTTTATCACAAGGCAGTATCACTTGTGCCGTGGCAAGTGTGTTTTGGTATCTGTAGTAGACGCTGCTGTGTGTTTTCCCAGTAACAGGCAAGTAGGGACAAAGGTTCATCAGTGAGTAATGAATCAAATGCTAAGGTGGAGACAAGATTTAGTTGTTTAAACACAGTCATCGCAGGCATGTATCAGCCTTCCCTTTGAAATGCACTGAGCTACAGACGACGGGCAAGAAAATTTTGGATTTTTTCAATTTAAAGCTTGATCATATCAGCTGCTCCCAGTCTGAGCAGTTACAGGTTCTTTATTTTACTAATTATAAGAGTAATTATGCCATTAGTTCTCAGAAAGTAATTTTAATAATTAGGTCAAACACAAAATGACTCCAATCTCATGACATACTAATTTAAATTGTTTGGATATTGTAATTTAGGAGGAGGAGTCAGTGCTAGAGTCATTTTGGGGATTGTAAGAAGGAAAATACAGCTGGAGAAATAACAGAAGATGAATTCTCTGTCAGAGACATTAGTTAAGTTGTTTCTAGAATGATGTTAAGTGAATAATATTACAGCTATTTGATAGTGATGACAGATAAAATTATCATGTATTGAAAAATATATTAAAGATTTGATTCAGAGGCCATAATTTTGACTGAGCATACCAACCCCCTTTCTCTATTACTCTAGCAGAAGAAAACATTTTCAATTCACCCATCTAATTTTCTTGAGAAATTAATCCATTCATATCTCTGCGTGATATATGCTGTTCTCAAATCCAGTTTCTAATCTTAGTTGCAACCTCATAAATCTTGAACTAAATTTACAGCCACCAGAGAGCTTAGGCCACCAAAGCCAATTACATTGATGTAAAATCCATGTACGTGAGATATTTGGGACAAAAGAAGAAGAGAAAGGAAAATGAGAGATTATTTAGGCCAGGGCAGGAAATTAAAACAACGTCAAAATAATTTCAGATCTGGCTTCTAGCAGTCTACCTTTATCAATACCTCTATTCATCTACCACCAGACATTTGTCTTAGATTTAATACCAGTGCATTTTTAGGAGTACTTATCCATTGAAGTGTATCTGAGTACGAGCAGGGTCCTTGGTATTGCATGGCCCTGGACATTTTTTGCCACGAGCTAGAAACATGCCTGCAAAAGTCCAAGAATTAAGGAAAGTTACTTTCTGCCAATCATGTCTTACACGACCCGAGATCGTCGTTGTGCCTTTGGCAGGTGAATAAAGCTTCACTTCCCAGCAAATCCCATATAAATTCAATCAATAACACATCAAACCTTTCTAATGATGATGGAACAGAAAGCCATGTTTGACATCTCTCTCCCCTGACAAATTATTCTCCCCTGACAATGAATTCTCCTCTCTGAAAGACAGAGGACAGCCACAGACAAATCACAAGTCAAACAATTCTAAAAGTTAGGATCCCACTGCCTGCACTTACCAATAAAAGGAAAACAACAGCTATGTCCCCTAAAGGTTTACTGGCATTCAAAGTTTTCTTGATTTATTTACCCCTACTGAGGGTGCAGTGGAATGCAAAAGCATACAGGGTTTTTTTGCTTCACACACAAGGAACAGAGAACACAAAACTTTGGAATTGCATTTCGTGTGTGTTTGCATTATTTTATTCAAGCAGTAAACATTGTGGTATAAAAATAATCTTTACATGAAAAACATATTATTCCAAGCTCACAATACACTCTTAATTTGACATTTGAAGTTAAAAATGAATGGGACTGGTGGTTCAGTCAAAGAACGTATATTTTTACTGACATAACAGAAGGTTGCTGGCAAGTTTCATTACATTTATTAAAACTGTAATTATCTTTAAAAGCATATCAGTGAACAGTGTGATTTTACAAATTAGGAGAAGCAGTCGTGTGGAAGTATGATGAAGTTCTGCATTTTTACTTTCTTAAACAAAACAAGCAACTTTACTCATTGGATTCATAACTGCAAAATACACTCAGAGCTTGGCAAGCATTTTCTGATAATTCTAATTCTTCAAAATTTGATAGGTAAGATTAAAATAAATGTTACTCACAGACCACATTGCAAGTCTTCAAATTTTAACCAATATAGTTCCACATTAATTGATGGACTCGTTTATAAATATTCAACATTAATGTAAGTATTTGAATTGTAAGAGAAGTTTATAGATTTATATCTGCAAAAATATACCTAGAAACAGTTTTTCTACTGTCTGTAGAAAGTACTGAAATTTAAACTAACACTGATGAGACAACTGTGGTTGGAATTGTTTGGGACTTTTACTGGCTAGAAGGAATGTAAGTACTGGTGAATTTTTAAACGTGTCTGCACATAGCAGTTATGCCACTTGCAAATCATATGCAAAAGAAATCCATTTGCATGCAGTGAGATTTAGACTAGCTATGAATCCCACAAAAATCCCATGTCAAATTCCACAAAAATCAAGATGTTAGCCACTGCTTTCAATGAATTAATTGTTTCTGTTCATAGAAACATTGACCATACTTTCAAAACCTAGTGAAAGAATCTTTCTAAGAGCACCAAGATATCTCATCTGAACCAGTTTTCCAGAATTGCTCCCATAACTACCTCAAAGGCTGTTTCGTTTTTGAAATAAGTGTTGTGGTCTTTATACAACTGAAGCCAGATTCATTTTACATGGAACAAGGACACATAAAAAAGGACCTTCCAGCCCATTCTATGGAGTAGAAATCTCCCAGGGGAAGGTGGGTGGTGTTGACATTGCAGCAATTTCAATTTCCATTAAAGAGTTCTATAGGAATTCTGCTGGCGTAATATTTTTCCCTCAAAATAAGTACTTCACTTCTTGGTCAACCTTGATCACGCATTTTTTGTAGTATTTGTTCATCTCCCATTCCTCAAAGATGAAAGTTTGTCGTAATAAATTTCTAATCTTGCAGCCTTCTCTTTTTGTGTCTTTCATTGGCTTCAATTTACCCTGCACCAGCAGCTGGGTTAAATTCTAGCCTGAATCCATATCCTGTGTTTTTCTGAAGTTCTGTTTGCCAAGATTGTATTGGTGATTAAGATATGAATAATCTGAGATTCCACTTGCCATGTCTCATCTTTTTAAAATTTTAGCTTCAAAATATTCCATTTCTTTCTCATAAGTGGAGCTAAATCAACACGGATTCAAGATTTTTGATTAGCAACAGACAGAAGCAGGAAAAAGTTGGAGGAACAGGGATAAAGTTGAAGGAACAGGGATTGCTATTAACTAGAGATCATTTAGTCATGAAACTACATGACTTTACCACTTTACCACAGTGTGTATAAGGAACAAATCAATTATAATCAAGCAGTTCAGAGGTCCTCCTAGAAGAATCTGGAAGTGGAATAGAAAAAGTTATTCAAAACTCTCAAGTGTATTTTGGATAGTGTCAGAAAGCAATGAAGTTATTTCACTTTTCTGTTGTAACTAATAGCTACTGAATTTTGTTACAGGCTTTTTCACAGATGGTCATACCTACCTTGCGAGACCTAAGGCAGATACTCCCTAAGGTCAATTTTTGAGGAACTGGATCTGGCAGGACCATCACGCACCTTCCAAAATGCTCTCCCAGTTCTTCTGGCCACAAATTCTTTACTGACAACATTCAGTAATAGAGATCTTGAGAGGTTCCTGTATTCAATTCTCTTACTGCACATCCTAATTCAGCTTGAGTCACTTTCACCTCTTAACCACAGCCCCTGAGGTTTCCATCATCACATCCTTCTCTCATGTCTTTTAGCCTCTTGGTCAGCATGTAAGCTACTGCCTGTTTAATACTTTTTAGTGTGCTTCTCCTCAGCACTCTGTGTTAGTGACACAGGAAGGTTATGTGTCCCAAGACTTGCTCACTGCACCATCATCTCTCTCTGTCACTCCCTCTGTCTTTCTTCTCTGACGGTTCATGATTCCATCAGTAGGAAAGGAAGCTCTGTTCAATGCCTTCACCTACTTTGCTGTCCTTTCTCATTATTTTAGTTGTAGTGAGGAATGGACTTCAAGACCATTACAGGCAAGTCTTCAACTCAAGCTCCCATGGTTTTCAAAGACATCCTCATGCCTTTCAAGAAGAATCATGATTGGCTCCTTTTCAGGTCCCAAATACTTTTGAAATCAGAATATCTGATCTATTCTGACATTTACCTTAACCTCAAAGTAAAGTAGGCAAGTAAGGTCTTGAGCATGCTAGGTTATGCATAACAGGCTGGATGTTGCCTCTTTAGGACTATCTGCATTGCACAAAACCAAATAGTTGCATACTAAAATTTTTCTGGATAAATCAGCACACTGGTAAGATGCATCAAGGCGCTGCTTTCTGCTATACTTTAAAGCATACTGCCAGACCCCATGCCCTGAAATCTTAAAAATAACTTGACAAATATTATAGATATCCTAGTCTTGCAGATTTCTGTGTTGACAAACACCTAACATTCTAAGGAATTCTTGATCATCTGACAATATCCTCTAGTCCAGACGAAATAAAGTCATTGGACTTTGGTGAAGCCTTGAAACATGACAGTTCAAAGTACCAAGAAGTGACTACTTTCAGCACATTCAATGTAAGAAAATGATTGTACGCATCAGAGCTGTAGTCAGGATCCAATTCCTACCCCATTCAATGCAGACAGTCCCATCCTTGAGGCTGCAGAGAGTCCTGGCATTACTGGAATAGAAGTCTGTTTGCTCTGGTACTTTGGATTGGTTTATTGTGATTTCACAGTTTTGCAACAGTTTTATTGTACACTATTGTCTGCATGAGGCAAAGAGAAAGTTCAAGAGAGAAATACCAGGACTTCTGCTGGGCTGGAGATGCTTCCTGCAAGCAGTTCTCCTGTAGGTAGGATGCAGCATATTTAATGCTGCCATAAACAGTTCAAGTTTTATTAGAATCAGGCAAATGTCATTCCCTTCACAATGCAAAAAGTACTTTAGTAGTCTTGTAAAGTTGATTACCACTTTTGTGTGGCATCCATGGGCTCTTTTAGCAGCTAAAATACAAGTGGAGAAAAGAGATTCCCTGCCACAAGGACCTCATGATCTAATCTTTCAAAAACTGTGCTGAAGGTAGTGATGGGCTGGAGAGAAAGAAGAAGAGACATCAACAAAATGAAGTAGTTATGCACCAGGAAAAAGTTCACATCCCAGCAAAAACACCAGTAGAATGCTTATGCTGCTTTTTACATTTTGGAAAAGACAGAAAGAAAATGTTCTAGTAACCATCTTCTAGGAAATTCTTATGGAAACTAATTTTTTACATGGGATGGGACCTTGATGTCCTGGGATCAATAGAGTGGAGGCCATTCAAATCCTTAAAGCCTCACCATGGTAAAAATATGTTTCTCAGAAGGTGTTCTGGTAATATTCACATGATTGCAACTTTATTCCCTCTACTTTGTCCCGTTACAAAGGAGAATAAGGTTACTAGTTTAAATGTGGGCATTGTTGTACAAATGGCCAGAGCAATGTTGCTTGAACTGTTTCCATGCTTTTTGCCAGGCAGTTTTACAGATGCTGGCAGTAGTACAGCAATGACTTGAATCTGTTTCTTTGGGAATTAATTCATCAGGGTTCACTCACAGCATAATTTGAGCAACAGAGGAAATTTTCTGCAAATTTTTAAAAGTACTTAAGAAGTGCGTAAATCAGCATGAAAAAGGTATAAAGAGTTAATTTGTAAGACCTTGCATATTCTCAGCTATAAGAATGATAGGCCAAATTAAAAATGAAAGCAATTTATAGCTTAAACAGAATTAATCTTAGCAACGAATTTGGGTTTATTGTGCCAAACTGCTGTTTGGACTTTAGGGTAAAGTTTTCTTTTCCTTAACTAATTATTCCCTAGTTATCCTTAAGAAAAACTCAACATTTTCCATTACTCATAGCATCTTTCATAGCTATGTGAGATTTATTCCCTGCATATAGATGAAATGGAGATCACCCTAACCCTCTATTTTACTGTTATCCATCATTGCATCTTACTAAAGACAGACACTAAGGGTCCTCAGTCTTTATTGAATATTTTCAGGTCATGGAGAGCTCAATCTCTAAGTTCTGTACTTCACAGAATTAAAAAAAGAAAACAGTCTAACTTTCTAAAAATAAGAACATTCCTTTCTTATATGAAAAAAAGAAAGCATCTGACTGCTGTCTCTGTGCCTGGTGTACCATATTGCATACTGGATCACATGATGTATCACATACCCATTCAGTGTAATTCCTTGGCCCATTCTCTTTCATATAACAGGATTCAACAGAAGACATTTCAGAGCAGAGGGGCTTCAGCTGAATGCGTGGCTCCTTGAGAAAGTCACAACAGGACCCCTATAGAAACCTATTTTGGTGATAAAGGCAAGGTTTCCTCGATATGGTAACTCATTTAAGGGTCACAAAAACTTACAGCAAGACTCTGCAATTGTATGGGACTATCAAAGAAAGCAGCAGGACTACACCAGTAATCACAGCAACTTCTATCTGAAACTCCACAATTGACCCTATTTACTTTGACACTGGCCATTCTGTTCTTGGTCTTTCTGCAAATTTTCGCCTCTACACTGTGAGATGAAGATGGTGAAAGTACCACAAAGACTGATGTACTCAACGCATTTGTTTACTGCTCGTAGGAAGAGGTGGAGGTGGAGGTGGAAGTGGAGGTGGAAGTGGAGGTTTTTCAGCTGCCTCACCTGGTTTTTCCAGGTGAGGCAGCTGTGGAACACCGGCGCTGAGTCTGTGACGGAGCTCCCCCTGATGGTGTTCTGCAAATGCACGGATGGGGGCCCAGGGGCTGGCCCTCCAATTTCTGCAGCAACAAAGGCTCCTCAGATTAGCTCAGTCTCCCACTGCATTCCCCCTGAAAACAGCTTATGCATATTTTTGTCATTAAATGTCAGAAATCCCTCTCACCCCTGAAGGTAAACAGGCTGGTTCTGGTGGTGATACTGAACCATGGCACTGCTGAAGGCCTCATAGAGAGGAGACAACAGAGCAAATACTAAGATCATTTGTTGGGCTGTTGTTGTTGTTGAGTTTTCTCTCACTAATCGCTTTGCCATGTAGAATAAACGAGCTCATGATTTTTTGAATCCTTGAGCTTGGCAATGCTGGTAACATGTAACAGAGTTTGTGTCTGATGATCCTCCAAAATAAACTGACTGTACGTGAAGCGACAGGGGAACTTGGTCATCAGATGTAAATCCTCCACTACAGGCTAGCCAAGCACTGAAAAATCATGAGCTGGATCCCTTAAAAAACACAAAATTCTCTTTAAAATCATGACTGTTACATAAACAAGCAAATTTTGGTTTTGATTGTTTTTTACATTGTCTAGTGATCCTTTCAGCCTTCAGGCTACATATGAGTGATACTTTTTATTTCCAGACTTTTCCCACAATATATGGCCATGAAACATTTTCCTTTGATATATGAACACTGACATTTTAACAAAAATCGTATTTGAGCTCAAACCCTCAAACTAGGTCTTTAATGAAGACACCAAGATCCTTGCAATAAAATGGAGCTAGGGAGAATTGCATGGTCTGAGCATAGGGCAACTGAATAAAATTTTGAATTATAAACCTGTCTGAGACAAAAATCTTTACCTCACTGCCCAGACAAAAATCTTTACCTCAGTTCCCAGACAAAAATCTTTGCCTCTAGTTCAACTTCTACATCTGCACAGCAGGACTAATAGTACTTTATCCCAGGGCTTAATGAATATGGTGATTTTACCATTTATCTTACTCAAATATCTTGAATGCAAAAAGACTTTGCAAATTCTATATAGCATTATTCTATGCTGGTTTATCCCCTAACAAAAAACTTGATCATAGCATACATTAGGTTTTTAATTTTTCTAACCAACGTGCCTTAGAACAGGGTTTTTTCTATAGAAAATAACAGTGAGGGGGGGACAGAACCCAGCCTCAGTGGGGAGCCTGTTCCCTGATTTGTAGTCATTCCCAGGGCTGGCTGGCTGGCATAGTGCAGCTCTGACTGTCAGTGCTAGTGGAATATTCCATTATACATTAAACAATGTTTTCCAAAACAGATGAGTTATTTCTTACTGAAAACAACAATAACAGCCCAATCCCCCGGAAGAAAACTTAAATCATTCGTATTACCCCAACAGCAGGACACAGACTATCAGTGCAGTTTCATTCACAGTACTGTTGCCAGAGCCACACCTAATGACCTCCTGAGATGATCTTCATGCCCTGAGATGGTACCATAAGCATAGGCATTAATTTAGTATGAGGAACTACAGTGATTAACTTCAAGTGACTGGCTGAAATTACATGGTGAGATACTTCTGAGCCTGTGTCAGAACAACAGGCCAGCCAATAAACACTGGCTATCACAGTTTGCATTTAGATCACTCCCTCTATCCAGAGCACGTTATAAATATCAGAGATTTTTTTGTCTCACCCCAGACAGACAGATAAAGCATGGTTTAAGAAGCTCCACAGGGAGCAAAGTCAGGCATCTGCATTTGCTATTAACAATACAAGTGAGTGGTTCAAGGTCCAATGACTCTGCCCCCCACATTTCCCTAAATAACCAAGCACTGCAATATTGCTGCAGTTTAAGCACCCAAGTCACAAACTGCAGTCAAAGTTGCTGGCACAAGATCATTAGCAAATGACTCCCTTAGTCTGCTAATGCCCTGGGTTCATACCCTAGCCACTAATTCCTGTAGGAAATGTATCACTCGTTATCATAGTTGAGTACACAATTCACACTTTCTGGAAGGTTTCATTTTATTCTTGAATAACATAACTTAAATTTTTCAGATTTTCTGACGTGAACCAATGTAAATCACTCTTTAGAACCGGGAATATGTTTTAGGGGAGCATTTGCTCCTTTATTTTGACTTGTACTTCTCCCAGGGGCATATCCCAAGGAAGTTACTGTACACATGGTGTATGTGAGATTTAATAAATAGGAAAGACATGAAATTTAAGTGATTTTTGGCACTTATCCCTTTGTAAATGTTAGCTTTTTTCCTGCAAAGGGTGTGTAACCCTTAGTGAATCAGCCTTTTAGTGTTTTATTTGGTAACAGACTTAATAGTATGTTGTACAGTGTCTAAAGGCTTAAGATTAAAATGATATGTATCCGGTAAAAGGACTGAGCTAATCCCCACCAGCTGGAATACAGTGCTGAGGGGCCCTCCTTTCTGGATGGATTTTGCACTGGAATTAAGACCTCTTCCTAAAACAAATGAAAGAAAGTTTGCAGAAACGAAGACATACAGTAGTAGAGCAAAATGAAGCTGCAGCAATAAAGCTACAGAAACCCTTCTTTTGACTGGCTCCAATCTTCCAGACTAGCTCAGACAAAGCATCAGCCCCTGCTTGCTGCAGTGCTGGGGCAGACAGCCCTTCTCTGCTGTGTGCAGGCATCAGTCTAATAAAAAGCCTTCTTCCCGATTTGGAAGATGTACTACTTCTGGATTCAAATGCTTCCAAAAATATATGAGATGTAGAAAACACTCCTCATTTGCCAGAAACACATTGGAGTTTTGCTTACATTACATTCTTTCTTCGTATATGTT
>VZRH01000513.1:0-61677 GCA_013397555.1 Urocynchramus pylzowi | reverse complement strand
AAAAAAAAGGGAAAGAGGGGGGGAAAGAGACTGTAATACATCGAAATAAAAACTTTCATCACAATGATAAGATATAACTTTGGGTAAAGAGACTGGGGGACAGCTCAGTCCTTACTGTCTTGAAATCTTCTTTTACACCTCTTTCTGAAGTATAAATATGGACTTCATCCAGTTTTTCCAATCTGAACTACTTTGGCTGGGGGAGGTTGGTATGGAAGTCATTTCCCTTTTAGGTGCAGTAGCTGCTTTCCACAGACTCAACAAAGACATGAAATATCATTAACATCTGATTCTGAAAGGCTGACAACCACTTCTTTGTTTTACACAGCCGTCCAGGGAAAGCTGCTGTGTATTACCATATCGCAAGAAAAATTATACCTATTAAGCTCTGATAGGAGCTCTGGCATATTTCTCTCATTTGTTCTGGGATATGGTGATTGAATATGTCTATTGTTTTCACAATCAGCATTTCATAATTTAAACTACATTATGTGTAAACATTGCTTCAGTTAAGGGTGGGTATTGCTGGGCCAGACTCTTAAGCCTGTTTGGGACTTGGTTTCAAGGATAAGGGCTAAAACCTCCCTTATTAGAAAGCCAAAAGGAGGTGAGATAGTTTGTTCAGTGGGTGCTGAATCACAGTAGAAAATAGTCTCCTCCTTTTTTGAACAAGCAGGAAGACTCTGCAGGCCTCAGCAATGCTTCTCTGCTCCACAATAGAAGGAAAGCAAGTTGAAAGTTTTGCCCAGGGGATTTCTCAGCTCCAGAACTCATTGGAAAAGAAATAGGGAAATGCCACTTTTTATGTGTGTTTAATTCTAAAAAACAATCAAAGCATTCCTCTAAGTTATTTTAGAAGGTGCAAAAAGAGTCTTTGTTGTCCCCTAATTCTCTCTAACAGCCACTCAAGAGCACACTATTAGTGCTAAAATCTTCTATCAGAAATTAAACTTCTTGGTCATATACAAGATACAAGAATTATTACTCTTTTTACATTCCTTTTTTTTTTTTTGTTGTTGTTGACTGTAGGAAAAGAAAATTGAATTTTCAAGTAATGCTGTTAGCTAATTATTAGCAGGACTGAGCAAATCCTCATCAGCTGATGATTTTTTTTTATAATACACCTAATTAGCATAAAATGAACATAATACTATAAATTAAATGTTTTATTTGAAGGAAAGGCTTAAGCCTGCATGTCTAAACTGATCCTGTTTTAATTGTTCTCAGGTTCCCAAATCTTGCAACAAGCATAAATAAAAACTTCCCAGTTGCTCTGTCAGAAAGAATAGTTAAGCATTGTTATCACCCCCATTTTACAGAGAAACTGGTTCCAAAGCACAGAAATACTTTGGTGAAAGGTAAAAAAGAGCATTTGTGCCAGATCTGGGAACAGAACTGTTATCTGGTGCCTTCTAGGCATTTGCTTTAACCACATCCTTCCTTCCAATACACTGCAACTTCCTTTCACCAAACATTTCTTTACTGCTTATTTCTTCTCATAAAGCACCTGAAACCTAACTGGGAAAAAAAAAAAAGCAAAAAACTTTACACAAGACATTTATATCTCTCTTTTGTTCTTTTCTTTCTTTACTATTCTGGTGAAAGCATTTCCTGGAAATTCAAAGGAATGTTGCGAACTGAAGTGCTGCACAAAGATACTCATCAATAATATCACCAAATGGCATGATCACCTAGGAGTACAAGCAAATACTCTGTATTATAGTTGTGCTTTTGTATTTAAAATATCAATCCTTGGTGATATTTGCAGGGACAGCAATGGAGGCAGTGTGGGATACTCTGGCAAAGTCTTGGCTCTTAAGATACCTTGTGCTCACACTGACATTTTGCCCTGGAAGAGGCATTTGCCCCTGTACAGTGTAGCTTCTCCTCTCTCAGAACTAATGTGTATAGGTAAATAAGATGAGCTACATTTGGAATTTAATGCTCCTGCACCACTTTTTTTTTCTTTTTTTTCCTTTTGCAGAAGTGCCCTTCAAAGCACTGGTTGGAAGGGACGTAAGCTTATTGTCAAAGTATGTCAGAAAAAAATGTTAGTTTAAATTCATACTTATGCTGCCTCACCTGAAATAGATGTCCAAGATCAAATATAAAGTATTTGATCATATTTAGCATATTTCAAAGAAAATGGCCAGAGATATATTTTCAAATTTTGGTTAATTTATCTTAATGAACTCCCTCCTCTTATTTTGGTAGATATGTTTATGTCTTTTTCAGTCATGAGTGGGAAAAAAAAAAAAAAAAGCAAGAGCAAGATGTGCTTTTCATTCTCACTCCATCCCTAGTTTTGCTTACCTCACTAACAGACCGTTCAAAATCACTTTGTCAGCCTTCTTTCTGATTTTATATCCAAAAGCCCTTCTACTCCAGTGTCTGTCTTTTCCTGGTGACAGGCAACTGGCTGCAACTGCTTCAAAATCTCAAAAATTTGTTGCTAGTAACTCAGTCTAAAATTTTCAGACAGTGTATTAGGCTGAAGTAAATCGTGTACAGATGCAGTGCCATTGGGGTTTTCTACCTGCTTGTAATAGCTTTTAATGTGCTGCATTAAATTAATAGCTAATTTAATAGGAATTTTAATGCAAGGCATGTTCATGTGGACTTTCTCACTTGCACTACAAATTACACTGAGGTTTGTGCACAAATGGGGTGATTCTCACCCTGTTTCGTACCACAAAATCTAAAATACAGACCTGTTTTTTGAAGACTTCCTCTGCTCAATTTTAAAAAATCTCCTGGAAAATTTTTGCATTTTGTACTAGATTTAAAGTAAAACCAGCCTAAATGGTTTAGTTTATTTTATTACCATTTTTCATACCCCAAATACACTGATAACAGCCTCTTTCTTAGGACTTCTAAGCTTAATTGCATGGATAGTGGAAAGCAATAGCTGATTGAGGAAATAATAAGTATTTTTCCATTATTTTTAGATCAGTCACTTTATTTGGCTTAATAATTTGGTGTGTTAATATTTCTAAAAAAATCAAAAAATCTTTAAATATTTTTTAAGAGTACTGCCACTTGTATTTTATGCAATTCAATTTGCTTCTCTAAAATGTCTATTTTAATTCCATTAATGTCTTGCCAATCATGTTGGTATAAGTCTATAAGTCTCAAACAGCCTTGCAGTTTATGTTTTATTGTACCATGTTGGTGGTACCTGAGTGGAGAAGAAAGGTATGGGAGGGATGATTGACGTGACCAAGCAAAGAACCTGCCAAGAATTCCAGAACATAAATACTTCTTTGGATGTGAGTCCAACTTCAAACTAACAGCGCCAGTTTGTCTAAAGTATAATGCAAATGCTCACATAAATATTAAGGGCATTTTTTGTCTAAATGAGTGTATATGCAAGGCAGGGTTTTCTGGATGAGATCTCTGCCATGTTTCATGGTGTTTGGGTTCAGGACACCAGTTCTGTTCAGGTAAGAGAATGGCCTGATCTGTCATTTCTGGCATGGGAGCTGTCATGCAGCTCACCTGCATCTCCATTACTTTTCCATGGAGCAGAGCACTCTTTCACAAGGCTGAAAGTAAAGACCAGGTGTGTGACTCTGTTCTTAGGTAAATATCTCCTCCAGCAATCTGTGGTGCAGGAGAGACAACATGCATCATTCTCAAGCAAGCAAGGGAAAAAGAGATTTCTCTTGGTCTAGACTACCAGCTCTCCAACAGCAGGGATAAGAAGAAAGGTGATGTGACCTTTTCAGCTGTAGCTGCTATTCTGGAAACACCTTCCTAACATGAAGCAATCAGTAAAGCTTTGAGAGCTGCCTGAATCTCTTCATACATAAGCAGGAAGTCAGTTAAAACATGGGCGATCTGTGACATTGTAAAAGCCCGTGAAAGTGATAGGCAAGAAGGGAAATTGCCGAGGAACTAAAATTTGACCTCTTTCATCCCATTGGTAGCAAAACTTTGCAGTGCTGCCAGAGGAAATGAATCAACAGAACTCAATTTATAAACACACAAGATCAGAAAAAACTGACATTAAACATTTACTGAGCTTTCAAAACAGGAGCAGCACTTCACATATCAATACTTAGCAGAAAAACATGCTTTTAACCTTTTTCTTTTTAATGAGCAGTGCCAGGGAATTAAATATTTTGGGTATTTTAGGAGTAAGTTACAACATAGGTGAATCTGATAGAGTTTCCATTATCTGGTATCAGGTAAGAGCTGTACATCAGAAGGAAAGCTGTAACAAAAGGCCCTGTCCCATGGATGAAACATACATTGAGTGTTTATTTTTTCAGATTGAATATCCAGTCCCCAAGGTGAAACAATAATGAATGACATCTTACTGACTGCCCAGACAGATCTTATGTTGCACTTTCAGATAATATGTAGTAATTTGATATCAGTACTCATAAAATCTTGTGTTCATGGAAATCAGAGGAATAGAAACTACTTTGCTCGAGCTGGGTTTTAAGTTAATAAGATGTGGGGGGGGGGGGGTGTGTTTTGGTTTTGTTGTGGGTTTTTTTTAATTCATGATTTGCATTTTAATTGGTTTTGGATATATTTCATTTTATTTATGATGTGTTGGGGTTATACATTTATATTTTTGTTTCAATATATTTGATCAAGCTACTATAAAGTTTGATTTCATTTTAAGTCCTTAAATTCCTCCTTATGTGAGATGCATAAAACACATAGGCCTTCATTTTCAGAGCTTGATTAGGGAAGCAGTTATACTTGCACAGACACTATTAGTCTGCTAGACACATGCTCTAGCTTTTGGTCTCCTGAAACTAGACATTAAGCTTAAAATTAATACTGATCAAAAAAGAAGGACCAAGCCTATGAAAATATTTTGAAAAAAAATTAATAGGTTTTCAAAAAGTTTTTCAGAGAGTTATTTTCCTTAATTCTGACAAAAAGTCAGTGTTTTCATGGAAAGAAAACATGACTGATTAAAAATATGGTTTGCTTGGAAAAAACCCAAACCAATTTTATTTCATGAAGCCGACCATCAGAATATGCAACCAATACCTTTAGACAGAGTAGGTGTACCCTGAGTTCCAGCCTACCAGGAAATGCCCTCACTCTGTAGTCTGCAGCTACGCAGACAGGTTTGTCACATGAAAGGTGTAAGACCTGGGAGTAAAAAGAGAAATAATATTTATTTAGATTATAAAATGTACACTACTGAAATGGAGCCTATCCAAGCCTCAAAGCAGCTTCAATGGAATTAGAATGACCACTTCTATTTCCTACTACTAAATAAATGGGGCATATCATTATAGCAGTGTGACCACTGCCACAATAAAAGCATCTTTTGCATGTCCAAAGATCCATTAGAATTAGAAGTTCTTAAACTCACCCAAGATATTAGGAGTTGAAAATCCACAAGCAAGTACAGGCCTACTGCTAGTGGTTGTTGATTATTCTGTAAATCATGTGGAAAAGGCAAATAATTTTAACAGGTTCTATCTGTAATTAAGATGTAAGTCATATCAATGTCATGGATTCCTTTGGAAGGGAAAATTGCTGTCTGTATTACTGAGGATACTTGATTGCCCAGAAAATTAATTTTTTTTTCCAAAATGCAGGCCTTAGTGATTCACATCTAGGAGTCTTCAAAGTGTTATTTAAGTAATACACAGAATTGATTAGACAAGGGAAGTAACAAGGTAAATTTAACTTTGCTTCTGAAAACACAATATTCAGAACTTGAGCTTATGCAAAACGAAAACACCACTTCCAATCAATAACAATAACCAAATTGTTGATCAGCTCACTAGGAGGAGAATTTGATATTTCTAGAACAATAAAACATATTATAATTTATTATCATTACAAATTCTTTTCCTAAAACAGACTAATTTCTTTTCTCCACTACTCTTCCCTGGGTTTAGGGATCCCAGTACATCCCTTTCAGTCCTGGGTCATGTTAAGGAAGTTCTTCTCTCTAAATGCTGCTTTCTTTACATATTATGCCTCTCTTCTTTTACAGTGAAGGGAGGGGATGGAATTCAATCTGCTGTGAATTCAGATAATAATATTTACAATCTATATATAGCACCAAAAAAAGCTTAAGTATTACTGATTGATAAAAGAGACTGAAGATGAAACCCCTAGCTTATCGTAATGTTGTCTCACATAATATTAGTAGTACTTGGCACACACTTCATGTTCAAAGCAATTCAGAAACATTAAGTGATTAACCTACATACAACTTAATGCCTTCTGCCAAGATTGCTGTACACAAGCAAGTCACTGGGAGAAAAAAAACTAAAACCAGATTTAATCTGAGAATATGAATAACAGTTATCATAATTCTTTTAATTTTTCATCTAGGCTTTTGCCCAACATATTTTACATTTTTTTTAATGAACAGGAGACAGAAACTTCTGGTTCTTAGATGCTCAGAAGTCACACTGAACTCACGAGTAGAGATATAAAGCCTGAGTACCCATGATTGACAACTGGAAGACTAGACTGACTGGATTATGTACTGTGTGTAGCACTTACCCTCTAAAATTCTGTCACCCCCTGCCAGCTGCTGAACTGGAAAAAAAAAAAAAAAAGAAAAATGTAACACAGTATAAATGAAGAACACAAAACCATATAAAGGGAGGTTTTACTATTTAAGGAAGCACAAAGGACTAAGGAAGGCTTTCTTGCTGAAACAGACTCATTGTTCTGAGCAAAAATCAGAACTTCTGAATAACACAGACCTAGTCTGGGGTTGTGGGGTTTTGGCTTTGATTTCCTCATTTATTTATTATTTTCCACTGTTATTTTCTGAATTAATCACAGTCTCTGCCTCCATGGTGGAAAGACATTCTTTTGCTCCTCTGCATGGCAAATAATTTGCTCTCTACTACATATCTCGTAATCCTTCTCTTTACTCCTCACCTTCTGTCAAGAAAGTGGGCAATGAGCTGAACAGTCTGCTGAAAAGGAGTTAGTGATCCACTTAACTCAGCAGCAGACCACAAGTTGCTGGAAAAAGCAAGCATCCACAGCAGCAGTATAGAGCCCCTGGCTGTGCCTCTTTGCACAAAGCAGATCACCCTGCAAAAAATGCATCAGTTTCTTCTGGTCTTTAAACTCCACAGTTATGGGTACATCTTTATCCCTGGTGTAGATACACCTACATTCCTCCAAACAAAAAATCCTTTTGAATATTATTGTCTCCACCTTTTAAACACATGCCACAATTTTACGAGGTCTTTGGTGAGTGTAGGGTTAGTGGGAGCTGGCATGAGACAGGTGATTGTTTATGGAATTATAAGAGGAACAAACCAGAGTTGTACCAGCCAGTAGGCAGGTGGGGTCAAGATGCCTTCATTTCAATATGGATAAAAAGACAAATATACTGTAATGTATGAAAACATACAAGGAAAAACAAGCAAAGGAATGGGAAAAGGCAGAAGAAAACAAGCTAGGGAATGAGGCCAGAGGGATAAATTGCAAAATATAAATCTTTGGGAAAAAAATTACCTTCTGTGTTTTTTTGCTGGACAAGCATCAGAAAGAATGAGCTTGGTGACAAGAGCAAGTGAGGAGGAGATACTAGAGACCACGTGAAGTAGCAGCAAGAAGGAGATGGACATGGACTAAGAGCAGCAGGGTGCTGCAAAGCCATGTATGCCTTTCCCACTGTCCCAGTGCTTCAGAAGCCATGGCACGCTCAGCCAGCCAGCAGAGACCTGCCAACACAATCACAAGCTGGTTCCACTGACTCAGTCTCCCACCCATTGGAAGAGGCTGGGAGAATCCTGGAGGTGGAGGGAGGACAGTCCTTTCATCCTCTCCTTCTCCTCCTCCCATCATCACTGGCACTATTTCTCTCTCTCTGCTCTCACTCTTTCCATGAAACAGGCGGCGGGGGCGGGGGTAAGGAGAGGGGAAGAGAGGAGGTGGCGGGGGAAGGAGAAGGGAAGAGGGGAGGGGGCGGGGGGAAGGAGAGGGGAAGAGGGGAGGTGGCNGTAGCAGCAAGAAGGAGATGGACATGGACTAAGAGCAGCAGGGTGCTGCAAAGCCATGTATGCCTTTCCCACTGTCCCAGTGCTTCAGAAGCCATGGCACGCTCAGCCAGCCAGCAGAGACCTGCCAACACAATCACAAGCTGGTTCCACTGACTCAGTCTCCCACCCATTGGAAGAGGCTGGGAGAATCCTGGAGGTGGAGGGAGGACAGTCCTTTCATCCTCTCCTTCTCCTCCTCCCATCATCACTGGCACTATTTCTCTCTCTCTGCTCTCACTCTTTCCATGAAACAGGCGGCGGGGGCGGGGGTAAGGAGAGGGGAAGAGGGGAGGTGGCGGGGTAAGGAGAAGGGAAGAGAGGAGGTGGCGGGGTAAGGAGAAGGGAAGAGGGGAGGTGGCAGGTGCTGGTGCCCCAGCGTGGCAGCTGGGTGGGCTCTGGGCTCCTGGGGAACTGCAGGAGCCATGCAGAACCTGGCTGCTTGCACGTCCATCAGCACATCTCTGCACTTGTGGAGTGGGGAGGGGAATATTGGATATCACTTTGGTCAGGGCTGAATCTATAATTGAGAAGATGAGAGTTCATTATAGATTTTGGCCTTGGAGCGCTTGTCTTGGCAAAAGGCTCAGCTGAGTGTTAAAATCATTACCAAGTGGCCTAAACCTAAACAAACACCCACCTTTTCCATTTATTACCAGGATGAAATGACTTGCCTTATAGAACTGAAATACCTATAGTTGTCAGCTTCTCATTCCCCAGTGGTGCATAAAATTCCCTCTCTTATGGTTGCTTTTCCCTCTGGTCTAGCTTTCCCTTATGTTATTCTACTGACAAGAATTATGTATTAAATTACAAGTTATCTGTTGCAGAATGAGAATTTCCCTTCACACCAGACAGAGGTCTGTTGTACAGAGCTAAGAGTTCCTTTTTCTTTGATGCACTACTGTAAAGGAAGGCAAAGGCTTAAAAAAAAAAAAAAAAAAGAAAAAAAAAAGAAAAAAAAAAAAGATAGGATTACTCTATCATGATGGTTGAGGATAATTCAGGCACATACAGCAAGGGAGACAGGGAGACATTTCTCATCTTATGAATAAGTAGCTGTATAGAACCAGACAATATTCTTACAACTGTGGGTTTTTGTCACTGCAAGTAGACTAGTGGAATTGTAGGTGTGGAGGAATGACTGTAGTTATTTTAGAGGTTTCTTTCCCCATGTTTTTCACCAAGAAGTCTGTCTATATTGTTCCAGCCTCTGTGAATGCTTCAGGAACTGTGACCCATATCACAATTCATTCACACAGAATACAGCTATTAGCATGCAGAAACCACAGCACTCTCCCTAAGAGAACAACTTTTTATTATTACAAAGGAGATAAAAATGATGTATTATATATTATGTTTCATCATTGAAACCATCAGCCATGAAATATCCTTCTGTTTCTACCTCCCTTTCTAAAGAAAGACTGAAAAGAGAAGAAATAAAGTTACTGATTGTGGGACTTCCCCCCCTTATTTTAGTTGTGTGTGCAGAAAAAACACAAGAAGAAACATGTAAAGCAAATCACTCAAAATAGTGATTGGAAAAAAATTTAAATGAGTAGTGTTTAAATAATTAACACCTGCCCAAGTAGGAACAGAGGCCTTATTGCTGATATTAAATCATATCCTTTAACGTCTGAAACAGATGACAGTAAGTAATTCCAAAACAGTCAAGACAGGAAACCAATTTTTAGTTCTTGGAAAGTTGAATTAGTTTCAATAAAGTTGATAAAAAGCCTATTTTGATTTTGCTAATTCTACTGTGGAAAGCCAGTTTTACATTAATTTAATTTTTTTTTTACTAATTTAATATACTGTAACTGAGCATTTTTGAATCATGATTTAAAGTATATTCATTATTCAGTAAACTAATGATGTATGTTCCACCTGGCTGCTGCAGAGCCTGGTAAGTAAAAACTGTGGGTAGTATCTTGTTACCAAGAACAAATATTGGACTTGCCAAGTTTCCAGTCAGTAAATATAACTCACAATAGCTATGCCAGATAGGCAAATAAGGATGTTCCGTTACAGAAGAAAAACCAAAAAAGAGATACTGTGTAGCAGCTCAGTCTTAAAATTCAGCTCCATAAAAGCACCCATTGCAGAAATTGGCAATTTTGCCTGAGAGTAGACTGTGGTGTAACGGTTTGGAGCAATGCCTAGAGGTTTTTATTCAGGAAGAGTAAGTTAGAGAGCCTGTGTGTGTCTGTGTATGTGTATATGTGTGTGTATGTTAAAATAACATTAATGTTGAAACACATATGAGTAAAAGCAAAGCTATTCTGGCTGTCACCTCACTCCTAATTCTCCTCTGCCTCCTGGTACTTCATCAAACTTGTCCTGCACGGTTTGATCACAGGTTGCTTGTATTGGGAGACTCCTTTCAAATAAAAACACGTCTGTCCATCTTAGACATTTTTTTCAGTGTCTGGACCTCCTACAGTCATCAGATAATGGATGTTATCAATGCAGCATTGCCTTAAGGTGGGTCTGGGCATGCAGTTCTGAGCCTAGCAGCTCAGAATTACTGTCCAAACTTCAAAGATGTGAAATGTGGTCAAGATCGCCACTCCCTGCTCCCTGGAGCAATGCAGTTCTTTCCCTATAGGACCATACAACTCTTTAGGCAAGCAAGAACTTTTCTGAGGGCAGAAATGGTCCACCATTAAAAAAAATAAGAAATTAATATTTTTAAGTTAAATTGGAAAAAAATTTAATCCTTCATTAAAATAAAGACCATGACAAGCCTAACCACCTCCTCAAATGCAAGTCTCAGGTCTTTGTCCTATGCCTTCTCTCCCATATATATAAAGAGATATCTGTCTGAAAAAACCTACATCTTAAAAACCTGATTAAACCCAGGTGGTGGTGCCATCTCTGAACACAGAGTGGGTGCTTTGTGTTGCAGATCCATCTGAGCAGGTCTGGCAGTACTAATAGCAATAGGAAGACCAAAATCAGACTGGTCAACTGGAAGCTTTGGCAAATGGCAACCCCAAGTCCCCAAACTGTGCATATGTTCTTCTATAAGAAAAGGATGAAAGAACCAAATAATTTCAATGATGCAAAGCCATATAACTTAATGTATGGCTGGCAGACATCCAGTTCCAGTAGCAATGGCTGTGGTACAAAGTTAATATAAAAGAGTACTATACAGAAGGGGCAACTAAGCTACAGACAGATCAAGCTGCCACTTGTTCCTGTAGAATTTGAATCCACCTTCTCAGTTAAAACACCCTTTTTCTGTATGCTTCATTTCCAAAGCACAGCAAAGGATGTTTGGGTGGCTGCAGCGTTCATCAATGAGTGCAGCAGAGAGGAGGAAATCCTGGGGGAAGAGGGAATATTTCACCCCTTCAATGGCCACAGATGAAATAAACCCGAAATACTGAATGCACTGACACGAGCTTCAGCCTCCTTTGATTTTATGGTGCTCAGAATTAAGGACCTTCTTCCTATTTGCAAACTCTGTGTAAGTTTTCTTTCTGAACAACTGCACTTTTTTCTTAAAAAAATCAAAAAAATACACTTGACTTCTTACTGAAGAAAGGGAGAGGAAACTGAAAACTCCTTAGTTTGTATTTGAAGCAAATAGACACACAAACGAGATTCAGAGTTTTGAAATGGAAGAAATAAAAGTGGGCTTTACTATTTTTGCCTGTCCCCTACAGTGAAAATTTGCACTCTGCATTCACCTATTCCACCCCATCCCCTCCAGAAGTCCTTTATTTAGAACACAGAGAGATATTATCGAATCAGCTTTGCTCCTTCAGAAACAAATTTAAAAGTAGATCTCTCAAAAGCTGTATCTTCTTTAGTAGTTATGGTAGGGCCTTTACTGTATTTGAAACTAAACACTCGTAAAATCAATCAAGCTCACTTTATGTCCTTACATTCCTCACTTTATTTTTTTAAATTTTATTTAAGAAACCACTTCCCAACTGCAGGCCAGCAAAATATTTGGGGGCTAAAATTAACAACTTGAAACAATTTTTTTTTTATATTAAGAAAACGTATTTAGTTAAAATGTAAGAAGAGGTTTTCCAGATTGCCTGAGCAGACACATACCTGCCCAGTCCCCAGGGCTGGCTGCACCTGCAGGAGTCTCTGCTCCCTTCCCACTGTGGCAAGTGCTGCTCCTGGTGCCCCAGGAGAGACAAGAGCTCTGTGGAGCAGAGCCAGCAGTGCTGCAGTCACATCGTGCCCAGGCTGGAAAATGTTTGCATTCCCTGCAGCTCTCTCATGACACAGTACCATCGACCTCTACAGATCAGCAGTGTAGTGTGGTATTATTTTAACTCTTCTGCCTTTTTGAAGATATCTGAGACTATAGGACACTTAAGTAGTTCAATATTTTCAGTCTAAATGCAGTGCTATAACACAGGAAATATACCACCATCCTGACAGTGATGTTCTTTTAACAAATTCTATTTTAATGGAATACATGGATTAAAAATTAAGTCTATAAATTAACCTAGGAGCTGGATGTGACTAGGTTATTGCTGGAGAGGAGCACCCCATTTAACAATATTTTACAAAGAGGAACTGACAAGGCTGTGCCAGCTCATATAACATTATTTTAATCAGTTATGTGCTAATGACAAGAATAGAATTGAGACACAATTTAATGAAATAATACTTTCCAGCTTTCCTTGGTCAGACACGGATTTGTCAGGTCATCTCTATACTCCAAATAGGTGCATCCTATCTAGTAAAAATGATTCTTAACTCCTCTTCATATTGGCTATGCAATCCCCACTCTGCCTTCTTGTTCTTCCTTGTCTAGTTTTCCAATTTGGGTATCTACTACTTCCTCTCTTTTTGTTGCCTTTTTGGTAACATGTGGTCAAAAATGTGAGTCTATCAATTCTTACAGATCTCAATTCTTACAGTCGATCTTTCTTACAGATCTTCACTTTCTGTTTCCTCTCTCTCCTTTCTAACTCTTTTGCTTTTGTTTTATTTTGACCCAAAACAATTCCTTTGGAGAAGCCTGTGGACAGAATGGCACCCCAAAGTGTGTTTATTGAGCCCACCAGAAAGGCACACTGGCTTTAGCTGCATGTGCAAGGCTTTGTTTCCCCTGCACTGATGTGCAAACCAGATAATCCACTGTATATTCAGTCACCAACTGTAGTTTGTTAATCTATGCTTTGACAATGCTTTGCATGACTAGAAGCATTCAGATAGTTAGAGAACAGCACCACATGAGATGGTGGCCCATTTCACACCAAAAATAATGGATGGTTTAATATCCTAAATTGAAATCATCAAAAGCCACAAGCTGCACAGTGATTATCCACGTTCTTCATTGCATACTTATAATTAATAAAACAGTCAATTCATCTCAACACACAGACTTTAAGAATGGGGAAAATGAAATACATTGGTGAGGTATTTGACTAGTTTTAGTAGTTTAATGGCCTTAAATAATACAGCTTTTCTGCAAAATTGTTGTAGAGAACGTCTCTTACCTTTATTCAGTCAAGAAGCCTGTGAATTTTCTGAAGAAAGTTCATAGGTTGTCTACTGCAAAAGAATAAATAGTAAAAATACAAATGTAACTTATCCTAAGTTTTGATTGTTCGCTCACTACCCACTTAGATATTTTACAGATGGTCTTTATGTATATTAAAGTGACCACAGGACCAAAAGTTTAGAAAAATTCAGCAAGAATATTATTCTGGAAATAAAACAAAAAAAGCACCACCTTTTTCCCAGAATACTGTTTGCTCTGTCATAACTTTTTACAGTGAATAAAAAAAAACAATGGTTTAAATAATTTTGCCCACAAACATGCTATAAAACCAGTGAATATTCAGCCTTGGGTGCTTTGTGCCCATGGCTGCAAATGGAAAACTATTAGCAAGGACCTGACATTGGGACAGTAGGTGTTCCCACTGAATCCTGGAGGTCAAAGACAGTCAATGCTACTCATATTGACTCAAAAATCTCTAAAGCAGTGCCTTATATAGCAAATTATATGTTCTGAGAGCTCATGTAAGATACTGTGCTTTGGTTCTGTGAAGAATGTAGACTTCAGCATCATTAACTAATCTGATTTATAATGAAAATTAATTATGATGGTCATTAGAGTAAATGGCTTCTGTCATCTGCAAAGACATAATTGGTACAGAAAATTGTTTCATAGCTAAGGAACAATCAATCAACATGGGCTGAACATGCACATGTATTTTTTCCTCTCTGTTCCCTCACACAATGACAATCCATATACAGAGTGAGGGTCTGGGATGCAAGGCAGCTCCTCCACCAGTGAGTGATGAGCTGAGGCAGATCCATCCCATACAAAATGAGAAGCTCAGAAATGGTGTAGGAAGGGAGACATGGGGCTTATATGGCTAAAACCATGTTCCTTACTCCTGCAGCCAGCACCACCTTGGCCAGTGCAGGAAGGGAGTGACTACTCAGCAGTTCTCTCAGCAAATCTGCATCAGATACGTACAGCACAGTGTTTATACTTGTCTCTGTAATTCCACCTTCACTGGTATGTAATGAAAGGGAGCTCAAATATTACTAATATTATTATTACTATTAGTATAATTATTAAGGGAGCTAAAGTGCAAAAAAATGTGCTCCTCCTTCCATTCCTCCCTTTGAAACCAAAATACTTGATAGAATTATAACAGATGCAACACTAAAAGAAAATTTTCTTCTTTCCAATCTCCAGCCGTCTCTCAGAAGCATGAAATTAATACTGTAGTTAATTTGAATTTCCTATGTTTTTTGGTTGGTTGCCTCTGGTTCAGAAATATATCATAAGCAGAGGTGGGAATTTTCCAAACCACATCTGACAATAGAACAAAGCTTGAATGAATAATTTAAAAAACTTATGATTAACCCACATTTCAATTAAAATCTTCCAAGAATATAATATCTTTATTCTGCAAAGATTACTGCAAAAAAGGTACCTTTTGCATTTAAGATCCTGTAAAAAAAAACATGGAGGAAGCAAAAAAGTTTTTAAGTGGTTTGAGCACTCCTTTAAGAGATTGTATTTGTCTTATTTTAAAACTTGTCGACCTAAAAATTTTAGTTTATTTATGTAACATCTAAACCCACTAAGCTACTTATTTTTAGACAAGTTAGCAAAAGCATTAATAATTTCAAAACACACACACGCATACACACACATTGTGTGCTTAATTTCTTTTTTTTTTTTAAGAGGTAAGCAAAACCAACCAGATTTTATTTATATTACTTATATTAATATGAACCATTCTTGGAACTCTTAGAATCTGCCTGCCAAGGACTTCACAACATTACAACTTTTTCAACAGTGTTAGGCTGAAAACAGTTAAACTGATGCAATTCTTTGTGTGTTGAATGGCTTCAGAAACAGAGAATGCTGAAAGGTTGTTCTGTGGAATAAGAGGTTACTTGTCCTAATCTGCTCCATTCCCCAATCTGTCCTTTAAACCCATTCCAGATGATCTGGAATATTCAGAACCATAAATGTATTGAGTCTGGAAATTTGGAAGGAGAAAGTATTGAAAGCAGAAAACCTGACTTCCTTAAGGAAGAATACAGGAACATGTGAGTTCTCGCCAAAAGGTTTGTCCTGGGTTCTGTACTCAGCTTCTGGGACGTTATTTGATATAAAAGCTGTTTTTTCCATCAGAAGATAAGCTATTGTTCTTTATATAGTCCCATACCAGAAAAACAATTAGCATTTTGAGGAAGGGATTTACCCCACAGGACCCTGTAGCACAGTCACAGCATTTTCACATCTATGTGGATTTTGATTCACTTTATCAGTCAAGATAACTAAACCTAAATCTATCAGAGATGTTCATTCTTGAACATTGAGGCATATCTGCACATAATTTACAGCAGCAATAACACAATGTTGAATGTGACTATCTCCTTGAGAGGACTGCAGGAGCATTTCAAAGACATTTAGGCAATAGTTGCTGTTCTTCTTTTGTCAGTGAAAAAAAAAAATTTCAGAGCAGTAAGGCTGACTGGTTAATTTTTAAAGACTACCGACCAAAGGACACTGAATAAGACCACAGAAGGAAACTGTAAAACATCCAAACCTGGTATTAGGCTACTATTATTCTCTGAAAATTAAACTTTGCCTCTTCTTCAAGCCCACAAAGTACCATTTTTCTACACTGCTGAACAGCCAAGAGGCAGTCCACTCATTGGCAAAGTGATTCATACAATATTTCCTACCAGAGAACTCCTCAGTGGCAAGAGCTGGAATCTGAAATGATGGACATCTGACTTCCAAACTCATCTCCTTCTTTTTCTGAGATTATAAACACAATTACTTTCACCACTGTAAACAAAATCCTAAGTGGTTTTGATGTCTTCTGCAGTACATAATTTCAAAATTATTCAATACTAAACAGTACCTCTCTCAATTGCTGTAACCTATAAAAACATAACTGCCTATATTAAGGTTCAAACAATCATGAGCAACACAGATGTTCTTTTTTTTCTTCTTTTTTTCTTTTTACCACAGAAGAAATGACTTTTTGATTTAAAAACATTTGCAATCTCCTGAAAATCCCAGGTTTGGCAGTAGATGATGTCAGGTTTTCAGTGAAATGCAATGATGTTAAGCCACAGACAACTGTGTTGCATTTTGTCAATCCGGAAAAAAAATAGTTCCAGATTATCTTCAAGGAAAAAATAAAATATATATATTTTGCCTGACCTGGCTATGGATGTCAAAACATGTTTCAATAGCGCTGGATCCTGCCTTTGATTGAAATGTTTTCAGTTTACAGTATAAATTATCACACTGCTAATAATACTGAAGATGTAGGTAGGTGGCCAAAATAAACACACCATGTGGCAGAGAATGGGGTGGACTATTTGAAGAATATGGGGGACAAGCAGCTGTCACCCAATTCTTGTGTGTGCTATAATCAAGATCACTGAATAGATGGAATGTATTGAGAAAGAAGCATTTGTATATTATTTCTCTTTCCCAGGCTGCAGCATTCTTATATGCATAAATTCTCCAGACCTGTCATGTTTTCCACTCCTTATGCTGCTTTTATGGATTCATGCACATAGGGGAGAAAGGTTTTATGTATCCAATAAAAAAATATGAATGTGTAGGTATATAAACATGTAGAGTGGCTTATAATGATTTCCAAACTGTACAAACTAAGAAGAAAAGAAAGAATAGGCAATAAGAGAATTATTCTAATAGCTTTTATGAATGTGCCCCTTGCACTGTTGCTGCCTACAGCTGACAGTAGCTGAACAATGAAAACGCATTGGAAGACTGGCTGAAACTCAGTATTTCCCCACTGCAGGTATGTCTGGGCCTTTCTTTTCAGGCAAAACCTCTGGAAGGAATTATGAATTACAAGCAGTAAAAAAACAAAGGCAACAGCTCTGCAGATGAATGGGACAAAATTCAGAAAAAATTGAGCTGAGTAGAAAAAAAAGCAGAAGCACAACGTTTTCATTAAACTTGCAGGGTGAAGCAAGTAACAATAAAAATTACATGTTTCTGTTGTAATAGGTAGGGCATGGTTTCTGTTTGGTCTGACCAGAAATGGGCATTTTTAACACAACTTTCACTTATGTCTCATCCACACAACTGCTCACTATGCTGTGTTCATTTACCCTTGCACAGATCCAGTGAAGGCAGCCAGAAGAGGAACTGCATTTGAAGACGGGTAGGTACAGAATCTCTGGGAAAGGAATGAACACAAATATCAGAACTTCCACCCCTGCTGTCAATGCACAGAATAGATTCAGTTCATGCTTGGAGTCTCAGGACAAGCTGACATAGCTGACATTTGGGTACTTACCTCCTTTTATTTATCGGCTGAGCAAATTTCATACAAAAATCATGGAGAGGCAATAAATATTGAGCATTGCAAATTCTATTTCCACAGAATAAATGCAGCATCCAATGACTTTAATGCTCCACATAGGTATTGCCTCAGCCTGCCAACTTCAGAGTGCAACCACACTTTAAATATTCTGCAGACTGTAGTTAAGTGCTGTAGTATGTTAAACTTTCCAGTCTTACATATTTCAATTGATTCTTTGTTCTCCTCTTTCAGAACAGGTTAATGAAGCTGAAGAAAAGGAGTGGAGGATTGGCCATTCAATAAAACTGCAACATATGGAAAATCCAACATTTCAGGGAATTCTAGGAGCAAGCTAACACATCTATTCTGGTGAGACTAGTATTAATGGCTACTTATTCTTCTGCTCCTTTCCTAAACTAAGGATTTATAAGACCTTCTACACATACAAATTAGGCATCGCATCAGTTGCCTGAAGAAGAGATTACAATATTTTTCCCAAAAAGAGAAACTAAGGCAGATAGATGTTAAATGACTTACCCAAGATTGCAGTAGAGTCCAAGCTACACTCTACACTCCTGGAGCTCCAGTCCCACTCATGAATCCTGATCCCACACTCTCTCCCCTTGCAAAGAAAAAGGGGGAAGCTGAGGAAGATTACTTCAAGTTAATCCTGATACATTTTCAGGATCCTTGTGCTGGAGTGTCTCAGTGGATGAGCACCCAAATAGACAGGAAATCAAAATACTTCCCTTTTCAATTAACTATTACAAAGTTTCCCAGTTCCTCACATATATAAAAAGTGCATTCTGAGCAGAAGCATTTAAAGGGATAACATAAAAGTGAGGAAGTGAAAAACAGAACATCAAAGTCAAAGTAATTAGCTCCACATGTCTAGCTGATAATGAGAGATGTCTTTTTTCTTTTTTAATAAAGAAAATGAAGACACCAGAGTGGATGCTACTTGATTAAATAAGCTATATAATTACTATGGCCCCATAATCACAAAGTCAGGGCACATCCCTTAGCTCAGACCATGCATGCATCTGTGCCACATACAGATTTCCTTCATTGTGGCAGTCCCCCTGTCCTCAACTCCAATGCACAAAGGAAAGAAACATTCCTAAATAACCCGTACCATGAGTGTGTCTGGGAGAACATTTACATTACTTGTAAATGTCAAGAATGGCTGATAATAACTGAGAAGACAAGCACAGAGGAGGAAACCATTCTCTGTGTGCATTTGCAAGCTGGTTTGGCCACAGCAGGATCAGTAGGTCACAATTTGGCACAACAATTTCTATTTAACTAGAAGTTCCTCCCAAATATGCAAAATGAGCTTATGAGCTATGGGAGCTCAGCCTCTATCAGAGGAAGCCCTGCAAAAGTCTCTCAAAGAAAGTAAAATTAAACATGTTTTTCTATATGCCTTCAAAACAACCACTGCCAGTGCCCAAAAATATTTAAAAAGCCAACAGTTTAGCAAATTACTGTAAAATATATTGAAAGGTACCTGTTGTAGTCAGGACTCTCACACGTCTTCCAATTAGAAGAACCCCTTTTGCAAAGAAATCTACTCTCATTGTGCCAGCTCCACCACTCCTGCCTAATCCCATGCATTCCTCTCAACATTTACCTGCTCAATCCTCATTCACCACTACTGCTCACACACTCCATAATATAGCAGTTACTTTAGGTTCAGCTGTAAATAATGCATGCCCATGCCTGCCATCTAAATCCTCTTAAGTTAGAAGTTATTTCCAGTCATAAAATCATAGAAATTAAAGGCAGAAAAGACCTATTAGGTCATTTAGACCAAAACCCCATGCCAATGCAGGATTGTTTCCTGCAGTACACTTTCTACTGCTTTGTCCAGTCTAGTTTTAAATGTCTCTGGGGAACACTTTAAATGTCTCCTAAGCGGTGTTGCTTCTGCTTCCCTCAGAAGAATTTTCCACAAGCTGAGAGCCATGCTTGACAAGTGAGTCATGCTTGTTTGAAAGCACTGGTCCTGCTAAAGCTCTATGGCTTTAGCTCATGCCTTTTGATGCCTGATTAGCATTGTCTAAGGCATGTCAGCTGAGGTCTTTGAGAAGGAAAAGTGTATGAGGAGCTCACTGTTTCTGCTGCAGCTCTGTGCAACTAATTGGAAGTAATTTACTGGCAGGCTGGTAAAGTTTGCAGCAGTTTCATTGCTTTGGGATGTTGTGAGACCACATCTGTTTCATCCTGCAACCTCTGTTAAATGTATCTTTACCTGTTTGGGTGCTACCTACTACAGGGTGAGTGTGCCACAACGAGAACACAGGCACTTGTATCATTGATGAAAAAGACCTGTCAAGGATGGCAAAAAGAGTGATGTGCTCTGTACAAGTCATTCATAGTTTGGAGAAGGAAATTTTAAGGACAAAAAGAGTAATATTCTTTCCTGAGAAGTTTCTGGTACTTCAAGCAGTGGCTTGATGTTCAGATCAGAAATGCATAAGAATGGTCTTGGGCTCAATCTGCTACAGCATCTGGTCAGTTTTCTGAGGGTGCAGACTGATGGCAGCCAAAGTGTGAGTGAAATGCTCTGTCAGCTATCTAGTGCACAGAAGAAGCTTGGGAAAAAAAGAGTGCTCACATCATGAAACAGGATGTGATGGGATGGGAATGTGGTGTGGGAGTAAGGTAGGAAAATCCCCTTTCAGCAGAGCTCACTTTGACCCAGTCACACTCACTGTGAAACTACTTTCAAGCAACACTGCTCCACCTAAAATCCAAATACAGAGTAAGTGGGACTCACCAATGTAGCAACAGAGCAGAGTAGTGAGAAAAGGACACACTCTGATAGATAGTTTGGTTTTGAAGTAAAGAATTGTTTTGGATTTTGTCTAGAATCAGCTGAACTTCAAAAGCTGTGACAAACACAACCAACAAACTGTGTTGTGCCTAACTTAACTACAAGCCCTAAAAACATCATGTCTTCTATGTTTGTCTTAAAGCCAGATAGCTTAGCCTAGAAGGTAGTACCATGTCTACACAGGAGAACAGAAAACTGCATAGGAGACTGAGGACTGTCAGCTGAGGAAACAAAAGAGAAGATCATATAAACAAGCAAGGGAAAAAAAAAAAAAAGAAGACAGCATTTATTCAGAGATGGCATTTATTCCAGTAGAAGGCTATGCAAAAGCTGATCTGCTTGCAAGCTTACTCCAGCAAAGATATATGCCAGCTGAGCTGTGCATCTACCCATTGACACCAATGCAGATGCCAGGGCATTCACACTGTTCCATTCCCTCTCCAGAACCAAGGTTCCTCCAGCCTTTTGCTGCCACAGAAAACAACAACACTCAGACAGAAGTACTCAGGGAAATTACTTTCCAAATGAAGTTTGTAGGATTTATCATGGAAGAGCATGCCCATGCATGTGCATTTTGTGGAAAGGGGAGAAGAGCACAAAATGGCAATTACATGGCTGATAGTCTCTAATCTTCTCAGGGATGCTTGTGCAGGATAGATGAGTTGTCAGCACTTCTTCAGCTATTTGCCACACTGTCCCTCAGCTCATGTCCAAACCAAAGAAATACATATGTAAAATATCATATGACTCCTTTAAAGCCTAACCTATACAGTTCTGCACAAAGGCTCACTATAATGTGAGAAATTATCCAAAATGTGATGATAGAAAACTTTTAACTAGAGAGCAGTTCCTCCATCAGATCTTCTGGGGAAGCAATGTTCCTTCAGCCCATGTTCTTTTACAGAAGCATTCTTGTCATCTCCCATGCTTCATGCCCCACTTCAACTAAAATTCCAGCTGTGGTAGGTTGTCCCACTGTAAAGAAGCAAATAAGTAAATAAAAGTTAAGCCAGCATATTTAAGCAAGCGCCGATGCACTTCAGCTGCTCTGGTCCTGGCTCAGTTTCACTCCTCATACACAGTCTGGAAGAAAGGAGCTGCAGATTCCTCACAGGATGCAGAGAGTTCTGAGCCAAATGAATCTGTGAGCTTCCACACCAGCTCAGGCAGATGTCTCCAGGTGCTGAAGTGGTAAGGACAGCAATGGAGGATTGGCAGAGTAACATGATGACTTGCTTTGCCACAGACAAAGAGAGGCTGAGAAAGGCAAAACAGTGAACAGAGGATGAATTGAGGTAGGGTGAGAAAGCTGTTCATGACCTGGCCCTGAATTTCCTCTGAATTCTCTATTCACAGGAGCAAGCTGGTGTGACAGTGGCTGTGACCACAGCAGCTATCAGACACCTCTGTCAGCATCAGCAGCACTAAAAGCCTGGAGGAGAAGGCAGGGACACAGCCATCCTGCAAACCCACCTCCAAGTTGTACAAGAATGCAGCAGCATCATTACCTGTTACTAAACCTCTGTGTTCACCTGGAAAGAGCTTTTCCATCCAGAAGCTGAGCCCTGCACACAACCTCTCACACAGACAGGAACTCCATATGTTTTATGATCATGAGATTTTCCACCACCTACTAGCCCAACTAATGCAGTGCATCCCAGTGACAGCTCAGGAGGTGCTGAGCACACTGTAAATCAGATTGCTTCACATGTGGTATTCCTGCCCACCCCACAGCACCACTGGCCAGCAGGAGGCTGAGCAATGAGAGGAACAGAGGTGACACTGTTCCTGTGACAAACCACAGAAGGAAAGTGGAAAGGGGAGTAGGTCCTCTCTACAGTCTCTTTAGTTGAGTACACAGATAAGGGCTTCTTGAAAACAGATAAGGGTTTCTTGAAAGCTTCCTGCTCATGGGTCTATTCCTCTTAGGCCTTAATAGAGATTCAGTTTGTTCAACCTTCTCTTTGGTTAATGGAGATAAAACTGATGGATAAAAATCTCCCCCAGGAATATACATGCAAAAATATAGTTATAAAGATGCCCTCAGTGCAGCCACCCATGCTCTGACTGGCAATTGCTCAGAAAACATAATTTCTTGAACACAAAATACTAAGTAACACCATATTTCTTAGCTCATGTCCCACCACAGTTTCATTTCAGCACAGCAAAACCTCATTAATTCGCACTTTGCTTATCCACACACCTTATAATTCACACGTAAAAACAGCAGTCAGCAAAGATTTAGCAACAATGTGCTTTATTGAGGTCTCATGTTGCTGAGATTTCATTATTCCTGCAAAATACGCTACCGTTCATTCACTAGTACAGTAGGATTTCAACATCACCATAAATATCTCAACCTAGAGATAGGTTCACACTAGCAAAGTTTGGCTCCAAAGTCCACGACTAGGAAATGCCAAAGTTTTAAGCTGGAGGAAAAATAGTTGTGCATAAAGGCAAAATGAAACTAGATTACGATCACAGCTTGTGGTGTTTCCTGCATTATTGTATTTCCTTGCCTTTTAAAAGCACCTTTTCATAGGTGAATGAATTCTTACTTGCATCCAGAGAAGCTTGTATCACAGAATACAGAGGGGGCTTTAACACACATTTGTACTTTTTCAGCTCTGGAAAAATCTTCAGGAATTCTGGACAAAGGGTCTTTAATGGTCCCGGTGCAATTCACAGGTACTTTTATGGCAGTCACTAAACCATCCCAAACTTTTTTTCCCCCTGCTCCCCAGAAGTTATTGATTATTGGGAAGCAAATGAGAACCCTGAGCTTCAAGAGATGTTTTTTTACTGGCAAACACATGGTGGGTAGGAACCATATACAGCTGTTTCACTCTGGGCCAGTGCAGCAAGGCAAGCCATAGGAGTCAAGATACTCACAGCTCAATTTGTGTGACAAGCATGGAAAGTTGAGGGTTTGGAGATTGTGTGAAATTTAAACTTACAAATTAGTTTCAGAGAGTCTGGAGAAACTATAGCAACAAGCAGTATGAAGTATGTGTTGGTCATTTGGTACTTGGACACCCCAAAGAGAGGTTAAGATGTGGGTGTCCCTATCTTCTACATGCTGAAAGACTTTCCAGTGCTACCTAACTCACTGCCTTGGGTCTTACTATGGCTGGTTGAGTGTTAAAACTTCCTTTAAGAAGACTGCATTTTCTTGAAGTTCAAGCCTTCAGCTCTTCAGGGTTGTGCCTTCCTCACTTCTCTGTCACTAGGCACAAACATGTTAGACTCACACTTCTAGCCCAAGGTCTAACTCACCCTCACCTGCCTCTCTCTTCTGAAGACAAGGAGCACCAACACCCCACTCCCTTCTCCTCCCAGACCTCCACCCCACTCATTATAATATTCTCAGATTCTACACTATATCAGTTTCTTTGCCTGTTTAAAGTCTGTTGAGAGGTAATGTTTAGTAAATTTTTAAACAATGAATTCCTAAATGTTGAGAGGTATCCCTTCACAGAGCACAAACTATTGCATTATTCAAGCAGTGCTTTTCTTTCATTGTTCTGTAAAAATCAGAGTTTTGTTCCAACTGCCATGTTTATTCCTATGTTCTGCTTATTTCAAGAAAAGATATAACTATTTTCACACAACTTGTATCAGAATTTATGGGAGTATTTACTGTTGGTATACACTGCTTGTCTGAGGTTTCAGGAACACAAAGGATACGTCCCTAATAACAGCAACATATGCATATTTTTATGGAAAACAGGGTGACATTTTAAAGATTTCCCATTTGATTTTAACATCAACAATTTTCTTTAGCAGAAAAGCTTTTAAACTGCTCTCAGGAATAACCTCTTTGTTCCCCAACTGTTGCTCCACACCTCCTTCTGCCCACTTTCCCTGCAACTTTGTGCCAGATCACAACAGATATCTGAGGCCTATTGTAAATTTCAACCACATGATTTAAGTCACAGGTTTGCCATGTCTACACAAAAGCTCTTTAGTATCTGAGCTCTTTTTGGATGTCTGTAAAACTACTTTCTTCAACACCCAAAATTTAAAGGTATGAAACCGAAGAAGCAACTGTCAGACTAGTGCAATGATGTGAAACAGAAGTCAGTGCTCTGTTTTCCAAGAAGATGTGAGAAAATCCCTGGCACACACAGAAAACTCAATTCCCACAAAGTTTAAAACCTTAGTACCATTATATATTTCTTTATCTGGTGAATTACCTCCAGCCTGTGCTCTTTTCATGCTGGTTCTACTGCAGCTCAGGATGACCTTCTCATCCACATAAATATCCAGTCTTTCCTGGGTTTTCTCAATCTTTAACCTGAAAAACATCTCAGGAAAGAAAGTTGCATGGTCCAGCTCCACATGCATAAAACATATTTCTACTTGTGCTTGCTTACCACCAACACAAGCAACCTTATTTCTCTCACCATTTCCTAAAAAGGCCCTATCGCCATGCTAGCACCTGTCAGGAGTGAGAATGCATTTGAGGAAGCTTTTGAGAAGTCATTTTGCTTCAGTGTGGTAACACGATGGGAAATGCAGGTTTTGTCACAGAAAACATGGTTCACATCCTCCCAGAGCTGATTCATTCCTGTCCTTTGGGGAGAGCAGCAAGAGCTGCAGAGAAGCAGCAGTGCGAGTCATCTCCAGACTCTGAGGTGATTATTCAGCTGCCATTTGCTCTTCCTATTCCCCTCATTACAAATGCAGATCAAAACACCCTGCAACTGTGTAATATATGCTTCAGATATTCTAATCTTCATTATTCTGATAAGAAAATTAGACATATATGTTTATATCCAAACTATAAGAGAACCAATGAGCAAACTGGTGCCTGTTTCGGTTTGGGTATTCCTCAAAATATTAACTGAAAACAGATCTCAGGAGTCAAGACTAAATTTTTTTTTTTTTCACTATTCTCCCTGTCAGTGCAGGCAAAACATATCTGCTTTTTAGTAAAAGAGGGAGAAACAAATGATGCAAATGAGTAGGCAAAGACAGTTGCACCAGCTGTAGTTAAGCTTGCTGGTATCATTTTCATTTAGAAATTCTCGAAAGCTACAAGTTTACTATTAGAAAACACCTATTTTTCCAACTGGAAGATCAAATTACTTAAAAAAAAAAAAGAAAAAACCAACATAGATCTGAGACAAGACTTAAATTTTTCAACACAGAGAAAGGTGATACTGCTCTTTTCTCTATGTTTTCAATATTTTCCCAGTTTATAACAGTAATAGTGAACATCTAGATTTGATGTTTTTTGACAGTTCATGACTGCCTGGGTTAAAGGCTCTGTTTTACTTGTGGACCTCAGCTGTGCCATCTAGCCACTGTGGCTCAAAAAAGCCTACCATGATTAGCTCAGCTTCCAGTGTACTTCAGGGCACTGTGGAAACACCACTTGAAGAAAGATAAAAAAAGTCATTATTTGGTGCTCTCCCCAGTCTAGTTACATACAAAATTTTTAGACAAAAGTATGTGAGCGCATGCCATGAGATCAGTGCGTGTCAGACTCACCATGCATGGCTTGCATGGACAAACAGTACCCAAGAAAATTACAGATAAATTTCCAGAATTCTCAAACTCTTGCCAGACAAGATTTCTGTGTTTGGAAATATCAGGAAAAGGCTCATGGCTATTTGGAAGTCAAACATCAGCAAGGATAAAGATTCATGAAGAACTGACTGGTTTTTGTCAGCCCTCTTACTGTTGCAGCCTCTTCTGTGTTTGTCAGAAACATATAGCAACCAGATTCAAAACTAAGTTAGCACCAAGATTTTCCACTAATCAGGGAAGGAGAGCAAGGTGCAAACTCAGGACCTCCGCCTTCACCATGTGTCTCATAAAATCATTGAAAATCTGTTAAGCTGCATTTGATGTGCACCAAGCACAAGGAGGAAAAGTTGCCCACCGCCAAGTGTGATGAGGATGTTTTAAATCTCTCTTAGGAGCACTCCAGAGGAACTGGAGAGGCTCTAAATTAAAGGCTACAGGTGTTCTATACCAGACATGCCCATTCAGACACTTTGCCCTGATGCCTTTTATAACATTCTCCTCCAGGATCTTTTTATGTTTCATATTCTTTTATTGCAGTACCAATTAGCTGAAACAACGATATGAACCCCTAACACTGCTGTGAATATTAAAGAATGCTGGGGATTGAAATAGAGAGCACTACCAGAGAAATAAAGTGGATTTTCAGACAGAATTAGAGGACAATAGAAGTCTTTTTAGTTTGTCTTGATAAACTGCATTTCAGGGAGATTCAGGAAGTGTATTTAGGGACTGTAATAAATTTATGCATTTGTATATTTGGTAAGATACCTCATCATGTGTGCAGTTCCTGGTACATCAGGACTTTTTATTAACTGGCACTCTCAAGCTCACATAAAGATCAATACTAAAACCACTCTTATGCATGGTGAAATACCTAACTATCAACCAGTCACACAAGGTTTAAGGGACCATAGTGGGTCATCTGGTCCAATCTCCTGCTCAAGTAGGGTTATCCTAGAGCACATTGGGCAGCTTTGTATTTATCCTGACTCCAGACAGGACAGGGTCAATTTCTGCAGTAGCCAGGAGGGGCACAGCCAGAACCCAGAGGTTATTCTCATGGGTTCATCGTTGTCCAAGGGTGGGGTGAAGGATCTCTCTTCTGAGGAGAAAGGGTTCCTTCCAGTCAAGCAAGCGTGGCAGAGAGAGTGGTGAGGGGGGCCTGGTTCCCAGCTGGGTAGACCTGCTGGGTGACACCAGTTCTGAGCCAGAGGGAGAGGTTAGATAGTGCTGGATCTGAGCTGGGAGCAGTGGGGCAGCATGGCAGAGGGAGTGGTCAGGTATTTTCTGTTGCTGGGGGTTTCCACAGTGAGCAATGACGTTTCTTTTCTTGGACTTTACTATTTTCTTCTTTTCTTTTCTCATTATTGCTGCTCTTACTGTTTTTCTTATCTCATTGCTGTTTCCAGTAAATTGCCCTTATTTCAACCCTTTGTGCCTCCAATTCTCCTTTTCATCCCACTGCTGGGAAGAAGAATTGAAAGGAGGGAACAAGCAAGCAGTGTATGGCTTGGAGTGGTTTCAGTGGGAAGACTAAATTGGAGAATACCACTCCTAAACCATAACAGCTTTCAAATAGTTTTTTAATATGCCCAGTGAGGGAGACTCCATAACCTCCTAAACATCATCAGCCACCTGAAAGCAGTTAAAAAACATTTTTAATCTCATTTGACAAAATGATGTTGTCAGGTACATGAATGCTGTAAGAAGGCAGTCTAGCATTACCCATGTCATCTAGAAATGGAGAGCGATCAAGTGATAAGCTCTTGAGTGATAAGCCCTGAGAGATTTGAGGAGCTTCCAGTTCAGTCCTCCTGATGGAGTCTTTGTTTTACCCCTTGAGTGTGTCACAACACTTCCGTTATGTAGGGCAATTTGCAAACTGATAGCACTATTCTACCTCTCCATGCTATGGAAAGAGAATTACGTGCACTGTGATACTCTGCCCAAGCAGACACCTACACGATTCCATTGTTCTTTCCTCCCCACTGCCCCTCTGCTGTACAATTCCCCATCTACAGGGTGTGCACTAAGCACCTCCTTATACTTCAATTAATGTTTTAAGTAGATTTCCTTCAAAACTCTTAATGAGATTTCCATCATTAAGACATAAGTTTTGCTTCCTTTCAGAACTCTCCACCCAGGTAGAAAGTCATAAAGCCAGGCAGGCATGTGTAGTTCCAGGAGCACTGAGGGAAGGAGAAGCTCAGTCCTGAACATTGAGCTGTTCTTAGGCCTGCTAGTACATGCTACATCTGAGCTCACACCCATTTGGAGCTAGTGAACCTTCAAATCATCCTACACCTCCACCAAGCCTGCTAATTTTGGGATGGCAGTAGCAATCTGGCTCACTGGAGCAATTGGGTTGGTATGACCTGAAGCAGGCACTATGTCATCTCACAAGGGTGTTCATTTTAGCTCCTTTTATCTCATTGGTATCCAAATATGTGTCTCTTTAAGCAACAGCAGCTAGTAATCTATAAATGACACCAATGATGAGATAGTATTCTCTCCTGTTTTGTAACAGATGGATTCACAGTGCTAAAACCAGGATATAACTGAAAACCTCCCAATCTGGATGCAGTGATTTGTTATTAAATGTCATCCTTTTTTTTTCACATCTGGGAGGTTGATTTGCAACATGCTTGTTCTCCTGATAATAGAAAACCAGAAAGATGTTAAAAAGCTTCCTCCCCTGCAAACTAGAAGAGAACAGTTTCCAGCAATGCTTCTTCTTCCCCAGAGAGAAAAAGCCCACCCTGTAATGATTGTAGAAGGTCTTATTTAAATGGTTTTAAAACAATGGGAAGGAGAAAAAGGGAGTGAGAAAGGGACATTTAAGTGTTCCAGAACTTTGAACAGATTTGTTCTTCTCATGCTGATGCACACTGTGCAGCATTAGATCACATGCTGCTAATATCATGTTGATTTATGGTCTGCATAAATGGAAATAAATGGTATTTGCTGTTACCCAGAGAATAATAGATGGGCCTGGAATGAACACAACACCACATTCACACAACAGGCTCTGTTCATGTCACAAGCAAGGGGAGTGCAACTTCGTAAGGGCCCTCTCTGCCATTCCCACCAAAAATCTTTGATACCCACTGATTTTAATGAGTAGGAGTGGACATTTAGGACAGCATTTTCCAAAGTGTCTGAATGATTTAGAAACCAAGCTGTGGTATAACAAAGCAGGGGAAATGTTGGGTGAATTTCTCCCTTGAATAAGAAACTAGAGACTCCCCAGGTCTTTCCACAAAGTTCACCAACCACACACAAGCTGGTCAGGATCCTCTGCGTCATTTCCTCCCCTTCTTCCCTTCCCTGCAAGAAACCTCAGGGCTTTTTCTCATCACTTTCCTCCTGGCCTGAGTGACTTGAGCTCCCTCTTGAGAAAGACTCTCTTCAAATATGGTGTGGGCACTGAGACACAGGTGACCTAAGCCTCTGAGCTCATGAAACACCCCCGCCACTTTTGAAAATGTGGCTTCAGGTGCTAAATAACTCCAAAATTCCTTCAAAACTTACCCATAGTGCCTGGCACTAAAACTTTAGCTCCAATGAAGTCTCTGATTGTGGGCATACCAGCAAAAGCACTGAGTTACTTTGGTTTAATGGCTCATTAGTTAAGCTATTAGGTTTTACTTTACAACCAGGGAGGGTAAGTTTGTGCAACTAGCCAGTTACCATTGCTCAGATGATGAGCAATACCCTGTTAAGATGTGGCAACCTTGTTGCTTTTGAACATCTGCCCACGCACTCCTCCATTATAACGGGGTCTAATAGAGCTCCAAATAGCTTTGGTTCCAAAACAATCTCAAACAAAACTTCTCCTTTAATAGACTTTCAGCACTGCCAAAGCATTCACATTTCAGGCTGAAAGACTGAGTATTTAACCTCAGGACACAGATGATTTTCTGTTATTGTTGCTGTTGGCAGAGAAGGGAAGGTTAAATAAGTTTGAGACAATTTCATTTTTGATTCTGTATAAATATAGTCATGTCCATAGTGTTTTCTATTTCTCTGGTTAGATGATTAAAACCTTACAATTAATGTATGTTAAATTTCATGCTATAATTAAAGGAACAGCTGGTGAAGCCACATACTATTAAGGTTGTCTGATGCTTCCTGTATTAAGATTTTGCTTCCTTACGGACAGCTTTGCACTACAGCTGAATTCTTATCTTTATTTTTGCGTGCTGACATGCTTACATCTTAACTGTACAGTCTTTACGGTTATGGGTTTGGGTGTTGTGTGCATGTGTGTGTGTTCTGAATATATAATTAATAGCCTAATATATTAATAGAACATTGAAACTATTGATACCTACTCATTCATCCTTGAACAGGATGAATGAGTAGGTATCAATAGTTTATCATGTTAACAATCATGTTATTGTATACCATGTTGATGACAATTAAAAAATCTAACTCAGTTCAACTGAGCACAAAAACCTTGGTGTGCTGACACTGTAACATTATTCATTTATTTGGCTACTCTACCTCAGTAGGGATAACTAAGAGGAATTTGAGAAGATAAAACTTATACAGCCATTGCCCTTCGTAGCCAGTATCTTACGATGCCCAGCACTTGACGCTTCGTAGGAGATTGATAAATGACAACAGCTTGACTGGATGGTGGGGCTTGCAGTGTCATAGGCAAAGTGTCCTCATACCTGCTCATCTTCTGGAGCTGACAGAGACAGGAGAAGGAATTCATGTAAAACACTTTGTTTGCTTTGGTGTTCTGTGCTCTCCAAGACACACAAGGATGTAAACACTGAGAAACAACTGTCTCCATCATGATTGCATGCAACAAAACTAGAATCCTAATACAAATCCTTGCAAAAGAAGGATTTCTGGAATACTCCTACAATGGATGCACACTAACTTAGGTCACCATTAAAAGCATTGGATTCCTTGATCTCCCGTGACTTCAGCTATTAGGGCTCAACAGGTCAAGAGGACAAACTGATGCAGGCACATATGAAACACCTTTTCCTCAGTTGCCCCAGCCAAATTTGCCAAGGATCTTGAATCACAGTCTGTAGTGACACAAAAATAGTCATGGAGTCACCAATGAAAGAAAATATGTGTCTTTTTTCTGACAGATATTTGCTAAAGGAAAAAGCAAGAATACACTAATTAGGACAATAAAATTCTGCATTCTGGCAGATACTCTCTACTAGGACAACTCAGTGAAACAGGTGAGGGAGAAAAGGGTAGGAAGCAAGACAGAGATGAAGTTAAATGAAATCTTCAGTGTTCCTTAACAAATAAAAACAAGGGTCCAGGACAGAGTTTTCTAAATGCTTTCCTGCTGAGAAGTTTATATAGGAATATTTTCTTTCTCAGGGAGGAGGTAAATGAGAAGAAAGTTCATTTCTTCTACTACAACTTTAATAAGAAAATAAGCCATTATCTCATTTCTTTAGCATCTTCATCAAAATCTAAAGCCAAAACTACCAAAGCAGACACAGCTGAAGCAAAGCAAACCTGAATAATCTCTTGTCTTCAGCTTCATTTCATCAAGGTCAGCCACTATTATTTATAAGTGTATATATATATCTGTGTGTGTGTGCATGTGCATGTGTGTATGTATTTATATTAGAATGTCACAGTAGTAAAACTGTAAAAAATGAAACTATTCAATCTTCACAAAGAGAAACAGTTGAACTAACTACCTCCATACTTATAAAGGAAAAATGAAAGAAGGAACAAACTGTTCTGCTTCTGACCAAAAATAATTTTTCATCTCCAAACAGAACCTGCAACAGTAGTAAGTTCTACCTATTTAAGGTAGAACAATTCTTCCACAATTACAGTGGAAGAACTAGCTCACAAATAGATTTTCTCCAAATAGCATCCCTATATTTTATACTCATTAAAATTCTTTAGACTAGAATTCTCTAAACACAATTTTTCCTTTCTTAATAATAGTTTACTTCTATTCAGGTAAAGCTAAAACCAGAAAGGTGTAACTGAAGGCAAAGTCACCACAACACTTTGAAAGCCCAGCCCTGAGTCCAGTACTGAGTCATCCAGGGCAGGTAAATTGTGCATATCCTAAAGAATTCTCCAGCACGTGAATGTCATTCCAGTAGACACAACACCACTGAGTTCTAAAGTGGTTCTTAAACATCAACTATGTTTTTTGCACATGGTGATTATATGCAAGGACTTTTTTTTTCTGATGTGGGGTAGAGGAGGAGTGTGCCACCAGTTTGTCACAGAGCCCCAGGGATTGACTGAGAAGCCAGCAGTGTGATATGGCTTTAGCAGCACACCTAGCAGCTGACCAGAACAAGGCATCCAGATAATAAACCCTTGAGGTGGGAAGGAAAGTTCAGGACAGTTCTCATTCAACAGGTACTGCACACACCTACCTTTGGGTAGCTGAAGTGCTGCTAGTAGAGAGGAGTTGCCTGTGTTATTTCCTTCTCCCCTGTACTTTCAGAGTAGAGAACTTTTGCCACTTGGCTATGGAATGTCACGCTTTTCAGGCAGATGGATCACTGCCCTGGAGTGGAAGAACTCTCTTTCAGCCCTGCTGAAAATACCAATGTATTTCCTTTAAATACCTAACCATGGTTGCTCCTGCAAGTTGGGTGGTAGAGCACAATATGACAGCACTTCTTCTTTTTAAGTCACAACACTCTACATAATACAGATCCCCAGAGAGATGTGAGTGCTGCATTTTATTGCACTTTAAAAACACTGTGCTAATAAATTCCAGTCTCATATAAACTACATGGACAGAAGTGCTCTGCCCATGCAATTTGTCTGCTCAGTAGAAAATGTGTGTTATTCTGAAAAAGTCCACAGCTTAAGGTCCCTCACTGGAGCAGTACAAATGAAAGGAAGAGCTCTGCTACTCTTTCTCCCCTTGGAAAATAAGGGCATCACAAAATATGCCAGATACAATAACTCATGGACTTCTGGCTCCAGTGTTTTTGCATAGTTTCTTTTATTTGCACACTGCAGTCTCTACCTTTTTATTCTAAAAAAACATTTCCTGTAGATTATTTTTTATTCTTTCCTCAAAATAACAATGCCCACAAAAGTCTTCAGCATTTGCTTTTATCACAAAAGCTTATTTTTGTCTTCTGGAAATTTCTTCCATTTCACATTATAACCAACTGAGACAATTAGATCAAATCTAAACTGGAAAATTCAATTATCTGGTCTCCTACGTTTTGCAGTTAAACAGCTTTTTTGAAAGCTAAACTCCTACCTCTCAAGAAAATAAGTTACATGAACAGTTAGCAGTTCTGAAATAAAATCAGAAATGGAAGTGCCAGCTGAGGGTATGGTGCTGGTCTTAATGTTTTCAGCTTTGTATCGCAGATCCTTATGACTCAGAAAAATGTGGCTGCTGTTCTTCTTATTTTTAATGAAGTTTGCCATAGCCTTCCTTCCTTAATCTGTTGGGATAAAATTTTGTTACCTTTTCAAAGCAGTTTATTTGACATCTTCACTTGAGTCTCCTACCTAGGCTTATTTTAGTCAGATCACATTCTGTTCCTCTCCCCTTTCTTTCTTACATGCATCCAAATCCCCTTTCTGGTTTTCAACAGGGCCCTTGCAATCAGCAAGGACCCCCCAGGAGATGGTCCCCAGTGCAGTGCTCCACCTGGCTGGCAGGGACATGGATTTTGACAAGACAATCTTGATTTTGTGGCTCAGCTCTGGCCCAGTGATGTTTTCTGTGTCTTTGAGCCCCAAGAAAACTATTCCTTATTCAGAAAATTGGAGAGCAGTAGAGGGACTCAGAAAATCAGTTTCCTAACTTTCAGACAAATGCCAATCTCCTCCAATACAGAGGCAAGAAAGGAAAGGATTACTCTAAGGATTACTCTAATAATGTCACAAAACTCCATTAAACAACCAGCTAGCCCTTATGTCCATTACTGTAATCCTCACCTAGTTTATTTATTTCCTGTACTGGAATGGTTTTGGTTACTAAAAACTTTCAGAGATGTGCTGACCACTTTTCACTCATTAGCAGAAAGTCACCCCTGCAATGTGCAGGTCTCACAAGGGCTCAGCCCTTCACACCTTTCACACCTGCTCTGCTCATTCTCTTTCATCTCCAACAGACATTCAAATATTAATATCATTCTTTGCAAATGGTAAATCCATAAACACCTGGAGATGAAGGGAAATTTTGTTCAGGATATACTAACCTAGCAAATGAACTGCTTAACCCCTCTTTCACTCCTCTGGTATGGCTATACTTATTTTGACATCAAGTGTACATCTAATATCTTTATACTTATAAAGTTATTTCTCTGTGGGAAAATAAATCAATTTTATGGCCTTAAAGTCAAATTCTCCCCAAGGTGTTTACTGTATGACTCTCTAGGTAATAAAATCATCCTTCCCAGACAAATCACGCACCAGTAAAGCCCTGGTGGGAAAAAGAGGCCAAATGAGAAATAATTAAGCCTCCCTGGCACTCTGTGTCACCACCCAGCCCAAATGTTTGCTGTTTGCTGCAGGTGGAGTCTGCTTCAGGAGTGGGTGGGATTTATGTGTATTCTGGTCCTCAGTCCAAGCATGGCCCTGCTGTGAGCTCAACAGGCCTCTCTGAACCCTGAGGTCTATGCCACCAGCTCCTCTTCCCTGTTTTTGCTTGGCATGGCTTCTACATCAAATAAAAGCTACTTTTCTGCATTCCAGCGCTAACCCCTGCAGGGCTGGAAAAAAGCAGCTCAGGGCCTCTGTCAAAGACTTTCCCTTCTAAAGACCAACCTTCTTGAATAAAGGACAATTACAAAATCATTGATTTTTGCAAATCACAAAGAACCTTGGGTTTCAGCTCATTTTCTTAGCCCATAAAATTTCAAGAAATTGCATTTCAGGGCAGATATACTATAAATTTAGATGTCCAAAACTAAGTTACTCATATTAAACTTCTGTATAGTCAAAGGAGAGAAAAGACAGTCCTTTTCATCTTCTTCAGCTGCTCATCTATGGAAGAGATTCATCACCATCTGCAAATAAGCGGTTTTGTACAAAAAGGCCTCTACAGTGAAGTGCTAAGCCTTAGCTCACATTCTACAATCAGGACAGAGTAGTTATACCAGTCATGTATGGCAGCAAAGTAAAAGATCCCAGAGCTCTGGTTCAAGACCAGCACCACTGCTCACGTGTACCCTGGCACAGTTGTGACCTGTACCAGCTACCACTACACCATCAATGCCAGCACATTGTTAGGAGATAGCACAGGTCAGGCACCAGCCTCAAAAAGCAATAGAGATAAGGCCAGTTTTCTTAGGGAGAAGAAGAAAGATAATTTAGGCATATGGCTGCATGCATGACTCAAAAAACAGCCAGCAGCCCATGGTCTGTCTAATTTGCTAATGAAGAACTCCTTCTCTCTTTGTTTTCCTGTGTGTGCTGTGACTGTGGGGCAGGGATCTGCCCTGTCCCTGCCTGGAGAAGCAACACACATTTTATAGCAGGACCTTTCCTTTCCTAAATGCCTGTGCTCAGAGGGAAAAATTCAGCCATCCATTCTCTTGCTTCTCTGGTGAGATACTTTCACTAACATACTTTTTCTAGGTAAGAAAGATGTCTTGAGTATATCACAAAAGATGTGCCTTGATCAAAATCACAAGCTTATCCAGACATTTCTAATTCCGTCATGACGTAGCTGTAAAACAACTAAAACAGGATCACACACAATTTTTCAAAACTTTATTTCCCATTTCCAGTGAAAGAAGGACTAAAAGGGTTACAAAGAATGTGGAAAATACTTGAAAATAAGTCCTTTTAAAGAAGACTAGCCGGTCCCTCCTCAAACTGAAGACATCAGACCTGTTGCTCCCCACTTACAAATCTTTATCAATACATGATGAAAATTAATGACCAGACTCAGAGAAAATCATTTCCCCATTGCAGTCATGGGACGGGCAACTATTTGAGACACATTTTTCTTTTCTTTCCATCTCAATTTTTTCATATTGATTTGCAGCTCTTTGATGATAAATGGATCAATTGTCTGGTAAGAAAAGCAGGAGGCATATATTTACATTTATAATCACAATTTTAATCATTCATCTCATTTTAAAAGTCACTGTTAGTCATTTTTATGGTTTTTTTCTCCAGCATTTTATTTCAGCATAAAGTGTTAAAATGTTAGCACTTCTCATTACTGACTGATTATTTTCCTCAGGATTTTAAGTTTTCTTTCTCTCTCCCCGAGCCTAAAATCCAATTTACAACCTGCTAAAGGCCTCATAAGATTTTTATGGATTATTTCCTGAAATCACATTAATCTAGCTCCTGTTACTTTGCACTAATTTCACCTGCCATTGTATGAAGTAACTAAATTCAATTGCTTGGAAATGATCCCCCGGAGACTTCTTCATGAAGCGAGAAAAAGAAAAAAGTAACCCTATCTTGATGAGGTTATAAATATGATGGGAACAACAGACCTATAAATTCACAGTATGTGGACCCTTATCAAACTATGACAATCAGAGATCTTCAAATAAGGTCTTTCAAATAAGATATAGATAAGGGCTTGGATTAGATTGCATTTGGCTTTGTCTCAGCTACCCTGTCAGTCTCTCTGGCCTCAACAAGTGATACACTATTTATTGCTGTTTTAACAAGCTAGGGAAGTTGTCCAGTAGCTTATCAGGTGCACACTGGTTCATTAGAACATCAGTTTAGCCAATAATAACTATGCTGGGCATCAGCTATCAATTAGATGTGTCCCTTATTTTAGGGAAAGTCTGCAGATAACTCTGCAAGCCATTTAAGAAGATGGTATTTAAAAACAATGAAGCAGCCTGGTCCCTCTGACACATAATCCTGTCTGCTCCACTTGTTTACACGATAAAAAATCCATCTCCTCCAAGCCTCGTCACTGGGTAGTTTAAGAGCAGCAGATATGCTTGAGATAGAGTAATTCAATGTAATTGCTCAGGGTTGTAAGAAAAGTTATCTGACTTTGGAGTGGACTGTGTCTGATCCACGCATGGCTTCCCAGACACAGTGAGGCTTTCATGCAGCTGGCAGGACAGCACTCCCTGGGCACAGGACTCATTCACACAGGTGCAGGCAGCAGATAAAGTACAGATTAGGGTTTTTGGTTTCCTAAGCTCTGGACCAAGCTCCAGCAAGATGCCACTAGGACTCCAACAGGCTGCTTCCTGCTGCTCCCATGTGCAATGTCTTCCTGGCCTCTATTCCACAGCAAGAAGAGTCTGGGGCTCTTGGCTGTTGCCCCCACTTGCCCGTGCTGTGCTCTGATTCCTGAGGAGCAGCAGGGTGACCACAGACCTGGGAAGAGTTTTCTCTTCCTCAAATCACTGCTGAATCTGAGTCAAAACCAGTGTGGACCCTGGATTTATCCCAGCCAGCAAGTACTTTTTCTTACAATCCTTTTGGTTTTTGTTTCTTGGAATAAGCAATCATTCTCCTGTCAGATATATCTGACAGCTGATAACCAACTGAACCAACCCAACCAACACAGGTTATCCACACTGAAATTCTCTTATCTAGGCTACCTTAATTGTACTTGGAATCAGTCTGCCATTCCTCTGTCTCATACTTGGTACTTAGAAATGCTCCTTACTAAGTAGTGTAGGGTCAGTGTCACATAAGGAAAGATTTTCAAAGAAGTCATCATACAGCACTTCCCATCTATAGATTTATACAGCAGAACAGTAGGCAGGAAAAAACAAGTGTTTCTGGTTTAAGCCACCATAGTGATTCTTAATGTATAAAATGCTAGCCTTAAAGTAAGATCTTCCTAGATGGCAAAGCTAAAATATGTGCCTTTACAGATGGTAAATTGCTACGTGAAACACATTTGTACCTTTACACTTGGACAGTTTTACCACTGGGGTTCTGACAACAAATTGCCCTAACTGGGAAATCATTTAGAGATCAATGCCCCAAAGGGGTTGTTGTTTGTACATCCTTAGTCTCACCCTTTATGACTAAGTGTCAGACCACTAGCACAGGACATGGAAAATATATTTTACCCCTCAGCCCTAGAGGAATCAGACTCAAAAGCTTCCACTTTTTAGGAAAGTGGTCTCAACTCTACGCTGTGGTCTAAATTTGAATGAACAAGAGAAGGACTCTGTGAGGTCTTCCTGCTGAAGCTGCTACTTTTCACATGACATATTTACCCATTCCTTGAGACAGAGAAAAGGGATAGATGCAAAGAGGAACCACTTCAAGAGGATGGACTTAATGTCCCTCACCCTAAGAATAGTCCATGGGCTGGTGGTAATGGCACTCTCCAAGGAAGTATGAGATGTGAGTTTACAGCCCCTCAGGCAGAGGAAGGAACTGAACTTGGGTCACCCACATCCTGAATGAGAGTACTAACCACTGAGCTGAATAATAAATAATAATGAAAAGGAGCACTGTCCCCCAGCAACTCTCTTTTAAATGGGAGAAAGATCTCTGCTCTGTTTTTCAAAGCATATGTATTCTTAGGCTCCTCACTCCAGAAATCTGTGTAGGAGTTTAAATGCTTTTAGCCCAAGCCCAGGACTCATGACATTCAGCTGGCCTCAGCCTTTTTTTGCCAGCTAGAAAAATGACTCTGTGGCTGTTTGGGATCCATCTCTGAAGCCCCAACTCTCTTTTATTTATATAACCAGTTTGGGTTTCTAATTGGGAGCTGTATGTTCACTTAATAAGCAGGTGCAGGGCATCGAAAGCAGCAGCGCTCACAACCTCTTGTGGTCGCTTTCATCTCCTGGTCTGGTGCATATTTAGGTGCTTAACTCTCAATGACTTCTTTCTCATTCTCCAAACTGGTCCTACCAGAATTGCCCTGCTTCACATCATGTGACTCAATAGCCACTGTGAGATGATCAGATATCCACAGAAAAAGGGAATGTCTATCCTCCTAAAACATAGGAAAACTGTGTGTGCATTATGTGCTGTGTTTCCAAATGCCATTATGCTCTTCCTTATTTGTATTTTTGTATTTTAATATAGTCATCATTGTTCACCATAAACATTCCCCATTCCCAGAGACTGGGTTATTTTAGAAAGAAATGGAACAAGCAAATTATCTTACTTCTGAGATTTCCAATAATCAGGTTATCACATATTCATAAATCAAGACATTTACTGCAAAGAATGTTTAAGAAATACAAAGTAAAATTACAGGAAACTACGTATTTCCAAACACCCTGGAATATTCAAAAGATACTTCATGTTCTTCTATTTCTTGCCAATAGCTGAAATGCTGAGTCTTTATTAGGAGTGTTTATGGTAAAATAAGCACATGACATTATCTCCTGTCTGATCAAAAAGAGTCAACATACTACTTTAAATGTCAGAGATCTATTTCTGCAGCTTCCAGTAGTTATTGTTGTAAACAAGGGATTGCTGCATTTGCCCATAGCTTATCCAGAATGTTAATGTTTCCTATTAAACATTTTCTTCTTTCTTTCCTAGACCATTTTGTACTACCACACCCAGCTGCGAACATCTGGCTCCAAGCAGTGACACCAGCTGATGAGAAATGGCATTCCTGCAGCTTTTCTTTCTGAAGACTCATCCAGAGGTGGCTGTTGTCCAGCAGACAGCACTCTGCATTGCTGAATGTCAGTGTCTGGATTCCCACTGGACAAAGGCTCCTAGAGGAGCTACTCACACAGAACGGTGCAAGATAAAGAATTGGGAGCCTGATTCTCAGAACTGTGGCTCTACAAGTCAGCAAGGTCCTCTGGTCAGCCACCTCAAGCACTCTGTCCCCCTGATGATGCATGGACTGAAGCATCTGGACACCCAGCCTGAAGCACAAGGCAAATAGTGATTACTAACTCAGACTGGTCTCCTGGCACAAACTGCAAATATGCCAGTGGCAGCTCTGTGTTTGAAATCAGCATGGATGACAGCAGTCCAACTCTGACACGCTTTATGTAATCTGGCATGCCATGGAGCCTCCCCTTCTCCACCCAGTAACACTGGGGCAGCTTCTGGAGAGGAAAACTTTCACACTTTAGAGGTTGGCTGGTATGAGTACTGGAAAAGAGAATAACACTGAGTGTTAAATACAAAAATATATAATTTTAATTAGAAATAATAATTAATATCTAATGCATTTAATTCCAAATTTAAATTAATAATATTTTAATAATAACTTGAAGTCATATCCTTTATCACAGGATATTAAAACACTTTATGGATAAAACACAATTAAACTTCCCGTTATCCACCTTTGTGATCCTTCCCACTGGTTGCTCTCAGGGTGTTTTATAAGGGACAGGTCTCTGCCATCATTCTGGTGAGGAAACTGCAGCACAAGGAAGTTAAACACCTTGTTTGCATTGCCTCAGTGCTAAGATGATAAGAGATCCTATGTGTCCCTATCCAGAGCCTATTGCTAGGTGCAGCAAATTCCTGTAGCACCTGAGTAACAATGAACAGTTTCCAAGGCTGCCATCCAAACTAGCACCAAGGTGGTAAATGCAGCAGCTTTTGAACTGCCTGACTGCAGGGCTTGGTACATCTGCACAACCTTTTGAGGTCAGGCCTACGCCTGCCTCAAGAGGGCTGGTTGCAAACAAGGGTCCAAAAACTGCAAAGCTTCATCAGTTTTGGGCTGTTTCTCTGCTGAATTTCCTGTAAGTGCCTCACAGGCAGGAGATGGCTGACATCCACCTTGCTGTGTGTGGAGGGGGATGGGCACAGATGTGCTGCAAAGGACTGAGCAGCCATGTCCCTTGCTAAGCATCACACACATCTGTCAATCTCAATGCAGACTTAGCAAGAACATTTCAGAATTCAGTATTCTGGGGGGCAAAAGCAGAACTGAAAATGCTACTCAGATACAGGATTTAGCTGAGCAAGCAGACTATGACCAGTTAGTGAGCATGTCACACAGTATAAAAAGTATTACAGGATGTATAAAAAGGATTACAGGATGTACATGCTAGAGCTAGGACCTGAGCACTACAACCATGGAAGATTTTCCTTGCATTGTGCATCTGTTTATTGCCATATACTGAAGGTACTTTCAACACTTTAAAGTTAAGTTTTCAGTTTTCAAGTTAGTTTTTCTTTCTGGTTGTCCAATTTAACACCCAGTTTAGATGATTAATTACTGATTCTTCCAGACAGGAACTAGCCCTCAGCACCCAATGCTTACATTACAGATGCTCTGTAGCAAAGAAAGGAATCTTAAAACTGAAGATGTTACTCTGCATTGACCTCAATGCCAATTAAGGTACACAAGATGCAAAAAAATAAATCAGTAAAATGTATTCCCTCGTAAAGACTGTTTAATCTAGAATCAGTTTCTTGACTACACATTCATTGCTCAGCTCTGAATAACTTTGTTCAGGTACTTGGGTCTCTCTCCATGTGCTACCATGGGACATGATGGTAATTATAGTCACCAGAAGTAGTTAAGTAATTAGGTAGTAAGCAAATAGGTAGTTAAGTAGTTAAGACTAGATACTTAAGACTAGTACTTAAGACTAGGTACAAAATTTCATTTTGAATTAATCAAAGACCCTTATATGAACTCCTAAAAACAGAGGTTCCTTTGAAAGTCCTGCCTATAAATCTGCCTTATTCTCCTCAAAAATCCTTGAAAGAACAAACTAAATCCGTAAAGCAGCTCCTCATGGTACAATATTTTCCTGATTTTCCCCACACCACAGCTTTATCCTTTAAGAACTAATGTTAATTTAGTTTTCTTCTACTTTAATCTGACAGATTGTCTGTATAATAAATATCTTTAAACAAATTTTTCAGATGCCAGGAAAGACAGATCCATTTGAAAGAGTAAATAACCTGTTTTAAATAGTGTTCTGAAAAAGAGTGGCCTAAACTATCTATGAAATTTGCAATCATAAAAGCTTTCTTTGGAACAGATTAGAGACAAAATATTTCATTTGCTTTGTTAATATCCTTTCATTTGAGTCATAATTATATCCAAACTGCAGCTTCTGAAGGCCACACAGAATAATACAAACGCCTTTGTTTCCGTGGATTCATGTTCTGTTGTTTCCATTCCCATTGCAATCCTGGTTAAATGAATGAGGAATCTGAATGCAAAGGCATGCAGTATTCTGGGACTTATAAGAAGCTGAAATGCTTTGATGTTCTTTCCAAAGCCTATAGCCAGATTCACTGTTCTTTTCCCACCCTATCCTTGACCACAGCTTTCCTGAGTCTTTGTGTAAGCTACAGAGCACCCTCCAGATCTGAACTGTGAGAGAGATGTTGTCAGATCCAAACATCACACAACCAACAGAAGTGTCTCACCTGAAACTGATGAGTCCCAGAGAGGTCATTTCCTTGCCAAGCCTGGGCTCCACAGGTGCTGCACTAACTGCTCACAGGTAATCACGAGTATGGACAGTCAATCCATGCCTTATTTACTAAACTCCTCCCTTCTGAAATTAGAGCTGTTATTTTTTTACCCATTATATCAGAAGTTAATGGTGATATTCTAATTTAATATCTAGGGCTTAATGCTAGCACAAATTTAACAATGGGGAAATATAGGGGACTTGGGCAAGTCCTAAATAAAAAATGAAAAATGAAAAGGTTCAGAAACTTCTGCAAAACTTAGACCCTGATCCAGATCCAGAATAACTTGTGTTTCTTGTGTGCAACATGGGGATGCAAAGGTTGAAACTAATCCTGAGAATATTAATGTCATGACACAACCTTTGCAGCTGAAATGCCCTTTCTTACTAGGCTACAGAATTCCCCTCTTCATGGCAATACTCAGAACATCAACGTACATGGTTTGCCTTAATTTAGTCCTCAGATTACGCACTCTTAGATGATAGATGTCCTGAATAAAGAGGAACGTAAATTTGATCCAAGACAGCTGAGATGTATCTAAAAAAAAGACATTATTTTCTACCGGATGTAGCAGTAAGAATAAGGGAAGTCCGTAACTCAAATCAGAACTAGTACACTGTAAATTATCTCCAAAAAGCACTCAGAAAGTCTTTCAAGTAAAATCAACAGACTTTACCACAGACAGGCTAAAATACAACACATTTCTAACATCAAATGCTACTAGTGTAAAAAGAAATAGAATAGCCAAAGTAGTAAGATCGTGTTCATAATTCAGTGTTAGTTACCCATCTAGCCAGTGTTGCCTAAAATCATGTCACTGGTCTTTTAAATCAATGTTGTGTTTCTTTCTTGATAGCAGCTCAGATTCAGAAATTCTTTTCATCCTAGGTGTATTATAAAATATTTTTCTGCATGTTGACATTACTGATACAGGCCAATTCTCCTGTCCATGCTGCAGGAATTGTGAATTATCTGCACATGGAAATCATGGTGATAACAACCTGAGCCCAGCGCAGGGGATGAGAACAGAATATCCAATTGAGATCTGCAGTGCAGATAAGCTTTCTGCACCGAGAACAGAAGATGTGAATTTTACCCATACATCAAAAACATGCAGTATTCTGAAACTTGCTTATCCTCAAGTGGCATGAAAACACAAAGAGAAAAAAGCCTTTCTGATGTCTGATAATGAGAAACATGACTGACTTTCAGATTTGAAACTAACACACACACACACCCGCGCAAGCGCACACGCACATACACACAGAATGAGAGAGAAATATTTGAAAAAAAAGTTGAAATTAAATGAAAAAAATTACTTATTACAGTAGACATCAACTAATGGATCACACTTATTTAGAGTCAGTTTAAAAAAGCAGGGAGATTTTACTAAGTGCATCCAAAAATATTCACTAGAAAACACAGCAAATATGTTATAAACTCATTTAAGCCACAGAGCTCATCAACGCTGTTTGCAATTATGAAATCATTTGGGGATACGGTATTTTTTTAGAAGGAATTGTTTTTCTCTTAGATGAAAACCACATCATAGTCCTTCAGACATAAATCTTTTATTGTATCTTCAAGAAAGAAACTGGAAATTGTGCAACAAGGCGCCACTGATAAAATGTAAGCATCCCCTTGGAGTAATCTGGATGAGCTCATTACTTGAGGAAGATAACAGGGTATGTCATGGTTACAAAACAGTGCTTTTCCTTTTCAGTTAGTGGCAGAGGAATGCAATGAACATAGTCTTGTGCAAAATATAAAATAAAATACTTGCTTCTTCAGGACAGCAACTGCTTCTGAGTCTTGGCTTTGATTTACTTCACTTTACAGTTAGATATATAACCCAGTCAGCATCAGGTGGGCAATTCCCTTTTCATTCTGTGCAGGTAGAATTAGCATCATAGCCAAGGGCTGCACATCAAAGGCAAGTAAAAGGAAAATAACACATGTTGTAAACTGATGCAGCAATCTGACAGAACTTATTTCAGGGGTAACCTGTGACAGTCTAAGCCTTCAGACTTCATTCATCATTTGCGGTCTCACTTTCATCCACATCTTCTGTGTGCCTTCCCTCCATCTCCATTTGCCAAATTCTGTTGTAGGGCTAAGGATTTTCCACTTCTTAGGGGACTCAAATACATTTGGGTGACTGAGCCACAGTTAACACAAACTTTTTCCACTAATAAGAAGTGAAACCTTAAGGCACTGATTAACTTGCAACACTTAGTCTTTAACATGGCTTAGTAGGCCATGAAGAACATTTTCTGTGAGAATCACTTTTTTCTATTCCTCTGTATACCAAATAAAGGCATAGAAGAAACCCTACAAATCCTCTGAACACAAACTAAGGCAGAAGACCCAGACCCAGGTTCTGCACTTTTCCTCTGATGGTTTTCAGGAGCAGCAGTTCCAAGCACCACTTCCATCAGTGTCACTGATCACAAAGGAACCACTCATTGGGAATGATTTGATGAAACAGAACAAAATGGGGAATTAATTTCACTGGGGTTTGCACCAATGTGAAGGTATATTGTACATGGTATTTATCACCATCACAATTTATTTGCTACGTTCAATTGAATGTCAAATGACATTGCCACACCATAACTGCTGTATTGAACATATCACCTGTGTGTACAAATGCAGAGGCCATACCTTCAATTTTTAGACTCCATAGAGACACTAAGGCTATGAATTCACTCCTTTTCCTCCTCCTGTAAAATAGATGCCTACTAGACACTGATGTAATAAAAAATTTCTGGTGCAATTTCATTTGTTACTTAAATAATCAATATAAATCTGTGATTCTTGAGCCTAGGTTGGGCTTCTATCTGTTTACAGCAGAAAACCTATGTAGGGGTGCAAGAGGGAGGACTCAAAGTTACAGCCCTTCATCTTTGCCATTCCTCTTCTTGCTGTCCCAAGAAGAAGCCAGACAGCCAAAAATGTACCTAAAACCAGGGAACAAAAAGAGTAGAAGTCAAGATCAAGATATATGGACAAAGTAAGAAGAACTCTGAGGTGGAAGGTCACCCTATGACAACACCTGACTCCTGATGAGTATAAAAGACCTTATCCAAAATCAGTTTTTTGTTGCCAGTCAGAAGGTAAAGAAGACTCGGTGGTTGGTGTCTTTCATGCTCTTTGTCCCTTACAAGTGATTCTGATCAGCCCAGCTGGACAGAGATGTCTTGGTTCTTGGTAGTCTCTCTGATTGAAACATGACAGAATAAATGTTTGGGAGTGAAATCTATTCATTTTGTAATAAATAAAACCTTGCACTCCCATAGGGTCTCTTGTTAAGTTTGTCATATCCTATTCTGCTCTAATTAATCCTTATGCCTAACCTGATATTCCTGATAAAAATATTCTTGCTTCTGAAAATAACTAGAGATAAATGCCAGATTTTAATGTGCAAGAGGCAATACACATTTCTACTTCCTGGTAAACAGCACTGGTACATCAGCCAAAGGCTAAAGAATCTTTCCATGTCTAATGCTCTTGTGGTAGTAGGAGAAACACAGTTCAGGAGCACCTACTGAATGTAAATAAAAGCAAATAAAGCAAATAAATTCAATTCATTAAAACACATCTATTTTAGGGGAGTGCTTTGTTATGCACAGATCACCACTTTGTTATGCACAAATCTTCCCACAGAACCCCAAGCATCTTCCAGAGAAAACAGGCACATACCAAGTACCTGAGAACTCATTTGCTGGAATCAAAGTTAGACCAAGTGGAGCTGTCTACCATAGCATAGACAAAATAGTTATCCAAGGGACAATGTTCATTTATTACCAATATAATTCTTCAACTAACAGTGCAACATCAGTTTCTGATTTCTGTTGAGCACCAGTTATATTAGTTGCTTCCTGTTACAAAAACAGAATCTTGCTTCAATTACAAGAAAGGCCAAATCCTGACTAGCAAAAGGGGCACAGCGTAGTCATAATTCCAGAAACTAGGTTCCCAGATTTGATTTCCCAAATGTTAGTTACCTAAGTGTTGATATTTACATTCATCTTGTTCTTCTGTTTCCTGCACCTGGTTAAAAGTCAAATCTCCACATGGAAAGGATTCCTAATGCACAAGCTAAAAATGTCATCTGATGCCTCTACAAAGCATGCTGAAGTCTTCTGAGGAATGGTTTAACATACAAGATAGGTGTCTGTTAATATTCCTAATAATTCCTGCATGTGTTCTGACAATATCCAGCTCTTGCAGAGCCGAATTGATGTCCATGGTTTACCTGAAGAGAGGAATGTCCATGCCTAATTGTAGTGGGCTCCAAACACTCTTTGCCATTGGTGGCTCTGTTGCTCTCAGTGTGGGACCTATCACTGCCCCACCTGCTGTTAATGGACTTTGCTGCCTCTCTGTTAGTGCAGCCATACTTGGGTTTTGACATCCCTCCAACAGGCAGGATTTATTCCCACCTTTCAGGAATGTTTCCCCATAGCAATACACTGACTGAAATGCAGGAAGGAACATAGACCATGTCTTCAAGGGTGTTTCATCACAGTGTCTGAAGAAATATGGGGCCCAGAAAACCCAATATAGCATGTTGGATAATAAAATAGTTTGAATTGCCTTGTAGGAGCACAGCTTGCAAAAAGCAAAATAAAAGCAGAGTATAAAGCCCTGGTGTACACTCTAGTTCAAGATGTCCACCCAGTGAAGCCTACTTTGGTCTGTCCAAACTAAAAGGGATGGATTAGACTTTTTTGGGCCTTTTCAACTCTGCAGTTCAAGGATCCTGTTTCATTGCATGAACAGATCTTGCTACTAACTTTGGGTCAAGATACGGCCCAGCTCCCTAAGAAACCAAAATTATTTGGGTTTTAATATGATCTTTTAAATTTGATTGTTTCCATGTACTGTAGGTAATGTAAATTAACCAGTTCCTACATTTCCAGTAAGTTAACCCTACTCTACATGTGGCTTGAATATTACACTCAGAGAACAGAGCATGAGGCATTATTTAGAAGCATGTATAAAGCAAACTGCCAACAGGTTGGAGAAAAGAATAGGTTCATCCAATGGAGTGGCAAAAATGACAGTATGGTGCTGGCTAATAAGGAAAAGATAACAAATAAAATACCGTATCAATAAAAAATATTTATTTGCATGTATAAAATGTGCAAAATTCTATAGCAGAGGTATGTTTTTGTTAAAATCTCATATTAAGCAAACAGAGACTGAAAGCAAACTGAATTAAGATGTCTGCTTAGTTTTAGCAAAATGTTTGTCCATTTCCTTGAGGAATAAAAGAACAAAATTCAACAGAATTTTGAGAAGTAAGTTTATTTCTTGCAAATACAGGCATCCAAGTATCACTGTACATCCAAAATCCAGACAAAATGAAACTTCTTAAAAATTCTATTTACATTACCTGTAACATAGATTTGTCTGCACTGAGCTGAGACACACAAGGAAGTCCAACCTTGCAGGAAACCCAGTCTTACCTGAAACCCACACAGTGATGTAGCACAAAGTCAGTCATGGTCTTTGTCGTGCATATAAAGTCATCAACCAAAAGGAAGGACATCTGAGTTTTAGCAAAGTGCTGCAAGACACAACCCCATGCTCAGAGAAGGGACCACAGAAGGCATAACCAGGACCATATGATGCTGTACTGGAAGGAGACACTTTGCTAATTTGGTTTGGATATGCAAGAGGGTACATTTATCTATAAATGATACTTAGTCTTCAATTTATTGAACAGCAATAGCTCTATAGTACAAACACATAGAAGTTTTCAGTGTCAAAGATGAGTAAAGCTCAGTCTGTGCCCGCTTGCTGCCACCTGAAGTCTGCAATTTTGGCAGGTGCTTTCACACCTTCTGAAGATATGATTTCCCTGAACAACAGACAGAAGATTTGTATGTTGGCAGACACAGATCTGCAAGTTAAGACAAATAATTTGGTAGATCTGTTTGATGTTACCACCTATGGGTTACAGAGGGCCTTAAAACACAGTGAAAATCATACATAATGACTTAACAATAAAAATGTAGGTGTTAGGATAACACAGATTTTGCTGACTTACTGCAAATCTGCATGTTCTACAAATGGCACTAGGTCTGTTAGCAACTTTAAACCCCTTTTTCTATTTCCTTTTTTATCTCAATGTGTATTATCTGAAGAAAACTTTCAGTACAATTATTTTGTGTGAGCTCTACCATCATGAGATACTATCTCAGAAAAAGAGAACCAAGACATTCAAGGCAGCTTCTGCTTTGAAGAGACAAAACATAATTGTTTTTATGAACAATGGTAAGAATAAGTTTGTTCAATCACAAGCTAGTGATATTTTTTTCTCATTTTAATGGCAAGGAAAGGCGTACAAAGTCAATTAATGCCCCTCCACTCACAGGTGTTCATAAGCACAGAAGCAGCCACACTGGCCAGCTCAGAAATCCACCTTGCTCACTGGCCTCTGCCCACCTGTAACCATCAGTGGATGTTTCATGGACAAATATTAGAAATAAAGCAAATTTCGAGTGTTTTTCCCCAGTGTATTATTTTGATTTCTGAGAACTATTCAGCAGGGCCTTCCTGAGCTATGGTTGGATCTATACCATTATTTGCAGTAGCTATCAATGCACATCTTCATCTTTTCCTGCAGAAATTAATTTTTGAAAGCACTCTGTCTTGATTGCTTAGAATTATCTATTATCTTTGTGTCATTTTGTCTTCTACGGTCATCTGCTATTACTTTATGACCTTGTCTTTACACATTCACCCATATCTAGTGGGATCCCATGGTCCTTCAGTCACAGAGTTATTTTTTTAATGAAAATCACAAAAAATGGTTTTAAAAAGAAGATTCCAATAATTTCCTTTTATGATAAATTACTGAACTATTTTCAAGAAGATCTATGCCATGCATGAGCAGGTTCTGAAATCCTTCATGCATGAGCAGGTTCTAAAATCCTATTTTAAAATTATATTTACTTTTATAATAAAAATAAGGATAATAAAGAGTAGAATGTAAATATACTCAGAACACAGGATATGTAGGGATCAGGTCTTGCAAGATTCACAAGATTCACAAGATCCACAAGATTCACAACCTTGAAGGGAGATGAATTTACAAAAAAGAAAGCTTGATGTATTTGGTATAAAATATATAGAGGTAATGATCAAGTATGTTCTCCTGACAAGCAGGTAAACTATTATATTTCAAAGTTTATCACTGCTGTTATCACTAGGTCATACACCTCTATAAATAAACAAGAAACAAAAACCTCATCAATGTTATAGCCATGTCATCAGAACCAATTATTTTTTTGCATTAGGGAGTCCTGTATGATTGATTTTAAAAGGCAGTTAAAAAGAAAAACGTTTTAGTCCACTGGATTAAAAACAAACAACAAGGCATTACAGGAGTAGCAGAACTGATGGATTAAAATGCACATAGGAAAGACAACAGTGAATAGCCTGGCAGTTTTCAAAAGCTAGGATAAAAAGAATTCAGTTCCCAATCAACAAAAAACTGGCAAAAGGCAGGAATCCAGGCTCCCTCAGATTTATGCTTTATCTGCCAATTAGCATTAGCAGGCCTGATCTAGGTGTCTCGCCAGCTTGTGGTATCGTAAAAAAACAACAAACCTTGAATGTGTTATCAGCACAGAATGTGTAATTACTTTAAGCATCAGCTGAAAATTACAGTGTGATGAATTTGTAAATTTGTATATATTTATTGTAGAGATAAAGTTGTTGGAGTAGATATAATCTATACTTGTGTTTAAAATCCTGGTTTCAACTATTTCAGTGCCAACAAATTTTGTATTGAAAATAAACACTAGGAAAGTGGTAATGGATTATGATACTGCATCCACATATAAATTTTTCTGGGCAACTGCTGTTCCTTGTCTGAAGAAAATAATCTTGACTCACTGACAGCACAGGTACTCATCCATCTGACTGGAAATATGCAAAACTAAACATGTAAAACATAAAATGTTTACATGATTGCAAGATGGGATCATTTGCTAAAGTGAGCCTGATCTTTCAAGACTGTCACTCAGAGATCACAGACAATAGCACATAGAATAGCTGCTGAATGATGTTAATACTGTAATTATTAAATAAATAACTATTAAGCCCTAAATTATTCAAATGTGCAATTAAGAAAAACATCTTCTCTTGCTTCTGAAATGACTGAAATCCTATTTTCCCCAAAATAAACAAAGGTTTACCCATGCCAAATGTTCCCCAAATGTTGCCAAAGATTTACCTATGCAACTAAACATATATGTACAAATTACCTGAGGGGAAAAAAAAGACTGCATTATACTGTATCTCAAATTTGATGATAAAAATTATCATTTCACTTTTCAAATCTCCTATGTATCAATTGCTGATTAGTCCTGTTTCTATTTTATTCTCATTTACCTCTAACTTCCCATCATCTCTCAAATTCCATGTTCTTCACAAGCCCCATGAAAAGAAGACATCTTTTTTGATTTCTCAGCATAGTACTTAAGACAGTGAAGCAGTTTTTTTCAGTGAAAGCTCTCTATCATTCTTCCCTAACTAAATAGCAATGTTCCTGTGGATTTGCAAATGCAATTAATAAAAGTTTTTGAAAATATTCTCCACTGCATTGACCTGAAATATGTACTCCTCTGTCACCATTGACACTTATTTTATAAATATAAATTTGGAGGAGAAGAAGAATTTCCTCTTCAATTTAAGGTTGCAGAAAATTTTCCAGTTTCCTGGTGAGTTGAAGCCAAGGCTCTTTGATACTATTCACCTAATAAAAGGAAGAGACAGGCATGTCAGGACAGGCAATAGCAGCATGATTGCAGGGTAGATCCAAGCCACCAATCTGAAGCAAAGAAAATGTTATCAAAAACCCCACGTTCCTGCAAAATAGTAGTGTGTTGGTGAGGTGATTTTTATATATACTGGTAAAAAGGACCTATTTTGTTAGCAGAGTCCTAATTGTTTCTAAAAGAATATTCAAGGGAAGAAGCAGAAAGAAACTGGAAAGTACAAATACTTTTTACAGATATCATATTACCTTCAAAGATGTAACTGCAACAAATGCCCTTCAGGGTTAATAAACTGGAAAAGAAAGCTTATTTCATGGCTATAGCAGCTGGAGATGTTTGCCTGCTTCTTCCCTCATCAATATTGTGTCTAGTAGCAAGGTTAAAGAAAACAAAAACCAGCAATGAACATGTTCAGTGAGGGAGCAGAAACAAATGAAAATGTGTTCAATTCAATGTGGTGTAAATCCATAGGTATCATGGATGCAACAGGACCCTCTGTACTGTGTTGCAAGAAATATCACACAAAATATTGAGACTGGGATAAAAACAGTAACACTGAAGAAAAAAAAAAGGCAGATAAATCCTATTCTTTATGCCAGGCTTTGTTTGTAGATTTTTCTTCTTTACCTTTTTTTTTTTGTTTGCTTCTTTAGAGGAAAACCAGGTAGACACGGCTGACAATTCACTTGTAGAAGCAGGAGCTCATTTACCTCACTACTACAGGCAAAGCAGGAGTGGAAGCAGCACTGGAGCTGCAGACAAGCAGAAGGTGAGTGATCAAAACAGCTTGTCTGAGTCTGAGCAGTGCCCAGCAGCTCTCAGGCTTGTTAGGCTCCAAGAAGTGAAGGGGGAAAAAAAGTGTGGTAGCACTGCAAGCAAAGCAGATGGAGCACCATGCTGTTCTTTTCTTGTATTTCTCTGTGTCTTCAGCTTTTGGTTGAGTGCTTGCAGGATGAGCCTGCTTGGCTCAGGGAAGCTAGAATAAAGCAGATCTCTCAGAAGCACTGACCTGCTACTCAGGGCTGACTTGCAAGAGCAACCTGCTTTCAGTCCCCTCCACTGTAAGAGCTTTACCTGAGGAGCTCAGGTGAGACCTGTTACTGTAGGTCTCTCTGCAGAAGGATATTTAATTTCTGTATAGAATTGAAGTCACTTTCATGAAGTGCCTAAATTTAGATAGGATGATTCTGGGCTCATAATTAAAGAAATAATGGCTATCACTAGTGATCTGGGATTGTGGCTTTTCTTTGTCTTTGCCACACCTTTGGGTGTCTCTTTACATTATGGAAGGAAATACCAAAAAAACACCATCCCGACAAAAGAAAGTCATCATATAGCTGAACCCCAGATCTGGACAAATGGTTCCATTATCTTAGGTGATGAAAAGCAAAAACTGCTCTATGATTGCTTTCATCTGGCATACAGCACCTTATCTAACATATGCACTTGCCATTGAGGACCCAGATGGCAAATACCTCCCCGAGTGTGAAGCCAGCCTGTCCTCCTAGCCCTGAGGGCACACTGCTGTGGGTACCTTGCTTGTGCCATGAAGCCTGTGGCTCCAATAACTTTTTCTCTACTGGTTGTTCTGTAACTGTAAGTACCCACACTATCTCCCATACCTTTTCTGGGTGCTATAAAAATATCCCATAACCATAAACCCAAATGTCCAATTTTTTTTTCAAACAATTTGTCCCAGACAGTTATAAATTTTTCAACAAAGCTGCAGAGATTAAACAAATGAATATCTGCTTAGTATTCTTGTGACTGCAGCCAGTAAATCTATTTCATCATTACAGTGTTACAAAAACAAATATCCTCTATGGTATTTGTAGTTGCCAAAAATAAACAGAAGAGAATGATGCACTGCTTCTGTGAGACTAACACCTAAGCTGTTTGTGGGAAGATAGCCCAAACAGGATGTGCTGATAAAGACTGATATAGCTGCATGTACCAATAGCTGGACCTCAGTCTGTATTTTCTTAAATATTCTATACAGCAGAATTTCTAATATATTATGCTTTCTCTTCTAAGCTTCAGAAAATGACTTGAACCATCCAGTTGTTTGGTTCATCCTGAATTTAAAAATTAGTAAGCAAAAACTTAGAAAGCAAAATCAAATATAAGTAAATAGAAATATTAAATTACAAACAGATAAAATATTCTATTGCATTACTTCATGCCATATTCAATGCAAAAAAATTCTCATTTTTTGTACTCCTGTACAGCTGGCAAAATTTTTTTGCTTATATGCAGAAGTCACAATTTCAGTTGTGCAGTTCCAAAATTCATTTCTATGTATTTTATCTAATCTGATCATTCTAATACACAATACGCACAAATAAAAGTAAGTCACGTGCTATTTGTCATAAAGCTTACACACACAGTTTCCTTTTCCTTCCTTCATACCTATTCATAAAGACACAGACACACACAGTGTGTATGTACACATTTCTAGGGACAGCAGGGCAGCTACTGAGCTGCTACTTAGGTGCAGAGGTGCTACTGCACCTACTTAGGGTCCTGAAGTTTCTCATCCTCACATTGTCCACATTGCCAACAGGAGTTTAGGTTAAATACATGCAATGTGGTTTGTCGTCATAATTTCATCCTGGTTTTCCCCATCATCTGTATATGACTTTTTCCTGCTTAAGGATTCTTCAATAAACCATTAGTGCACAAATCAACTGTGGAACAAAAAATTCATATTTTTAAAGCAAAATAAATTTATGTTAGGCAGTAACAGGTAAATGTAGTGAATGGATACATTTCTTCAGCAAATATTTATTTTTTTAAAGCATAGTGGACACAATTTATCTCAGAGTGGAAAAGGAAGCACTAGTCATACCATTAAGCAGTCTGTGCTTCTTACTCTTGGTTGTTTCTAGCCACAGATTACATCTTCCTCCTCCCTTCCTCTTCTCTGATGAGAAGGGGTCTTGTGAAAGAGTGGCAGGACAGAGCAGTAAAGAATTAATGGGCTCAACCTAAAAGTCATGAAAATCTTGGTAACACAACACAAAGTTAAATAATGAGGCAAAACTCAATTTTCTATTGTTTGTTGTTTGGATTTTTTTCTAGAGTGAAAATGTGCTGCAAGGATTAGATAAACTGCAGCTGCTGCAAATTCAGCTGCAAAGCAATAACTAAATGAAAGGTTCTTCTCCATCCCAAAAAGGTAGCAGAAACTATTCCAGGAGACACAAGTGGCAGTCTCCTAAACCTTCTGCTTTACAGGTTAATAATTTATAACCTCCTGGGTTTAGCTACTTTTGGAAAACACTGGATTTAAATACAATTTTTTTTTTTCCACTGTTGCACACAACGAACCACCCAGTGCTATTCTTGGTCTTGCTGAGCATCGGGGGCCAGAGCGGCACCGCAGCCGTGTGCCAGCGCCGTGAAGAGCCAGGATCCCTGTCTGGCACTCCGAGCCAGCAGCAGCCCTGACAAAACACCACGTTTATTGGCAAGCCTTATTTCTCCTGCAAGGAGCAATTTTTCTGTAATGATAGAGGTTTTGCTGGGAGACACTGAGCTCTTTGTTGGTTTCGCATCTCAGGGCTGCTCACACAGGCACGGCCTCGGAGGGAAACGCGGCAGCGACGCTGATCAGGATCTGCCTCTTCCCTGTGGGCTGGCTCTGAATGCTCCTTTCCCAGTGGAGGTGAAGCTCTGTATGAAATATATGAGCAAAGCCCTCATTCCTGTGGTTATTAAAGATATTACACAGTTTTTCACAAGATGAAACATGCTCCTTGTCCTGATCAAATTCAGAGAGATGTAATTTATCTACAATCTTCTTTTGACTGAATAAAGTGTTCATGCCCTCCTGCCCGCTGTTAAATGAGGCTGGTTTCCTCCTAATGATGACGGAGTCATACCTGTATATAATTTCATGTCTCCAGTCATCCTTCACAATGAAAAAAAATACACATAATTTTTAATCTCTCAGGTCTACTAATATGATTTTTTTTGCCTACATCCATGAATAAATCTTTCAATACTGAGGTATTTGGGGCAGAGGAAGTTACTTTTCTTAATTAAGTCGTTTAGACTATATATAAATCTGTACCAATCTGTAAAAACATGTCATTATATTCCCAAAGAACAAACAGAAATCATAACAAGCAATTGCTGTATTTACCAGCGAGGCACAAGGGTAATATAAACTGTAAAAAAGTCACTCAAAGACTACCATGGTTTGGCTCTACCAAATTTTAAAGTTAGTCCCCAGAGAAGAACCCTGAGGAATAAAATTAATTTGTAAGAAAATAGTACATCCAGAGGTGAGGACAGTTAGGAACTAAGTCTCCAGTGTTTTCTGTATTCCTCTGTGACAGTTCTGCCATTTTCTGCAATCATTTCTTTCACAATTTCTCTGACTCTTTAGCACCCCTGCTGAAGGTTCCCACACCAAATACTGTTTTTATGGGTGAGCCACTGTTGTATCACTTTGCTGCAGTTATGGGTGAATGACAACTGATACCACAATAATTGTCTTCATTTTAAGTCCATTAAAAATCCTCTTGATCTTGTATTATTTCCAATTTATTGCATAAATTCTAGGACTTGTGCAGAAATAACAATAACAATAACTTCAGCTGGAATTGAAAGCCTCAATTCTCTATTTTCCAAGTGGCAGACTGCTCTGTGTACTCTTCCCTTGGTAAGAAATATTTCTCCCAGAAAACAAAATCCAAGTCTGCTTAGAATTATTTTTGACTAGTGATGATAAGTAATTATTATGGTGTAGCCCTTATATCTAAAACAAGCAATGACTTACATTGTATGTGCCTCTATACAAGGATTGCATATAAAATATCCATGAAAATGGGGCTTTAATTGGCCTGTGCTGTGCACCAGCATATTTAAATTGAAAAACAAGGCCAAATACTTCCCAGCTTCCCTTGCAAATATCTTAAACAGTTTGCATCAGTGGGTTTGCTTCCCTGGGAGAGAGGAAAGGAGCAGAGCTATAGGGAAGAATGGCTGAACAACCTCAGCTTCCTAGACAATTCATCTGTTCTGTGAGACTTGATGGAAAAGGTCAACCATGAAAGCAGAGAGGAGTGAAAATTAATTAGGGTAAAATAAAGCTTCCAGAGATCCTCCAGTGTAGGGGGAAGGAGCCATCATTAAGCAAGTGCAGATTGTCATCATACAAGCCCACATTTTGTAGCCTGTGTCATGTCAGACCCAAATCCTGGAGCTCAGAGATCACTTCAGCCCTCTATCCTGGCTGCTCCTCAGATCTGAAGAAGCCTGGGGTGGACACTCAAAGAGAAGAGCAGCACTTTTATTATTAAAGTAAACAAATAATCCAGACTAAAGAATGCATATATATGGGAAGGGTGGAAAAGCTGAGCAGAAAGTGGAGATTTTACCAGAGAGAGAATGCCTTTGGCAGATGTGGATATAAACTGGATCAAACAACTGGGAAATTGAGTTCACAGGCTTGGTTGTAAGGGAGCAGTAACAGAATGGTAGGTAGAGTTTTGTAATCACTGTCACAAGGTTTAAGGTCTGGAAGGGAAAAGGAGGCAATGGGGAGTGGATTTCTGGGATGTAGTCAATGGGTGACATTGTCCTTCTGCTGCACGTGCCAGAGCAAACCTGTGCTCCGCTCACAGCTGAGGGCAAAATCCAAAGAAAACAGCAAGGTACCTAAAGTGCAGCTCATGCACAATTTAGATGCCTACATAGAGGACAGAGAGCCAAAAAAAACTTTACCTGACTTGTTTAGGCACCTGAGAGGCTGTAGGCACTGAAGATTTGCTTTGAATCTCAAAGCTCTGCTACCATGTACCCAGAGGCAGCGTCGCCTTGGCTGAGCTGCCTGAAAGGGATGGGGAGTCACAGCCTGGGTGTCCCTGGGCTGAGTAACATTCCATGTCCAGCTCCAGCTAAAGCTCAGCCCCTGCTGCCACAGCCTTGCTGCCATCCCTGTGATGCTGGGATGCACCTGCAGAGTGACCATCCTGCAGCAGTGGGACTGTGCTGCTGGTTACTCCCTGACTGGAGGGAGCCGTGGTTCACACCCCAACATTCCAGGCCCAGGAGAAGCCACATTAGGGAGGAGCTGGAGAGGGATTTCCTGCTGCAGCTCCACCATAAACTTAATGTTTCAGACCTGCATCCAGGAAGAAGCAAGGAGAAGGGAACCTAGCCCTGCTGCATAATTGCAGGGTTGATCTGCTGAAAAGGGGAGACTAATGTCTCTGTGGCTGTGCTCTTAGTCCTGGAGAACTATGGCACAAAAAAAGAAGTAAAAACCCAACTTAGGTCTTCCACATCCTTCTCTGTTTTCTTACAATAACCATATACAGAACAGAGAACTTCTACTCTTCATCTGTGGGTTTGGAGAGGTTCTATTAAAGTGGGAAAACTAGAGTGCCTTTTTCCTGAATTCCGCAGAGCTGCGTGGTCTGGGAGCACAGCTCATAGGATGCCCCTCAGGGGACCACAGCAGAGGAACACTTACTTTATGAATTATAAATGGCCCCAGGCAGAAAAGCAGCTACCTACATGTTTAGTTCAGCCAAGAGGAAGGAACCTCCAGGCAAAAACTGCAACAGAAATTAAGAAAGCTAAAGAACTTAACTTAAAGTGTCTCTAATTCTCAGAAAGATGGAGAGGTTAGGTGGGTTGCTGAAGGTGGGATTGCACTCACAGTGAGGTGTAAGCCCCTGCAAGAATGCCAAATTCTTCCTGACCTCAATGCTATACAACTCCGTGCTTTTTGGATCTTGTTGTCTAAGGCTTCTTCCTTAAGATACAGAATTCTGAGGCAAGTGGAAAGTTTCTAGCATCTTAAAGGCATGACAGAGCCTGTTACTTCTCAGACCATTATGCTTTGGAAAGTGTGAAGCAAGGAAAGCAAAGAAAGTTTAAAAAATTATCCAAGAAATGAAAAAATTCCATACAGTCAAACATGTCCTGGCTCCACCACTCAGCTCCCACCTCATCAAAAGAAGGGGGATTCATGGAGTCAAGTGATATGGAAATACAGGAGAAAAGGTAATTTTTTCCTGATGATTTTTTTAATTATTAGAGATGGAAAAGCTGCCTAACTTCACATATTAGCTCCAAAAGCTGACAAATTAGGAAGCAGCTCTTCCTTATTGCTTTACACAGTTCCACGTTGACTGACTCGCTTTGTCTGTGCAAAGCTGCAGCCGCTGCCTGGATTTCGCATTAGGCACCAGAGGAGCTCCAGCTTTCCCTGTTGGTATCACAACAGAGGGCAGACTGCTCCCTGCCAGCCCAGTGCAGCAACACTCTGCTGCTGCTAAACCACAACACAGGTTTCAGTAAAACCCAACCCTTTGCTCTGTGTCTTTGCTGCACAGACCTGCATGGAGACCAGGCTGGCAGCATGCAACAGGAGTCGTCTGCAACACAACGGAGCAACTGGCAGAGTTTTAGCACTATTTACTAGTACCTTATCTATGATTTATTTACATATACACATACACACAGACGTGTCTGGTAAGAGTAGTTGCCATAGAAATATGCAGTCAGGGTGGAAAAGACTACGCCCTAAAGTGGGCTGAACATGGCTGCTCAATTCTAAGGAACTGGCTATGCATGAAGTTATGGGAAAATGTACCTCACTCTTGGCTCAACTTGTGCTATGACTGAGGCTTTTATTGACACAGTCTGAGTTCAGATACATCACTGAGTTTCCACACAGGTCACTCCCTTGATCAGCTAATTGATTTTAGATCTGTCCTTAGGTAATTATTTCTGAGAAAGCAGGGACATAGGGCAGGTTTAGGATGCCAGCAGCTGCCTAGGGCTGCTTCTGGCCCAGTGGCTGTGCTCCTCTGTCAAACTACCCCTTGGTGCTACCTGAATGGTCTCCCTGCTGCAGAGGGAGGGAGAAGAGAGGCTGGCTGCTTCCCTCTTCCTGTCTTCCAGCTGGTGATGCTCCTCACTTTCCCAACATAAAAAAGCTTCTTTTCTTTCCTCCAGCTGCTATCAGAGGGAAAATAAAAGGGAAAACTTGCAGCTTATGGGGCCAAGCCAGAGTTGAAGTGAAGCCAGGAGGAAGCACCTGCATCCCAAGTTTCCTCTTTGGCCACCACACCACTGCTATAGGGCACAAGGCCCAAGGGACAGGTTACAGTCCCTCCCTCTGCATACAGGACCACATCACCCTGGATGCAGGGAGGTCAGAGCATCAGTGTGCAAGGAGAGACATTAATCCAATTTGAATTTCATAATTTAACATCACCCCTAATCCCACTGGCCTTCCTCAGTTCCTCAGGTTCTCACTGGACAATTCATCTCCCAGAACACACATATGGTCTCCCAGAATTTACATCCTTGAGGAAAAAATTTCAGTTTGGCCTCTGAGCCAGGTTTGGCATGGGACTTGAAATATTTCATCAGATTAAAAAAAAAAAAACAAACTTTTTTTTTAAATTTTATAAATGATCCTGTGACTTGTTGTATAATAATGACATTGCCTATAGTGGAGAAATAAATATTTGATTCCATAAATGATAGTTGCACTTATCAAATATTTTCACTTCCCTTTGTTTTTAAGGTTTCCATGAAAGACATTTATTGCCTTGTATATCCATCTTAATATCTTACCTTCTAATTGTTCTCTACAGCATAAAAACAAATGGTTGAGGATGCTCAATTTGTTGTAATATAAATTTTATTGGAGTAGTATGTGCATTATGATCCATTTTATTTCAATATTATCTGTGCCAGCTATTTTTGGTTGTTAGTTTTACTCTAAAATATTTGTTTGATGTCAATGAGATTTCACTTTGTAATCAAGCTGTACCATTCCAAGACACATTGACAGAGCACTACCATCACCAAACACCCCCCATATCCAACCCTACAGTTCACCACACTCTCTGTAGAAAGAAAAAAAAAAAAAGGTGATTCTTGTGGGGCCTCTTACTTCAAGGCATTGTCTTATTTTCTGATTTTTTTTCCATCAAATGAAACAGATTGCTGAGCAGCTGATTGCTGCTGCTTTCTTTCTATGAAAGAGAGATGCCACCATTTTTTACTCTACTTCTTCAAACCACTATGTTGTAGTAGGCATTTCTTATCCATTGTGGTAAGATTTTACATCCTGCTCCTCTCCTCACAGTTTTCCAGTGAGCAGCCAGCTTCCCACTGTGTCTCTGAGAGGTGATGCAGCAGGCTGTTCTCCCTCTGGCCATGGACTCCTCAAACATTTTTCTGGATAAAGTGTTCCATGTATCTCACATTGTTCAGCACTGTGACCTCTTAGCCAAGCCTATACTAATCAATGTTTTTCAGTTTGAAATTAGAATACTCAGGTATAACATGAGTTTTGATGTGTGACCCAACTTAATTGATTGTCAACTACATTCTTTTGGTTAATATACCTATAAATGAAAGTTGAGACAGCCCATAAATGCTCATTCCATGAGGCAAACACTTGTGAGTTATCTCAGTGCACAAGTGAAGGTAAACCACAAATGTCTGACTGCTGCAACACATCTTCTTGGAATGTTTAGATTATCTTTTACAATTTCAAATGTCTTCACCAACTCTACTAGCTAGTTGGCAAACAACTAATAAACACAAGTTACAACAGGAGAGCAAATTCTAGTCTAGACATATCTGTAGTAGAAGACTGAGGTCAGACTGTTTTCAAGTTTTGAACATGCTCAGAAGATTTTTCCCTATTAAATGACATTAAAATAAATGTGTGTGTTGATTTTGGCTTTTTTTTTTTTTCTAAATTTTATTTAAGAAACAATCAAGCAAACAAATTAATGGGAAAATGTACCAGGAAGCTCACAGCCTGTGCTTGTTGTCTGGGCTTTCAGGAATTTCATTTTTTAATAACCACACTACCCTTTTGCATGCAGCATGTTCAGGATGATGGGAAGTGTTACCCCTAAAGATGCCTGGCTAGAATATGAAAGTCTCATGGGTGGAGATAAGGGCAGGGAGGGATCACTCACCAGTTAACCTCACAGGCAAACACACTTGACTTGGGGAAATTAACTTAATGCCAAACAAATCTGAATGGGGTAATGAAAAATGAAATCTAAATCTTAAAACATATTCTCCTTACACCTCCTTTCTTCCCAAACTCAACTTCCTTCCCAATTTCTCCTCTAGGGGCACAGGGAATAGGGGATGTGGTCAGTTCATCACTCATATCAGCTGCTTCTTCCTCCTCAGTGGGAAGACTCCTCACAGTCCTCCCCTGCTCCAGTGAGGTGCCTCCCACAGGAGACAGTCATCCACGGACTCCTCCAACATGAGTCCTTCCCATGGAATGAAGTCCTGCATGGACTGCTCCAACATGGGTCCCTTCACAGGGCACAGCAGGCCACTCCAGAGGCCTCTCTGCTCCTCACAGGGTCCCAAATCCTGCCAGCAAACCTGCT
>VZRH01000471.1:0-18689 GCA_013397555.1 Urocynchramus pylzowi | reverse complement strand
CCTGACCCACAGCTGGCCCAGCACCCTCCTCTGGTGAGCTGCAGCCCAAAGGGAGCCCGGCACCCTCCAGCCCAGGAGCTCTGGGAACAAGGGGATGCAGGGCAGCAGCTGCAGGAACAGCACGGAGCTGCTCCAGGAATGGGGCCTTTCCACGGAATTCAAATGGATCCATCTCTGATTGCCTTGCCAAGATGGATCTCATCAAGGCTGGGTTGCATAAATAATCTAATTAGTGCTCTCCTCCTGCCCCTCTCCCTACAGTCAGGGATAAGGTTCTGCTGTTCTCAGGAAATTATTCATGATGTTTATTCATGATCCTGCTTTTCTCAGGGAGTTGGGATCCTCGGAGGTATCGGGGTGAATTCCAAGCACAGGCATGAGCCAGACAGGAGAGGTGGCAGGGACTGCAGAGAGCTGCAGGGAGGGGATGGGAAGGAAGCAGGAGGGGAACTGCCTTGGCAGGACCATCCATCCTGTCCTGGGACAGCGGGACACAGCTCGGGGGAGTTCTTGGGCTCAGAGGAGTGGTGGCATTGAGTCATGGAATGTTTTGGGTGGGAAGGGACCTTAAAGTTCATCCCATCCACCCCTGCCATGGCAGGGACCCCTCCCCCTGTCCCAGGCTGCTCCAGCCCCAGTGTCCAGCCTGGCCTTGGGCACTGCCAGGGATCCAGGGGCAGCCACAGCTGCTCTGGCAATCCCAGCCCAGCCAGGAATTCCCAATTCCCAATCTCCCATCCATCCCTGCCCCCTGGCAGTGGGAGCCATTCCCTGTGTCCTGTCCCTCCATGCCTTGTCCCCAGTCCCTCTCCAGCTCTCCTGGAGCCCCTCCAGGCCCTGCCAGGGGCTCTGAGCTCTCCCNCCTGGCCTTGGGCACTGCCAGGGATCCAGGGGCAGCCACAGCTGCTCTGGCAATCCCAGCCCAGCCAGGAATTCCCAATTCCCAATCTCCCATCCATCCCTGCCCCCTGGCAGTGGGAGCCATTCCCTGTGTCCTGTCCCTCCATGCCTTGTCCCCAGTCCCTCTCCAGCTCTCCTGGAGCCCCTCCAGGCCCTGCCAGGGGCTCTGAGCTCTCCCTGGAGCCTTCTCCTCTCCAGGGGAGCATTCCTAGCTCTCCCAGCCCGGCTCCAGCCCTTGGATTATCTCCGTGGTCTCCTCTGAAGGTTGCTCCTTTGAAACCAGTTTAATACAGAAATTAAGGGTTAAAGGCACTTGACCTTTTTAATTTATCCAAGGGAAAAGTAAGAGCCAATTTCTCTGTGTTCTTTAGAGCCATCACAGGCAGGCAATTCCAGCACTTTAATTTAGCAAAAAAAGAGTCATAATGAGAAGCAAAGGCTGGAAGGTGAAACTAAACAAACTTAAGAGTAGGAATAAAGTTAATTAAGCAGTGAAGGCAGTAACCTAATATGGAGCAGGTTCTCTATCATTTGAAGACTTAATAAAATGATTATCTGTGAAGAGAGGCCCCACCTGGAGTTTGCAGGTTTCCTGGGAGGGAGCAGGGAGCAAGGACAGCCCTCCCTGAGTGCTTCCCACGTTTGGCAGGGTCCTGCACTGGGACTGGGAATGGAGCTCAGCTCTCCCCACAACACAGCTCCCTGTGCTCCTTTCCTGGGCAGCGAGGGTAAATCCTGCCTGAGGTTTTCCAGGTGTTCAGAGGCTGATCTGCAACTCCAGCCTGGAGCAAAGGAGGCTCAGGGGCCCTTGTGGCTCTGCACAGCTCCTGCCAGGAGGGGACAGCCGGGGGGGTCGGGCTCTGCTCCAGGGAACAGGGACAGGAGCAGAGGGAACGGCCTCAGGCTGGGCCAGGGGAGCTCAGGGTGGGCACAGCAGGAATTTCCCCATGGAAAGGGGGGTCAGGCCTTGGCACTGCCCAGGGAGGGTTGGAGTGCCCATCCCTGGAGGTGTCACCTGGAGGTGGCACTCAGAGCTCTGGGCTGGGGACAGGGTGGGGATCAGACACAGCTGGGACTGCCTGGGCTGGGAGGGCTTTTCCAGCCTCAGGGATCCTGGGATTCCAGGTTCTTGTCCCAAAGACCCTCTTCAAACCAGGTGTTGTCCATCCAAACCCCCTTCCTGGCATTCCTGCATGGAGCAGCATCCCAATGACATTTAGCAGCCCCGGGCAGCTCTGTGCCCTGGTGAAGGTCAGGGAGCAGGGGATGGCAGGCAGGCAGCAGGATGCTCCCTGCAGGCACTCCTCCACCCTCAGCACAGGCAGAACTGCATCCCGCACACATTTTACCAAGATCTACAAACTGCCCAGTACACAGAGCTCTCCCACAGCCAGCGGCCATCCAGGCTTCCCAAAATAGCCCAAACGTGGAACAGTGAGAGCTCCCAAAAGCTCAGAAATGCACCTTGGAACAGAATCACCTGACAGACTTCCTTTAACACAGGAGACATTCCAGACATGTTGTCAATTATGTGGGAGAAGAGGGAAAACAAGGAGCAATAAATGAGGCAGGGAAAGCTTCCCTGGCCAGCAGTGAGGTGCTTCCCTCTCCCAGGAATCCTGAGCATTCCCTTGATGCCTTCTGCAGGCTGCCCTGGAGCAGAGGCTGGGCAGAGCTCCAGAATAAAGCAGGGATTCATTCAAAGGATCTCCTCCATGGATCCACCTTGGGCAGCACCAGAGCCCAGCCAGGCCTGCACCCAAGATGACCCAAAATGGCCCCAAAATGCACGGCCGCTCCCGGGGGCTCTCACTTTGACAAGTTCTGCTCCATTTGCACCTTGGAGTTCATTGTCCCATTCCAGCTTTAGCCCAGGCACTCCCACCCTGCTTGTTTTTCTCTCTCCAGCCCACCTTGGTTGTGCTCCTGGGCCTGAGATTTGGATCATTTGTCCTTGGTGCCCAGCTGGAGCAGGAATTGTTTTGTCTCCCTGCTCTGTGCAGAGAGCTCAGCATGCCCTGATGTGGAGCCCAGACCCTCACACTGAAGCAGCACAGAATGTGAAAAATAGAAAAGCTGAACCTGAGGCATCACCTCAGTCATCATGAGGGGTTAAGGCCCCTCTACAACACAAAAAACAATTCTGGCACAGGGTGCCCAGAGCAGCTGTGGCTGCCCCTGGATCCCTGGCAGTGCCCAAGGCCAGGCTGGGCACTGGGGCTGGAGCAGCCTGGGACAGTGGGAGGTGTCCCTGCCATGGCAGGGGTGGCACTGGGTGGGATTTGAGGTCTCTCATTCCAAGGCTGTTTTTCCCTCAGTCCTGCCCTTGCTGCACCACTAGGACAGCTCAGCTCCTGCTCACAGCCTCTCCCAGTATTGCTCTGATTGTTCCTTCTCCATCCCTCACCCCTCCAGCTTCCCAGCTCCCTCCCATTTCCCAGGTGATTGCTTTGGGTTTTTTGGGATATTTTCCACAGCCCTCACGTGCTGCCATTTCTGCAAGCTCCTCTGACAGCTGAACTCCCTCCCTATCACTGCAGCTCAGATCATGAAGGAGCTGCACGGGGCTGGGAATAATCCAAAAATGCCACGGAGGAAACTCCCAGGAGGACTCTGAGAAAACTTCAGCCCAAACAGGGCCCTGATCAAAGCAGGAAAATTTGAAAGTATTTGACATCCAGGAACTCCCCTTTTATTTTGCTGGCAGGTGAGAGCTGCCTGCTTGGGATGAAGAATGCCTTTAAAAAACACATTTTCCAGAATTTACAGCTAATGACTCCAGAAAGAGTTCTGTGAGTAAGCACCTCCTCAGCAAACAGAATTAGCACAAGTAGGGCAAAGAGAGGAGGAGTGGCTGGAGGTGCCCCAAGGGTCACAGCCCATATTCCTGTGTTTATATATAGATGTCCTAAATAGCAAATTGGGCTCCATTTGTTCTCCCGAGGGCCTGGTTGTGGGGGCGGCATGGACAGGGCAGGCGTGGGGAAATTTGGCTCTCCTGGGTGCCAGGAGCACACACAGCACTAATTAATCTCCAATTTGACTGTGGAAATAACCTCCCACTCGGCTTGTGGGGCTCCTCCCAGGAGCTGTTCCTACCCTGTCCCTGTCCCAGTCCCAGCTCCGTGATCCACTGGTGCTCACTGGCACTGGGCCACCAGCCCAGCTCCCGAGTCCAGTTCACTCTGGGGCCTGACTCAAGCCAAAATTATCCCTACTCCATATCTGGTTTTAGGGCTGCGCCATGCAATGACTCAAGCTAAGGCTTTGTGGGGAAAAATTTCCTCTAAAATAAAAGTTTGTCAATAAAAAGCTCTTTGTAACCGGCCTCCCACAGCGCCTGCCTCCGGGAGATCCATCAGGAAACGCTGCCTTTGTGGGCTTTCCAAAGGACTTTCCTCTAATAAAAAGTGAACTTATTGACAAGCTTTCCTGGCTGTTCTTTCCCAAGCTTTTGTAAAGATATAATTGTCAAGATGATATAGATTTATTTGGCATCCTGGCTAGGCCTGAGAAATTACAGCTGTACCTTCCTGTCAAACTCACGCCTTCAGCCAAATTGGGCTGAAATTGTGCACCAGTGTTCACAAGGAAAACTGCAGGAGACAGCATTTCCAGAGCCTTGGCACTGAGGGGGAAAGGGAAAAAAGAGGAGGGAAGAAAGAAAGAAAAAGACAATGCTATGTTTAAAGTCAAAAAGGAGAAAATAAAAACCCCTCTTTTCCTTGGATGGCCAGGCCTCATTCATCCGCCTCTGGTGGGGGAAGAGTGAGAGCAGATTGCCCAGAAAACCTGGGGATATCCCAGCCCTGGAAGTGACCAGGCTGGGCACTGGGGCTGGAGCAGCCTGGGACAGTGGGAGGTGTCCCTGCCATGGCAGGGGTGGCCCTGGCTGGGATTTAAGGTCCCCCCCATGCCAAACTATTCTGGGATTTATGGTCTCTCTAAGATTTGGATTTTTTTGGTTATTTTTTCCATGTCCAAGGAATGGGGAGAGTTGGGTTATAAACATGCACTTTGTAAAGGACGTGAATATTCCAAAAGAACAAGTTCTAAACATCCCTCTCTGCCTAAAGCCAGACCTGGCCCCACCAGGATGGGACTGGAGACCCTCCCTGGGTCACAGGTCCCACAGGGAGCAGGCTGTCAAGTGGGACCCAGAACACTTCCTTCATTTCCACATCCATCCATGTTCTTATTAGTGAAATATGCCTGGAATCTTCATCTCCACCCAGAAATATCCTTCTTTTTAATTGTTTTTGGTGCTAACCCATTCCAGCTTCCCCTGCAGCCCTGGGACCACTGCGAGCCCTCCAGTCCTGGTGGGTCCTGTGAATATTCAATCACTGAGAGAAAAGAGGGACTGAACCAACCCCTGCCAGATTTCAGACCATGGAATTCTGCCACAGGGTTCCATCCTTGGCACCTGATCCAGCAAACTCCCAAGGACCTGGGTGCTGGATGGAATCAGCATATTCCAGCTGAGAATCCTCCCCCACTCCCACATCCAGTGAAAGTGGTGAAGCTGGGCTGAAATCCCCCCAGACCCCAGACCCCATCCTGCAGCAGTCCCTGACACCTCAGGATTCGCACAGAAATTTGGGATCTCCCTGGGAACCTCCAATAGCTGCCCATGCACACAACAAAAGAGAACTTTTATCTGCTCTGCTTCTGCCTGAACTTGAGCAACCTGAAGTTCAGACACTTTTAGTAATTCCAGAAAAATTAAGTGGGGAAGAAGTAACTGTGTTCTTTGCCTCCCTTGCTTTTCAAATTATTTTTCTTTCATTTTTTAAAGCACTACCCAAGGCTGTTCTCTGCAAACTTGATCATTCTGTGCAAAACCTACTTAAAATTCGCTGCTATTCCTGCGAAATGGTGCAACACATGGGAGCCTGGGAATTTCAAGCATCCTTGGTGTTTGTTGTTACAAGGAGCAGGCACTGGGGCAGGGAAATATCCGGCTGCTCCTTTTGCCCAGACCTGCTCCATTCCCTGCTCCATGGTTGGAAGTTGCAGCACGTTAATTGTGACCTTGCTCACCATTCCAGAGAGGCCTGGGGGCACTGCTGGAATGCTCCACACACTGCTCAAAATAACTGTGGTTTTAATGAGGTTTTGTGGATCTGGATCCAGGTTTCTTGGGAAGGGAAGTCCATGAACCACCTCCCTGGGGGTGGGGGGAGAAGGTGAAGTGGGAAAGGTAATTCAGAATTAGAATTATATCTTACAATTCAGGTTGCTGACATGATCATCTCCTCGAGAGATGTTTAGATATACATGTTTTGGATATTTTAAATTATTATTATTTTATTTTTTTTATGTAAGGCCTGTTCCTTGTAGACACTCTGGAAAGATCCAGACAGGATGGGGAAGGTGCTCCCTCACTCTGGCACTTCTGAGGCCCCATCTGGGCATTGCTCCTGTTTTTAATCTGATTTAAGTTGGATCTTCCAACTGCACATCCCTGAGCCCCAAGTTTCCCAAATGTATCCTGCCCTTATCCCAGGGGGATGAATCAGACACAGGCCATAAAATGAACACCAATTTCTTGGAGACTGATCCTCATCTCAAGCAGTAAAACAGCAAAAGGCTTTTACCCTCTGCATAAAAGAAGATTTAATAGTATATTAAATAAAGATTTTTCAGAAAACAGGGATGGATGGGAGACTGGGAATTGGGAATTCCTGGCTGGGATGGAATTCCCAGAGCAGCTGTGGCTGCCCCTGGATCCCTGGCAGTGCCCAAGGCCAGGCTGGACACTGGGGCTGGAGCAGCCTGTGGGGGCTGGAGCTGGACAGTGGGAGGTGTCCCTGCTATGGCAGGGGTGGGAATGGGATGGGATTTGAGGTCCATTCCAGCCCAAATCATTGTGGGACTCTGGGATATTGCCCAGCATTCCCTGGAGCAGGGCACTGCTTTCTGGAAAGCTCCAGAGAGTTATACCAGGGTCAAACTCTGAGCCAAGGCATTTCTCCAGGCTCTGAAGTGAAGTGTTCCCATCACCCAGCTGAGCCATGTCCCTGCAGCAGGGAAGGGGCTGGGATGGGACATTCCTCAGCTCAATGAATCCTTCCCAGGTGGAAATGCCTCCCAATGAGGCTGCAGTGAGGGATGGAAGCAAAGGAGAATGGCTCTCCTTAATTAGTCCCTGTGAGGATCCTCTGCAGAGCATCTCTCACCTGCTGCCAGGGCACATCCCTGGGCACCCTCAGGGAGAGGAGCCACTGCCCAGGGCATCCCTCTGGGCAGGGGGTCCCCGGCTCATGCCTGCAGTGCTCAGCACCCCAAGGAGCAGGGAGCTGGTGAATAAATGTGGGGGAAGTTCTGCAGGAGCTGGGGTGCTGCTCGGGCAGCGCAGGCCTCAGAGTCACTAGTGAAACAGGGAACTCCTTGGAGGTTAAAAGCTTCGAGGAAAAAACTTCCCATTCTGTTAGCACCGTATCTTACAGGTGTTACAGAGTTTGATCCGGCTTTCAACACCCCACAGTATCTAAACACACACTTTGCAGCCCATCCTAAAGACTGAGTCCAGCTGACGGCTCAAACACACCCTTCCTTCACACCCAGACCCACAGCCCTCCCTCCCCAGCACTCCCAAATGCTTTCAGCACTGTCTCAGATCCTGTGGGGTTTAAAAAAGCAATTGCAAGTTCTGCTGGACAGGGGTAAATGCAGGTGCTCCTTTTAAACTCACCCTGCAGCGAGTGCATTATCAGGTCAATGCCCACGGATCTCTAAAAACCCAAGGACAGACATTTTAGCCCCACCGTTCATTGAAATGCAGGTGCAGCACCCTGGTCCTTGTGGCTCCACAGACTGACTCACACCCCAATTCCAATTAGCTTCACCTCATTAAATCGGAAGCAAGTTTGTTGTCATCTCGCCTCACACAGCTCGAACATTCCTAATTGGGGGGAAAAAACCCCTCCAGTAGGTTCCATTTCATTTTTAGACCAAAATGAATCCATTCCTCCCTGCTGCCTGGCAGGAGCTGCTCCCTAATTCCGGTGTCAGCTGTGCAGGGGGAGCTCATTGCTCACACCAACGTGGGTGGGTGGGAGCTCCTTTGATGTGCAGATCAATCCATTCAGCAAGAAATGTGCAGAAAGGCTCCCTGGCCCCTGTCCTGCCCATTTCTTGCATGGGATAAATGCAAACACCCTGAAAATCCCCAGCTCTGACGGAGCAGTGCTCCAGGGGGGTTCTGGAGTGCCCTGGGAGCTGCAGCTGGGAATCTCTGCCTCCCCCTGCCCAGCAGTGATGCCTGCAGCAAATATTGTCCGTGTGCTCATGAGGTGCAGCCCTCGGGGCTCTCCCAGTTTGTCCCAGTAAAGATCTTGTGGGAAGCAGCTCTGAGCTGGCTGAGAGAAATTCCCAAGATCAGGAGGTGCTACAGCCTCACCAACACTTCATTAGCAGGGGGCTGATCAATCAACGTCTGATCAATCCAATTAGCAGCAGCGATTTGAGAAACCCCTCAGGAGGTGTTTGCACACCCAGGGAGCCCCAGGGAGGAGGGACAGTCAGGCACATCCTTCCCTGGCATGGAGCTCTGGGGCTTGGCCGGAGCCCTCAGACCCAGCTTGAAAATGTGGGGAGGCTTGAGGAGCCAGCCCAAATACAGCTGGATGATGAGAGACAGGAGAAATTCTATTTTGCTTCCCTACATCTGCTTTCCAAACCCAGCTTCTTTGGATTTCAGGCAGAAAAAGTTTCATTTTCAAATAAAAATGTGACCTCTCTTTGTGAGAAATCGCAGGAGGAAATCCCCGTGCCCCAGCCAGAGCCAGAGCAGGGGATCAGAGACCCTGCAGTTGAGCTGGATTTACCTGGAGCGAGGGGCTGGTGCATTGCTGCTGATGTCGTGTGTCAGAAACCCTCCTGAACTATAAAAATACCACTGACATTCATGGCAATTTAAATCCTTTCCACTCTTGGTCCCTCCATTTGAGACAGGGGCTGCAGGCAGGAGCAGAATTACCCTGGAGCTGGAAGGGACACAGAGCCTGCCCCACTGAGAGGACATGGGGAAAAACTCCACCAGGAGCTCTCCCACCCCAACCCCAAAGAGGGGCACCACCCCGTCTCCTCCCCCCGTGTGTTCAGATTAATAGGGACAGAATTCCACTGGTGAATCCTGATGGCCCGAGCCACCGGAGGAGAGCAATTACAGAGCTGTGCATCCCGAAATTCCCTCCTCACTCCGAAATTCCCTCCTCACTACAGAGCTGTGCATCCCGAAGTTCCCTCCTCACTCCGAAATTCCCTCCTCACTACAGAGCTGTGCATCCCGAGGTTCCCTCCTCACTCCGAAATTCCCTCCTCACTACAGAGCTGTGCATCCCGAGGTTCCCTCCTCACTCCGAAATTCCCTCCTCACTACAGAGCTGTGCATCCCGAGGTTCCCTCCTCACTCCGAAATTCCCTCCTCACTACAGAGCTGTGCATCCCGAGGTTCCCTCCTCACTCCGAAATTCCCTCCTCACTACAGAGCTGTGCATCCCGAGGTTCCCTCCTCACTCCGAAATTCCCTCCTCACTACAGAGCTGTGCATCCCGAGGTTCCCTCCTCACTCCGAAATTCCCTCCTCACTACAGAGCTGTGCATCCCGAGGTTCCCTCCTCACTCCGAAATTCCCTCCTCACTACAGAGCTGTGCATCCCGAGGTTCCCTCCTCACTCCGAAATTCCCTCCTCACTACAGAGCTGTGCATCCCGAGGTTCCCTCCTCACTCCGAAATTCCCTCCTCACTACAGAGCTGTGCATCCCGAGGTTCCCTCCTCACTCCGAAATTCCCTCCTCACTACAGAGCTGTGCATCCCGAGGTTCCCTCCTCACTCCGAAATTCCCTCCTCACTACAGAGCTGTGCATCCCGAGGTTCCCTCCTCACTGCAATCAGCAGGGGAGGGGAGGCAGGCCCCGGGCTGTGCTGTGATCTGGGGCTCTGTGGCTGCTCAGCAGCTCCCGAGGAGCTGGTCCATTCATCACGATCCATTATTCATTATCCAGTATCCATTATTCATGATTCATCCCTCCTGCCTCTGCCTGGCAGCCCCGGGTTCCTCCAGACCGGTTCCAGCGCCTGGCCCAGTGCTGTGGGGCTGCTGCCACCACACAGAGGGGAGAGGGGACAGGGGGTGACAGCCCCAGTCCTGCTGCAGCCCCTGACCCCATAGGTGCTCCTGTGTCCACCTGGGGCAGTCCCTGCAGCCCTTATCAATTCAGATTAAAGTTCTTCCCTCAGAGGGTGGGGAGGGGCTGGGCTGGAATTCCCAGAGCAGCTGTGGCTGCCCCTGGATCCCTGGCAGTGCCCAAGGCCAGGCTGGGCACTGGGGCTGGAGCAGCCTGGGACAGGGGGAGGTGTCCCTGCCATGGCAGGGGTGGCACTGGGTGGGTTGGAGGTCCCTTCCCTCAGAACCATTCTATTCTCTGCATCTGAGGTCTTTGCTCAGAGATCCCTTGGCTGCTGGGGCTGCCACCCTCCCCTGGGGACACTCAAGGCATCCCTGGGAGTTTGTGCCCTCCCGGCCCTGGCACTGGCACTGGGGGGCACTGGCCCTGTGCCCCGGGGTCCCCTCAGCCCTGGGGACACCGTGGGTGACGCTGAGGCAGGGCCACAGGAGGGGCCTGGGTGCTGCAGCTGCTCTGCTCTCCCTAAAGCCCTCGTGGCTCCTGCCCCCATTTTGGGTACACCTGCCCCCAAAGTGTCCCAGGTGCCACCCCATCCCACAGCAAGGCCCTGTCCTCCTGGCTCGCTGCCCTCACTCACAGGACCATGGAATATCCCGGGTTGGAAGGAACCCACCAGGATCACCGAATTCCAGCTCCTGGCCCTGCACAGGAACTGCCCAAACGCAGACCCCTCAAACCCCTCTCCAGATGCCTCCAGGTGTTTCAGCCCTGACAAACCCCCCGGCTGATCCAGGGGTGATTCCAGAGCTGGGCCCCGTTGGGGGAGCGCTCCTGTGGGAGGTGGGTGATGCCATGGCTGAGTGCCACAGTTAAATGCAAATATCCTGGATATATGTTGGGAGAAGCTTTATAGATTTACAGTTCTGCTTTGCCCCTTGTGTTGCTATCAGGGCTGGCCTGGGTTTGGGACATTTGGGAGGTGGGATTGTTACCATGGCAACAGCTGCCCTCCAGTCGGGATTTAAGGCAGTGATCTCCACCACTGGACAGGGAAGGAGGAGTCGATGGACACAACTCTGGGGGGCTAAAGGGTTAAAAAGTGAAACACCCCCAGTGTGTGGGTGAGCACATGGTGGGGAAGATCCTCTGCTCCCAGTGCTGTAATATTTTCTCTGTTCAGTCTGCTGTTGTGTTTCTGATAAGGTTTTCATAAACCTTTCACATTTTTGGAAGTGCAGCTCATTTTCCTCTCACTCGCAGGCCAGGAGATGAGGGCACAGCCTGACCCCGCTGCCCGGGGCCCTCTGGGCCTCAAGGAGGTGACACAGACAGGGAAGGGAAGGGAGGGAGCGTTCCCCCATCAAGGACAGAGCACAGAGGAGTTCCCCAGCTTTCCCAGCCCCTGCTGGAGCTGCAGGACACACATTCTCCCTCAGGGATGGCTGCTGGGGCCTGGCACACGGATCGGGGTCTGAGGGCAGCAGCAGGCGCTGGAGCTGCTAATTAAACCATTTCATCTGCAGGCTTTGATGGCTCTGCCTTCCCCAGCAGCCAGAAGCAGCCCTGGCCAGCTGCACCCCGAATCGTGGTCCTGGGGGCTGTAACCCTCTGAAATATTTAGGCTGATAACAGCCAATGTTTGCTTCATTCCTTGCCAGATTTGGGGGTGGATCGTAAAGTGGAATATTTTACACAGCCCAGCTGCCTTGGCCCGCAGGCCTCGGGCGTCTCACATCAGTGGTGCACAGGCAGGAGTCACCCACAAGTGGATTTGCCTTTTTCTCCTGCCCTGTGTGCTGGTTCCAGCTGAAGTCAGACAATGCATTGCCAGCTCAGCACGGGAAATGTGCTCAGCACAGATAAAAACCCTTCATTTCTCCCTGTTCTGGTCTGGGTGCTGTCCCAGCCATGGCTGCACTCCCACAGCAAGGGGGAATCAGGGCACTTCTGGGGGGGTTTGCACCAGGCTCAGGGGTTCCCCAGAGGTTGTAGAAGACCTCAGGTGAGTTTTGTGGCACTGTAAACATGCAGAGGGTAGGAACAAGTCACATCAGCACCTTCCTCACCTGAGAATTCAACAGCCCCAGCAGGAAACCTCCATTTCCCCCTCCAGGGCCTCTCCAGGTCCTCCCTGCTCTCCACAGACAGACAGACATGAGGAATCTGCTCCAGAACAGCCCCTGGCAGCTCCAGCAGAGGGGATGGGACCCCACACCTGCTCCTGGGAAGTGCTGGCTCTGCCTTGGACCCTGGTGCCACACAAGGCATCACCTGCTTGGAATTCTGTTCCCAAAACAGAATCCCAGACTGGTTTGGGTTAAAGGAACCTTAAATCCCCCCCAGTGCCACCCCTGCCATGGCAGGGACACCTCCCACTGCCCCAGGGTGCCCCAATGCCCAGCCTGGCCTTGGGCACTGCCAGGGATCCAGGGGCAGCCACAGCTGCTCTGGCAATCCCAGCCCAGCCAGGAATTCCCCATTCCCAATCTCCCATCCATCCCTGCTCTCTGGCAGTGGGAGCCATTCCCTGGCTCCTGTCCCTCCATCCCTTGGAAATGGTCTCCATATTTCCTGTGGGGTCTCTCCAGGTCCTGCAGGGCCCCAATTAGGTCAAACCTGGCCTTGCACCCACTCCCCTCAATTATTAATAAAGTTTCCTTCTCTAAAACTTCCACTCAAATTTTACCCATTCTCAGCCTTGTCTAATGATTTCTCACCACACACACAAAGTATAAAATATTCCAAAGGCGTGGAAGCCACACAGGATTGTGGCAGCAGGTCTCAGCTCTCAGAGCCTCACACAGATGCAGGCTGTGCTCGCTGTGGTGGCTCTGCTCCCTCACACAATCTCTTTAAAATCCAGAGGGAGACCCACTTTAATTTACAGAAATTTAATGACAATATTACTTTGGAAATGAGAGTTAACTTTTGAATGGTGTAGATTCCTTCATCTGATGAGGAAGAAGTGTGCCTGCAATGATAATCATTTAATAGAGCCATGTGGGTAAATATCAAAGAATTTGTAACTCTTTATTGATGCTGTGCTCACAAAACACTTCAATTATCTTTTTTTTTTTATATGTCTTATCTGAATTTTCAGTGCATTTCACCTGCATGGTTTGGTGCAATGGTGAGCCAGAGCATTGGCAGTTTCCCCATTCCTCATTTAACTGAGGAGCCTTTTGCCTCTTCTGGGGACCACCAAAGGTGGGGAGAGCTCTCAGAGGGGCTGAGCCCAGAGAGGAGCAGCTTTGACAATGATTCCCTGGTGGAATCTCCAGGCAGAGCAGAGATTCCTGGGCTGCCAACAGCAAGACTTTCATCCATGTCCATCCCGAGGACCAGCATTTTGGGGATATTTCCATGTTCACCCCACACACCTGGCCTGTAAGTCCAGTCACACCTTTCCTTCCTTTCCTCCTCACACTCAGCTCTGCTGAGATCCTGCAGCTTCCCACTCCTTCATCCCTCAAAATTCCAGATTTTTGGCTGCTCCAGAGGCTCTTCTCTATCAGGCTGTGTTAAAATATCCGCATTTTCCACACAGGTTCCTCTCCTGGTCTGATCCACGCCCATCTGACCCAGCCCCAGTTTTATTTCCATTTTTGCCCAAGTAAAGCCCAGCTCTTTTCCTCCAGCCCAGACAGCCCAGGAGCAGCCAGGACCAAGGCAGCACCCCAACCCGTGGGATCCACCTGGGAATGTCCTTCCAGAGAGCAGAAAGGTAAGGAATTCCCATCTAACCAAAAGCAGGGAGAGCTTTCCCTGAGCTTCCGGAATGCAGGGAAGTTCCCACTTGCAGCGAGGACCTGCCCAATGGCCCCATCCACACATTCCCTTCCAGACAGCAGAGCTGTGCAGGAGTCACTCAGGTTTTCATGGAATTCCAGAGCAGTTTGGGATTTAAAGCTCATCCAGCTCCACCCCCTGCTGTGGACAGGAACACCTTCCTCTATCCCAGGTTTTTAAACCTTTTTTCCTTAACTTTTGCACCCTGGTTTAACAGCTTCTCTCTGGCCAAACTCCTCCTGGCAGCCTGGAACACCTTTGGTTCATCCAGTGATGCCTTAGGATTTTAGCTTTTATATTTTTCATAAATCCCACTCCTTTGTCCCCGTCCATGGGAAAGATGGGAAGTGCAGGAGCAGCCCCTACAGAGTTTCCACTTCCCCCAAATATTTGCTGTTTCAGGGAGAAATCCCTGTGCCCAGAGACAAGTGAGGATAAAATACATTTAAATGAAATCCAAAGGTTTGAAGGAGTTTATTTTTAGCAAAGCCAGCTGGGGTTTGAAATTTCACTTCCAAGGGAAATCCTGCAAAAAGCAAGGCATGAACAGAGGAACAGAAATCAGAAAGGAAAGTTTTGCTTTAGAATATTCCTGCAGAGAATTTGGGGGGAGAAATTGGAGGATATCAAAACACCAGGAACCGTTCCAATTTCCATGTTGCTTCCACTTCCACGCCCAATGTATATTTAATAATAAAACGTTAGAGTGTAATGAAATCAAACACCCTGTTTGGAACAGAGAAATGCTCTGAATGAAGACACAACATGGAAGAGTTTTTAGAAGATAATGTTAGAAATTCCCCTTGCACATCCCCAAAGTTTAGGTGCTGGTTTTTATGGATAACCCCCCCTGCTCCTGCAGAGCTGTGACAGCAGTGAGCTCAAAGCATTGCCTGAACAAAAGCAAAGCACAAAAAGGAATATTTTCTTTCTAGAACCTTCAGATGCATAGAATTGCCCAGAGGTTTCCAGGCATTCCTGCCCTGGCAGAGGTAAAGCCCAGCACAAATCAGGAGAAATTAAATGTGTAACAAAATTCTCTCTCAGCCAAAGAGATTATTTTTATTTTATTTTTGAGCTATCAAATCCAAACAGCTTTGATCATTACCGCTTCTCCTTTGTTTCCTGGGCTTAATTTTTCTTTCTTTAGAAGAGAGTTATTTCCAAGGCATCCAAATTCCTGCTGTGAAGCCAGGTAGCTCTGCCAGGAGAGCAGCTCCCAGGGGCTCTTTCTGTTCCCATTTGCATCCCCCAGAGCATCAAGGAATCTGTTCAGGGCCTCCCACTTCTTCAGGGAGGGGAAGGAAAAACCTGCAGGCTGGTAATATTCATTTGAAAGCCTTCTTCAAGAGCCAGTGACCTAAATAGAGCTGAATTTCCTGGATTTATCCCGATGCTACTGCTCCCAGGAGAGGTGAGAGCAGAGACTCTGTCCTGCTGTCCTTGGGATAACAGGAGGAACCTCAGCCTGGGAGCTTAAAAGCAGGGATGAAGTGATGCACAAAGACAAAATCATCTTTTAGGAGCCTTTAAAAGATTAATTACTGCTCTTCCATTAGCCAACACATCTGAAAAGTATTTTGTGAGTGCGGAGGGGCCTTTTCCTGCTGCTCTCACAAACCCTGCTGATGCCTTCTGCAGGCTGCCCTAGAGCAGAGGCTGGGCAGAGCTCCAGAATAAAGCAGGGATTCATTCAAAGGATCTCCTCCATGGATCCACCTTGGGCAGCACCAGAGCCCAGCCAGGGCTGCACCCAAGATGACCCAAAATGGCCCCAAAATGCACGGCCGCTCCCGGGGGCTCTCACTTTGACAAGTTCTGCTCCATTTGCACCTTGGAGTTCATTGTCCCATTCCAGCTTTAGCCCAGGCACTCCCACCCTGCTTGTTTTTCTCTCTCCAGCCCACCTTGGTTGTGCTCCTGGGCCTGAGCTTTGGATCATTTGTCCTTGGTGCCCAGCTGGAGCAGGAATTGTTTTGTCTCCCTGCTCTGTGCAGAGAGCTCAGCATGCCCTGATGTGGAGCCCAGACCCACACACTGAAGCAGCACAGAGTGTGAAAATAGAAAAGCCAAACCTGAGGCATCCCTGTGGGAAGGGGCAGTGCTACGTTTTCTCCTGGAGCCAGTTCCCTTGTGCTCCCAGAGAAGCACAGCACACCCAAGATAGCTCAGATACCTCAGATGGCTTAAAAAAGGCAGGATGGCTTCTGGGGTGGTGCTGGAAACAGAGAAGTTTTAATAAAGACAAAACAACAAAACTCCTTACAGAGAAAAACCGAGCCCAGGGCAGGAGGCTCCTGCTCCTGGTAAAACCCCACAAAAGCCACAAAATTGGTTCTTTTGTTCTCTCCTTTTTCTAGCAAATTGCTTAGGTAGGACTTTTTGGCTTCTGTCCAGTTGGCTCTCCTCAAGTCTGAGGTGAAGTCCCCAAGGTCCTATGAGGTGTCTTTTTATCTAATTGAGGAGAGAAACTTCCAGCTTCTTTCCTTTTAAGGCAGACAAAGAAGAATTTGGTTCTCCCTCAAGAGAGGGCACATTCCTGCATTCCATGCAGCCCCAGTCCCACAGCAATGCTCCCTCTGCCCTGCCCTGTCCTCCTGGGACCACTGCTGGAGCCAGCTGGAGCCCAGGTCCTTCTCCTTTTCTGTTTCTGGGAAGGAAGAGGAGTCAGGGAGAGTCGGGCTGCAGCTGGGCAGCTCCCTGGGGTGCAGCTGGTGGGATGAGCTCCCGCCGAGCACGGCTGCTTCCTGCAGCTCCTGCCATCACTCCCTGTGGGATCCACTGAATTCATTACTGACACCCCAGCACCGGGATGACACGGGGACAGCAATTAATGGATCTGCAAACCACTGGGATTGAAGTGCTGGGAGCACAAGAAACGGGAACTGCGCCAGGAGGCAGCTCCAAACCAGCCATCCAAAGAGGGATCAAAGCAAATCTCCTCTCTTTTATCCCCCAGCTCACGTGGAGAAATCTGAAGGTTTTAATTGTGGGATAACACAGGGGCTGTTTTCTCTGAGCCCCAGTTGACTCAGTGATTCCTAAAAACCCCTAAAACCTTTGAACAAAAACCAGATTTAAGTCCTAGGAGAGCTTTTCTTTATCCTCCAGGTGCTGAAGGCCTGGACGTCTCATCTGTGTCATGAAAGGGCTCAAAGAACAGCACCAGAGTAAATCCATCTTTCCTGAAAATCAGGATATGCAAATCCTGGAAAAACCTCTGGCTGCTGGAGCATTTCCCCATCCGACATTCCCTGAGCACTGGCTCTGCATTTTCTCCTGAAGAACCCCATGCAAGCCAAAGGATAATGGATAGTCACACCTATTTAAGCTCAGGTGTCAGAAAATACGGAAATTCAGGATATATTGAAGGAATTGAGGGTGACAATGCATTATTCATGCATTATTTAATGCCCTGTTGTGTGTCAGGCAACAGAGAGCATCCAAAGCTCTGGGAGGAAACAAAAGGAAAACTCCCCATCGTGTTGATGGTGATTCCAGAAGTAATTGGCACCTTCTCCCAGACCCTGACTGCTCCTAATGCAGGCACAAGATGCTGGATCAAGGCTGGGAAACAGGGGTTTGAAGATGAGGGCTCTGCAACTTGTCTTTGCTTCTATCAGAGCAGTAATCCGCTCTGCCAATTCCTGATGTCAAATCTCAGCCTGGGTTGAAATTTTCCATGTTGAACTGCCCTGTGACTGGAGTTTTAGGAGAAGTTTCCTGCCCACACATAGACAAGTTTTCAATGAAGACCCTTGAAAAACATGAATTTGGTGATAGAAGGGTAAATTTTAAATGGGATTACACAGAATCACTGAGTTTGGAAAAGATCTCCAAGGTCAACAAGCCCAGCCTGTGACTGATCCCCACCTTGTCCCCAGCCCAGAGCACTGAGTGCCACCCCAGTCATTCCTTGGGCACCTGCAGGGGTGGTGAAGGTGCCTCGGAGCATTCTCAAAAGCAGATTTTAACCAATTTTTACATATTTGACCCAAGGCTGGACTCACTGATCTCAGAAAACTTGAGCCTCACCTGAACAATTCCACCAGTCAGACACACCTGGATCTGCCCCAGGGCTTTGCAGTCTGAGGGGAACCTCAAACCACACTCCTGGAAATGTCCCCAAGTGCCACCCAGGCAGAATGACCCTCAGTGCTCAAACCACTGCCTAAAGCTCAGCTTTGGGCAGCTCATCCCTCTGCACCTCCAGCAGAGCTCCTGGGAGGACCAGAGGTTTAGTTTGTTAGAGGTCATCAAGGCTTTGAGAATGAAGCTAAAAATCCCTTTAAAAATAAAAATTAAACCAATTCAGCCTCACCTCGCTGATAAACTCTGAGCCAAGCTGGAGTTAATTATTCCTTTAAAGGCAGATTTTTCTGCACACACTTGGAATTATCTCTGCCATCCCCACACAAATCTCTGATAACGTTAATGAACTCCAGGAGCTGGCTGTGGGATCACTTGGCTGCATCAAAATACTCGAGGAGGGGGGGAAACTCCTTGGAAGTGATGAAGGAGGAAGCTGGTGGATTTCTGAGTGCCACTATCAAAGCGTGGCATCAGTGGCACTGCTGCAGCCTGAAGTGCAGACCAGCCTTCAGCAGCTGCTGGGCTATAAACTGCTGCAGTGGTTTAAGGTGAGTTCCCTCGAAATGTGGGCCTGCAAAATGGATCTTTCTCTAATTGGTGATTCCCTGAATTTCTAAGGTTGGAAAAGAGCTCTGAGGGCGGCAGGTGCAGCTGTCAGCCCACCCCCAGCGAGGCAGCAGGACAACACCTTCCATGAAGAAATTCCTCCTAATCTCCAGTATCACTGAGCCATGGGATGGTTGGGGTGGGGAGTGTGAAATACAAAGTTATG
>VZRH01000453.1:16157-47152 GCA_013397555.1 Urocynchramus pylzowi | reverse complement strand
TCCTTCCTTCCTTCCCCTTTTCCTTCCCTTTTTCCTTCCCTTTCCTCCTCTTTCTCTTTCTGATCTTCCCACACCTTTCCCCTCGAGGCCAAGCTGAAGTTGGTGGCACTGATTTGGGGACAGGTGACTGGGGAATGTTGACAACCAACCCACACAACTCTTCTGCACCAAACTTAACTAACCAGACCACAAAGGCCTTGAGCTGGGCTCGGTCCTGGCCTTGTGACAGCGTTACCAGCCCCAAAAGAACGTCTGGGGTTAGTCCAGGATCAGAGCCTTACAAGGCTGATGTGGCAGGGCCTCTCTTTGCAGTGTAAATATTAAATATCTCCCCCAAGAGCAGTGCCAGGCAATGTCCAGCACGCTTCAGGCTGCTCAGAACTCCAATTGTTTTATTCACCAACCTCTCCTCCTCCCACATTCTGAAGCCTACAAGAGAAGGAGCTAATTCAACCCTAAAGAGGGTGTGCAATGGCATTTCTGTGTTCCCAGGGCATTAAGGTGGAATGGAGGAACATCCTGTGGCCTGAAGGAGGTGGTGTAGTCAGTGAGAGGAAACAGGGACAGCAAATTGCATCTGCTGGCTCCAAAGTGGGCAGAGATGTGGCTGCTCATTATCCCAGCAGAGCTGAGCTGCCTGAATCCTCTGCCTGGCTCTGCCCTGCACAGCAATATCAGGAGAAAGAATGATGAAAACATAATGGGAAAGCAATGAAATATGACCAAAGTCTTGTAATGATGAAATATAATGACTCGTAATGAAGCAGAGGTGGGAGAAAAAATAAGCTCAATTCTTGTGAAACACAAATAAGAGACAGGAAGAGTGCGAGGAGGAAGGGGGGAGTGAGGGAGAGGAGAAAGGAAGCAGCAGCTGGAAATGACTTTTAACTTTTCCACTTAATGTTTTAAAACCAAAAAGCAATTACTGCCAGGCTGGCATTGCCTTTCTGCACATTAATTTCCTATTATGAATAAAATTAATGAGTTTAGCAATCTCCTGGTCCTCACAGAGTTGTGCTCTCCATTATTGGTGTTAATAATCCGCCAGGGACTCTGACTCCAAAACTCTCTGCCACGGCCTGGTTTTCTGAAGTTAAAAAGAAAAAAAACAGAGATAAGGTGAGGAGGGAGATTCCAAGAAGTGGAAAGTGATTCCTGAGCAGAGTGAAGAGTGAAGGTCATTCTTTATTCACTGACCCCTGTGGTTACAACCAGTGGGACCTGATCAGGGGGATTCTTGTACTTTTGTCCCAGTGGAAATCAGGAACCAAGGTCAAACCATCCCAAATCTTGTCTGGCAGATTTAGAGCTCCAGAGCTCAGCCTGAGACCTATTCCCAGCCTTTCCTGCCTCAGGGCTCTTGGCAGCTGGAGCTCTCACCTCCTGGCACTCCACAGAGCTGTAACCCCACCAAAGGTGGCTCCTTGCACACCAAGGCACAACTCCAAGCTGCCATCAGCTTTTCCCTGTCAATTTGTGCTCCCAACCTCACCAAAGGCTACAGAATTCCAAGAACAGAGTCCCTAGAGGGGGAATCACTGCCTGACAGGGAAATGCAGGAAGCTGGGAGGGGACACAGCTGAAAAATGGGGAGCACTGAAGGAATTCCTCGTTCTGCTTTGCTTGATTAAACTGTTTTTATCTAAACCAACAGGATTTTAACCCTCAGATTCTCCTCCCTGGGTGGGCTCTGTGCTCCCTGCCTAACCCACAGCAGAAGGTGGCATCAGCCCCATCATGAGGCCACCCTTGTGAGCAAAATCAGCTCATCCCAGCTGGAACACATTGCTCCTGGAGAGCAGCCCCTGGTGCACTTCACTCCTGAAGGGGCAGCTCAGCTCAGCTCAGCTGGCAGCAGTGACGTGTTATCTGTGCCCAGAGCACCCATGTGAGGCCCTCCTGCCCCAGCCAGGAGTGTCTGGGACAGGCACAGGTCACAGGGCTGCAGCACTCAAACCCACAGATGTGCCCACAGCTCAGCAGGGCAAGGGCTTTGCAGCACACATCTGGGGGCAGCTCACAGCTGCAAGGCCCTCTATCCAGCAGGATTTCATTGCAGCCTCCTCTCCAAATCGTGGGCAGGATGAAGATCTGAACAGCCTGAGCCTGTCTGGCTGTGGGACTGAACAAGGACTGGGCTTTCTAAATATCCTCAGAACAAGACTTTTAACCCAGTTTTAATGTTAGCAGCACGGCACTGTCCTTAAATCCCATGTCCTCACCACGGAGATGTTTACCTCTGTGAAGTGAACAAGCACAGCACAGATCCTTCATGGATCACAGCACAGAAACACATTTTCTTTACAATCCCTTCTGGGCAGAGGACTCCTGATATAAAAACCCCGAGTTCACCAGGCAGTGGCAGGTTTAAGTCACCTCTTTTGTCCTCTCTGTCCATTAGCATTTAAAACCTACAATAAAGAGCCTGAGAGGGCAACTTTATTAAAAACATGTTTTACATTTGTTTGAGATCTTTATATTGCAATTTATGCACAGATTTAAACACCACTGATGCTCTCAAACACTTCTTTTTTTTTTTTTCTTTCAGACAAATTTTCTTCTTCCCTCAGCTCTGTTATTTCCTAATGGCATGGAAATTTCACAGCATCCCAGATGCCAGACTCCCAAATGTCACCTTCTCCAAGCTGGAGAAAGCCAGGTCCCAACCCTGAATAAATCCAGAGTGGCACTGACTGGTAGCAGTGGGGTAATGGCATGAGCTGAGTTTGCTGAGGATCAATCCCAGTGTGAACAGAGAGGTCTCTACAGCCAGAAATTCCCACTCCACTCCATTGCTTTTGCTGGAAATGGGAGAAACTTCTCAGCTGCAGAGCCCAGAGTGGGAGGTTTGAGGCATCCTGGTGGTCCAGGGTGTGGAGTGAGCATTTGATCCTCTCCTGCAGAGGGTTTCAGCTGCCACACCACCACTTTTCACCAGCTCTGATCTATTGATGAAAGCGTTTAAAGCTCACAAAGCCTGAATTTCCATGGACATCTCTGCTGGAAAATGTCATTTCCTTCCCCCCCTGGGAAGCAGAGTGCTCGAACAGGAGGCAAGATGAGAGCTGGGTCTCATCCATGGAAAATCACAATTCAAATCCCAGTGACCAGGAATGCTCTGCTTTACCCAAGAAAGCATTCCAGGGAGGATTCCAGGACATCCCAGCTGCTGCACAGGGTGGATTGTGCCAGGGGCTGTAGCTCCCTCTGGTATTGCTGCTCCTCCTTTGCAGTCCCTCTGCAAAGAGCCAACAGACAGCAAAAATAAAAATTATTGCACCAAACGCACCAAAATCTCCATTTAAAGCTTTGGCTGCACAGAGGGAATAAAAGTAAAAATAAAATGGAAATATCAAAAAGTGGGGAGAGGAGGAAGGAAGCCTCCCATCAGCAGCACACGCTTGTTCTTTTCCATTTCCAGAGGTCAAATGCCACTTTTATTGCTGAAAATGCCATAAAGTGCCAGCCACAAGAAGCTTTTAGTACAGCCTGGGTTTCAGACAGGATGCCAAAATTTGACTTTTCTGCTAGAGAGACACTCAGTATTTAATCCTCTGCAGCAAAAGTTTGTCCCAAATGTTCTTGTGCCCCGTGATTCTGGACTCAATTTAATGGAAATAAGGAATTCAAAGCAATTTTCATGTTTGTCTTCCTTAGAGTCAGCCCAAAAATCTCTAATGATGATAAATTAATACAGAAAATTCTGCTGTGCTCATCAGGGGAGATTTGAAATGTTGCAAACCAAAGCAAAATTAACTCTATGCCCTAGAAATCATCACCATCCTTGGAGCTCTCATTCCACCCAACCTGAGTTAAAAGAGAAGAATCCTGTACTTCTGAGGAGAGCCTGAAATCTCTCTGAATTTGGAAAATGGGGATTTCAACTCCAAGGAAAATGTGGAAGGAGTTTTAGTGCCCAAGTGCTGCTCCTGTGAATGGACCTGGTGCCTTTTTTTAGGAAAGGAGCCCTGATTTTCTCTCCCTCTGCAGCTTCCTTACACTTGAGGGGCTGAGATTTGGTCTAACTGCAATTTACTGCAATTTTAAACCCTATTACCCCCTCAGCATGGTGCTGTATAAACCCAAGGCAGGGCTTTTAATTTTCTAGACAAAGGTATTATTTGAGCTTCTTTCATGGCCTAATTATTACTTAGCAAATATCATGTTGGGATGAGCATTTATGGATAATTCTCAGATAATACCTAATTATATGGTTAATACTCATAATGATGGGAAAGCCTCAAATATTCAGAGTCCAGATTTTTTAGACTATCTCAGAACTCCTTATATTTCAAAGCACTTGTAAGTTGAGGATTTATGTTGAGGGTTTTTTTTTTACTATTTCTAGCATGTAAAACAGCTTCTGCTACAATATCTCCCACTGCTCACTGGAATTTGGATTCACAGGTAGGCTTGGACAGCTTTGAACTTCTGAGTGACCTGACATAGCTCTAAAACTGATTAACTCACCAGATAGCCTGAGCCTGGGGATAATTTATGTGCCTGAACAGGCAGAACTTTCAGGGAATGTACTCCCAGGGAAAATGGTCTCTGCTAAATGGACAGCCAGGCTTGACTCCATTGAAATTCCTAATTTTCAAAAGTACACGATGGGACAGGCAGGGCAGGAAGAGAAATGGCTGCTGGGGAGAATTCTGTTCTGTTTCTCCCAGTCCTCGTGGATTTATTTCTGTTCCTGCTGTGGGCACCTCCCTGCAGAACGCCCAGGGTGTGGCTGCCCCATCCCTGGCACTGTCCAGGGCTGGGCTGGATGGAGCTCTGAGCATCCTGGGCTCGGGGAAGGTGTCCCTGCCCATGGCAAGGGGTTGGAATGGATCTTTAGGGTCCCTCCCACCCCAAACCAGGCTGGGATTGTGTGAAGAACCGCTCAGAGCCCAGCCCCAAACACAAACTTTTGTTTGCTGAGCCCCGACCTCCATTCATTAAAGCCCCCCTGCCATCCCAGGCTGCCCCAAATGCAGTTTGGTTTCATCAGGTAACAAACAGGCTCTTGCCCTCCTGGGCTGGAATGTGAGTCAATGCCTCTCCCAGCAGAGCCTGGAGACACAATGATTAATTCACTGCTGGCTGCCTGGGTAAATGGCTACATAAATACAGGAGAAATGGTGCCTCGACAAGACAATCAGACACTGCAATCTGGGCAGACAGGGGAACACAGAGATACCTGAGAAAGCGAGGAGAGATTGCCAGGGCTGCTCTGAACGGAGCAAAAGTGCTGACAGGGACCAGCAGCAGTGTTTAAGGGAGAACAAAAGATGTTCAGAGCAGCCCTGTAGCTCCCTTCAAACCCTGGCAACGTGACTGCAGCTCAGTCCCTGTGTTTTATCATTTTTAGTGAGCCTAATCTGGTGAACACAAAGACACGGGCAAGGCCAAAGCTGTTTTTGTCACCTCCTGGTGTGGCCTTGTGCAAGTGTCAGGGGACAAAGGGAAAGTGGGAGAATGTGGTTGAAACTCACAATTTGTGTTTGGGAAGGCTTTGGTTCCACTGGCAGCACCACCTTTGACTCAGCAAGTGGCTGCCTATCTCTCAGCCTTGATTTACCCCTGGAAAATGAGTTTAACAGACTTCTTCATGAAGTAGTCTCAATTAATTAGCATTTGTAAAACTGCTCTGAGATTCCCAGATGAAAGCCTGGCCTGGAATGGCAAATTGCTAATGATAATTAATAGTTGTTCATGGTCTCTTTACAGAATTTCAAATTATTTTCTGAGGGGGAGTAAGTGGGGATGGAGGCTCTCAAGGCAGAGATCACTAAAAAAACCCCAGGACAGCCATACCTTGCTGCCTGCTCCTCTTTCCTTCCCAGGACGAACAGGGAGAGCTGTGAGCAGAGGAAGAGGAGGTGATGAAGGCTCCTGGATTCACCACAGGTCCTTGCTGGGGCAGGGGGAGTGAGGCAGGAGGGGATGAGCAGGGCTGTTCCACTCCCCCCTCAAATGGATGCAAAGGCAGCCCTAATTAAACAGATGTTCTTAATAATGCTCTGACAACTGTCCCTGCTTTAATTTGCTTCACAGTAAAGATTAATATAACAACACAACACTGCTTTACAAGGGGAGAAAAGGGAGCTGAGCTAATAAAAGGCAGTAGCTTACACGGTATGTTATTGCTTTTCTTTCTGCTTGTCTAGCGAATATTTACCTCCTCTGGGAGCAGTTTTCATATTTATTTGATCTCTCCTCCCAGCTAAAGCTGACTTTGTGGTACATTGCAACAGGATTAATGCCAGGGCCAAGGTGCACAGGCATGTCAGGGGTCTCCATGGAGATTCTCCAGCCTCAGGGAAGGTCCTGGTGGTGGAGGAGCCAGCAGAGCTGTGAAACACCAGCAGGGGATGAATTCCAGGCTCCTGTAGCAGGAAACTCCTGAAGCAGCACCAGGAAGATTGGAGATGATTTTCAGGCTGATCCTTGGACCAAAGCAGTAGTTTTTGCATGCTGGCAGGACAAGAATCAGAATTTTTCTGATTCTTAGGGCTGATTTCAGACAACTTCTTTTCATCCTAGTTTTGGAGCTGTGACTGTTTCTGCCCATTGCCTGCAGTGAGCCAGAACACCAAATATCCAAGTAGCAAATGGAAAGAATCATGCAACAGCCCCATAAACTTGAAGGATGCAGCAGGAACATCCAAGTTAGGACACTGTCTGGTCCACACCCTGGCTGGAAAACAGGAGATAGCCAGCATTATCCCATATGTGTCTGGAACTGGGATAAGATTGGAAACTGAAAGCTGCCTTCATGTGGCTTGAATAAAGTCCAAGGAGTGGGGATGTGACAGTCTGGGCAGAGAGAGAGAAAGCTAGGTGAGTTTTCCCATGAATTGGTCTGGGAAGCTTCAGGAGAGAAACAATGATAGCCAGGTATGAAAACAATCTGCAGGTGGTGTTTGTAATAAGTTATTTTCCTCATAAAGAAGGTGGCTTAATTACCCAGTCATGTGAAATGTCTTGATTAAATGACCAACCAGGTGCACCTGTAGCAAACCAAGGTATAAAAATGAATGGGTTCCTAATAAAGTTATTATTAGCCTTCTGAAAATGCATGGAGTGTGTCACTCATTTATCTGTGTCATTTCTGACTCACAGTGACACCAGGAGAGCTGGGCAGAGCAGCTCAGCTCAAGGAGGGCAGGGTGAGCAGTATGCAANCTTCTGAAAATGCATGGAGTGTGTCACTCATTTATCTGTGTCATTTCTGACTCACAGTGACACCAGGAGAGCTGGGCAGAGCAGCTCAGCTCAAGGAGGGCAGGGTGAGCAGTATGCAATATCCAGATTTGCAGTTCTGCAGGTCACCTGCCAGAGGAGACTGGCCTCGTGCTCGTGTCCTACAGGTTTCAGATCACAGCAGCAAGATCAGAAATCATCACAGCTGGACACAAATTCTCTTTCTGGCACACCCAGAGAGAATTCCTGAGCTCCTGGGAAGGCATCAGGCCTTCTGTGCTCACACTTAATTCCCAGATCTGCACTGAATTAGCTCAACATGAGAACAGCTGGGCTTCCTTTGCTCTGTGCACTGTGTCACACTGTCACACCACCCCTTCTGACCATCCCAAGCATGAACTCCAACCCCAGGGGATGTAGAGCACCCAAATCTCCATCCAGCATCCCATCCCCACCTTGAGACACAGTCCTGGGGCAGGATATTAAATAGAAACTCCCAAGTTGCTCTTCACTTTGATAATAACTCAGAGCAGGCTTGTTAAATATTAAATCATCCTTGGCTGAGCAACATTCGTGTTTGCCCAGTTTGAATTACACAGCAAGAAAGAAACCAAGCTCTTCTAAGAGGGAGAGCTGTCTCCAGGATCCACAGGTGATTTTGGATCTTTTTTTTTTGTTCAGGGCATTCAAAAAGAACCTTTCCACAAACAGGAACAGACTGTTCCCCTTTTAAGAATAAATTCATGCCTGCATATTCTTCTTCTAATGTTCTGTGTGGGCCAAGAGCCTGGCCATGAGAAGAGAGAGGGAGAGCCCTCCTGGATGAATTATCATCCATATCCAGGTTTTTGTGAGAGAGCCTGGTTTTGCTGCCCAGTGCCTGCACTGAAATAGCCTGGAGAGATGATTTGGCACCTCTGCAACTCCTGCCTGTCACTGCTGCCTGTGCTCTTCCATGTCAGCTGCTTCCCCAAGCTGCTCCCTGCCTGGGGAGCTCCTCCTGGCAGGTTTTACTCTGGGCACAGCCTGGGGTGGGCTTAGCTTAAGCTTAGCTTAGCCACAGCCCTGGGTACAGCTCTGCACCTACAAATCATTCAGGAGCAGGATGTGGAAGTGTCTGTGTCACAAACCTTTGCTCCCACACTTTGTTACCTACTGTTCAACCATTTAATATTTGAGAGCTCTATTTGTTGTGCAATTTGTGGAGCTGTTTATGGTGCAGAAGCCCTCAGACAATAAGCTAAAGGAAAGAGCAGGAGCTGGCAGCTGTATACGTTGCCCTTTGTTGGGATTAATGAGCCTTGTTTGCTTTCTGCCTTTTTCCAGTTCTCTGAAATGTCACACATCACCCAGAGTGCCTGACCAAAACCACACCATCAACCTCACCCCACATCCACCCCCTACACCTGGCTGTCTTCATCCCCATCCTGACTTTTCACCCCACAACCCTTTCCACTGCTGGACCTTGGAATGGAATCTCAAAACATTTTCCAAGCTGGGTGCTGCAATTCAACTCAATTTGAGGGGTAATGATCACCAGCACCATGATTAGACCCAGAGCATTCCTGGAGCTGCTACACCTGATGGATCAGCAGCACACAAACATCCACCACAGCTGGAATTGTGTGCAGGAAAAGCTCTGCAGGCCTCTGCAGCTGTGAGGTTCCCTTGATCCCTGCTCTGACAGTGACAAGGCTGGGTGTGCCTGCTGGAATCACCAGGGACAAACTGATGGATGCTCCAGCCTTGCACAGGCTTGCTCTCATACTTGGCAATTTCCTCACACAGCTCCAGGCTCCCTGCTCATCCAAGAGCTCTTCCCAGCACTTCCCACCAGCAGCATCTCCAGTTGTCCCTTTCCAGTGTCTAAACTTGTCCCAGCTCTGATGTCCTGAGCACAGGGAGGAAGAGGAGCTTCAAACAACCATCCTGCCCCAGGCACAGCCCTGCTGAGAGCAGGAGTCAGTCCAGGACTGCAGGAGCAGCTGAATTATTTAATTGCTCCCTAAAACAGATGGCTGAGGTGGTCTCTGGACAGCAACAACCCTGGCCAGAGCTCATTATTGATGCCCAAGCTAGGGGTGCCAAAGAGGGACTCAGAGGTTAAGGACAGAATGTCCATGTCCCTTCCCCTTCACAGAGGATTTTTTTCCTGCTCCAAACCTCCCCCTCTCACTGCAGCCAGGCTGAGTCACAGCCTGCAGGAATCCAAGCCCTTGTGGGGGCTGAATCACAGCCTCCCACATCCCCAGCACCCAGAGCTCTCAGCCAGCACTGGCAACAGAGCTCTGGGTGCTTCACCAGAGCCTCCATGGGTGGGAAGGCCTGAACCAGCTCCTCAGCCCTTTTTTTAGCAACATTTTGATTCCTGTCTCCCTCCACACAATTGTCCTGTTTCTCCATGTGGGCTGGCTCCTTCAAGCCTCTCCTGCTTGTGTCCTGTCAGGGTGGTGGCCCCTTAGTGCAGCTCAGCTCAGCTCCATGGGGATCCATCCTGGCAGCCCTCCTGTCCCCAGGGATGCTCCGGGTGCCTGGACAGGGAACAGACAGGAAAGATGCACAGGGACTTTTTACATGAGTGTTAATGATGCCTCAGGTTTTAGATTTTCTATTTTTCAGGTTCTGTGCTGCTTTGGTGTGTGGGTCTGGGCTTCACATGAGGGGATGCTGAGCTCTCTGCACAGAGCAGGGAGACAAAACAATTCCTGCTCCAGCTGGGCACCAAGGACAAATGATCCAAATCTCAGGCCCAAGAGCACAAACAACGTGGGCTGGAGAGAGAAAAACAAGCAGGATGGGGCTGCCTGGGCTAAAGCTGGGATGGGACAATGAACTCCAAGGTGCAAATGGAGCAGAACTGATCCCAGGGAGAGCCCCCGGGAGCGGCCGTGCATTTTGGGGCCATTTTGGTTCATCTTGGGTGCAGCCCTGGCTGGGCTCTGGTGCTGCCCAAGGTGCATCCATGGAGGAGATCCTTTTAATAAATCCCTGCTTTAATCTGGAACTCTGTCCAGCCTCTGCTCTAGGCCAGCCTTCTCAAGGCATCATTACAGGACATGGGAGGATGGTTTCAACCTGGCAGAAAGCAGGTTTAGATTGGGTATTAGGAAAAAATTGTTCCCTGTGAGGGTGGTGAGGCCCTGGCACAGGGTGCCCAGAGAAGCTGTGGCTGCCCCATCCCTGGGAGTGTCCAAGGCCAGTTTGGAGCACCCTGGGATGGTGGAATTTGGGTGGAACCAGATGAGCTTTAAGGTCCCTTCCAACCCAAAGCAGTCTGGCACTCTGCAGTCACCCCCAGCCTGTGCATTACACTTGAAATGAGGTTTCACATCATCAGCCTGGGAAAAGGCAAGGACAAAACTGTCCCTCCTCAGGGAGCCTCACAACCAAAGGAAAAACCCTAAAAATACCCAGCCATGTGTTCTAACTCTGCTGAGAGATACTGGTAATGAACAGTCATGTCTCTAAGTTAATCAAGGGCCTCAAGGAGTTTTATAGGGATAAATAAATCCAATTCCTCTAATCCCAGGAAGATCCCCCAGCCACACAGTGCCACACTGAGCTGTTTCTCTTGCACTGTCCACATGAAAGTCCCTTCCAGCATCTCCAGGTGTGGGATCACAGTGGTCAATGTGAAATTCACTCAGCATTTTGAACTGAAATTGAGTTGCTGGCGGGTCTAACAGAGTTGTGCAGAGCACTGCTTCCAGCTCAGCATTATTCAATTAGCCCATTTTGCTGATTGCCATCTGGGTCACTGTTGTCAGGGTTACAGCTGGCTCGGCTCTCACCCAGAGATCACATTTGAAAATACACCTGGGGACAGGGGGATATTAAAAAATAACAGACCTTCAGTGTAACACGATTTCCAAACATTCCCACAGCTGCTTGGCTGATCCTGGAGTGAAGTTCAGCTCGTTAATTTAGAGCACCTCAAGTAAAGTTAAAATAAAAACGTGTTTTCCGTGATCTCTGCACTGGCAGTGGGTGTGGGAAGCAGAGAGGGGTGGCCTGGATAATTTCACCTGTCTGTAGTGAATTATATGCTAAAATTCACAGAAGTGTAACAATCCTGAGGGATTGTGTCTGCCTGTGCAAGGCTGACTGTGGAAATACCACATCTGGAGGATCTGTGGGTGAAGGAAGAAAAGAAAAGAGGAAAGGGAAGGGAAAGGGAAAGGAAAGGAAAGGAAAGGAAAGGAAAGGAAAGGAAAGGAAAGGAAAGGAAAGGAAAGGAAAGGAAAGGAAAGGAAAGGAACCTAAATATTTATATTTTAAATATTATTGCTTGTAAACTTGGCATTGTGTGTCTGATTCCAGCAGGACAGCCCTGCCCACAACAGCCTGGGTGTTGGAAAGATTTAGCCTGCAAAATCCACTTTGTAAAATTGTAGAAATTAATGTGAGTGCAACAAGACAGGACAAGAAAGAGCGAACTGGCTCCTGTGAATTTGGGCTTGTGTGGCTGTGTGACTGGGCACTTGTGGAGCAGCAGCTAAAGGAGGTCAGTCTGGGACAAGGCAGTTGCAAAGCCAGGCTCATCAGGAGGCCAGAGCTGCAGGTGACAGAGCACAGGTGACCCAAGGATCCCGTGTCACACGGGCACCAAGGGCTGGAGCTGACCCCACCTCACCCTCGGGCTGTGGGCACAGGGCAGAGGGCAGCAGTGCTGTGAGCACTCATTGTGCTGCACCCAGAGGCAACTTCCAGACAAGCTGTTTGTTTGCTAAAAAGCCTAAAGCCTCATTTCCACTGAGTTTACCACGGGCCTGAAGTTCCTGAGGTCTGAGCAGAGCCACCAGCACAGCTGGAGTGCAGCAAAGGCAGGGGCACCTTGGAGGGGTGGGTGGGCAGCCAGGGCTGAGCTGCTGAGCTGGGAGAAAGGCAAATGCTCTAAACAAACACTTAATGAGATGGTGGAAACTTGCCCCTATTTCACTTCCAAGGAGAGATCCAGCCAGATCCTCACTGCCCTAGGAGGGAACATCCTTCACTGGCTGCAGAGGCCTGAGCCAAAGAGCATAATTGGAGCTACAGCAGGAATAATAAATGCCAATTAGGTGGCATTTTCCCAAGCATCCAGTGCTGCCTGGCTGTGTTTGGAACAAATTTTCACTACAACTGAACTGGATGAGCACAGACCATGTGTGAACTATCCCATCAATGAATTCCTCTTGTGCCCTTCTTCCCTGGCATAGAATAGACTAGACTAGACTAGACTAGACTAGAATAGAATAGAATTTCACACCCCAGACAAAATTGGTCCTGTGCATTTAATCTACAGGGTCAGGACAAAATTCCAGCTGATGTGGCAGCCCTGTTGTCACTGGGGACCATGCCATACAGGGGAATGACCCAGCAGCATTCCAGGAGTCAGCAATGCTTCCAGGAGAATTTCAAGGACATGCCCCTGCAGATGGGTGCTCCAGCTCCAGGGAACCTGTCTGCAGAGGGATAATCCAGATTCCCAACAGCTCTGTGCCACAGAGGCAGCAAAAATCACTGGGGAATGGCCCAGAGGTTAGCCCAGCCTCCGTGTGATCTCTCCTTCCTGCACAAAACCTGAAATCACTGAACCCACCACTGTGAATTCCACCTTGGGTGCAGTGTGACAGCTCTGTAAGGATGCTGCTCCACGGGCTGAGATAGGGAGGGAAAGGAGCTGGAACTGCACACCCATGGGGAGCACAGACAGGAGCAACATCAGCCTGCAAAGGGGAACTCACTGGTACTCACACAGCCAGCCTGGTATCTGAGGGGTGCCAGGGACTGATCCCACCCTCTGTGACCACCCCCTGTGCCATGGAGTGATCCCACCCTCTGTGACCACCCCCTGTGCCAGGGACTGACCCTCTGTCACCACCCCCTGTGCCAGGGACCTGGTTAGAGGCACTCAGTCCATGGCTGTTCCCCTTCCCAGAAGCATTTGGTGTGAGAAGTCCTGCCCTAAATGCTGAGATCAAACTCAACCCGCTCAGCTCAATCACAGCAGCTCCATTAAAAATCTCTCTCAGGCACCAATGTTGCCTCTCTCCATCCTCTGTCATGAGCTCATCAGTAAACAGCTAAGCAGCAACTTGATTAAGAATGTGAAAAGAGATTTTCTCCTCTGAAGATTTTGTGCAGAGCTGTTTTAAGCTCCTTCCCACAACAGGTTTTCACAACTTGTTGGCTGAAATCACTCACACAGAACGCTGTCTATCCAAACACAAGCTGTGCTGCCCAGTCCAATTTCTGTTCCTCCCACTAACACATCCATTTATCTCAGCATTCCAGCATCTTTTCGATGATTTTAATACCTGGCAAAGATTTATGCAGAGGTGACTCATGGTCAAATATCAACAAGCAATTTAGAAGCAGCGCTTCCAAAGGGATCCTTGGAGGAGGCAGAGATGTCAGTTTATGAGGTTTGATTTCTACCCTCTCAATATAGAGCTTTCAAAAGAGAAAAAAAGGACAATTAGCAGATGCAGAACTGAAAGTGGAATAGCTCAAAAGCTGTTGGAAACACAGAGAACTAATCCCTATCTCTGTGTGCACAAAGATAGGAGGGAGGAGGGCACCTAATGCTTTCATTTGGGTTTTTTTCACTACTGCTGCCAAAGCCTCTTCACTCCCTTGCTGTTCTGACCATGGATGACTAATGTGCAGAGGTTTGGGAGCCTCCAGGACAGATCCCTGCAGCAAACACTGTCTATCTGACCACAGAATTTAATGAAAACTCGCTGGAACAAAATATTTTTAAGACGAGAGTTCTAGGGGCTGCTGCTGCCCTGCTAATGATAAAAGAAATCATGTCTATATTGGGTTTTCTGTTCTCCTTTGAAATGTAATCCCGAGGCTGTGTGTAAAGGAGCAATTGTATTTGAAAAAAGAGAAATGGGACCATGTCAGAGCAAGCTTTGAGCAACTCTGGGCAAGGGCAGAGGAGATTTGAGTTGGAGTCTGCGGCAGGGAAAAGGATTGGCAGGGAGAGACAGAGACAAAAGGTGAAGTGGAGAAAGAGGCACTCATGGAACAACAAGGCAGATGGAGGGATGGAAGTAGAGAACAAAAGAAAATACATATTACAGAGTTGACTGTGCTCATCTATGTACAAAATGTATATATTTACCTACCCACACTTTGTCTTTTCTATCCCCATCTGTCTCTGTGATCAAACCACTTCCCTGTTTTTTCTCCTCTAAACTCCTGCTCCTTCTTTTCTCCTTCCAACCTGCTCTTTCTTTTCTCTTGCTCCTTCTTTTCTCCTTCCAACCTTGCTCTTCCCGTGCCTCTCTGCTTCCAGTGAGAAGTTCCTTCTTCCCCTCATCCATGCAATCCATCACAAACCACATTTAGAGCTCTCTGGACACAATGAAATTCCAGTTCCCTGGTACATAAATAATCCCTTTTCATGTAATCCCAGGATTATTCATTTCAAAGGGAGGGCAGCAAATGTATCGAATTTTTATAAATGCTGGCATTTTAAAAATAAATGAATGGGGTGCAACAGGACTTTATTAAAATACAAAGAGATTAGCAAGGTCTCATTCCCTTCAATTATTAACAATGTACTTGTTCTCCAGAAAAGTACCCATGAAAATTTAAAACAGATGAAAATGGTTGTTCACTTAAAACTGCTCTGTTAATCTGTGAGAAATGTTTTATTCAAAGGCATTAAATGAATACTGCAAGGTTTGATATGAGATAATCCATCATTCATGTGGCACAAACACGGGGATCGATAAAATGTTGTGTCAAGAGGAGAGGAGAACATGGCATCTTTGGAGGATTTCTGCACAGGAGGCTTGTTTCAATTCATGGGATGGCCAAAATCAATATTAACTCATAGATTTTACAAACTGGATGCCTTTTTGTTTTTCCATTTATAACTCTGCAGTCTCAGCTCACATTCTGAGGCTGAAATGGCTGAAAGGAGAAAACTCACGAAAGCTTTGGTGGGAATTCCCACCAAAAGCAAAGAGACAGTTTTGGCACTGGGTTTAGGGATGACCAAATCACTACAAAAAGGGCCCCCAAGGATATCTGGGGGTGAGTTACAGGCTGTGTTGGATTTCTCCCCAAAATCAAGCTCAAATTAAGATTAAAACATTTATCCTGGGTGTCCTTGGAAGGTACAAGGAGTATGGGCAGGCTGCTTGAACCAAATTGGTTGAACTCCAACTTGAACAACTTTTTTTTTTTTATTGCTTTCACTGTTTGCACCAGAGCAGGGTCAAAAGAGAATCATCAGCATCAAGGCTATCAGAGCACAGTGGATGTTCCTTTTGTTCCAAGAAAAACACCCCAAACAAACATGAAAGAAGGTCAAAACGTGGAAAACAGAGGAAATCCATATGAAAGGAAAGCATTGTTCCAGCTAAGTTGTGAGTACAAGGGGTTCTTTCACCCAGAGAGGTAATTTTTGACACCGTGATGGGTTTGTTTGAACAAAGGAATTGCTGTAAAACTCCATTTCCTTCCTATGTAAATGCAGATGTGCCAGGGACCAGAGTGAGCCCAGGGGCCCAGAGGGTGGAATGAGATGCTGGAATCAGGGTGGAACCAGGGTGGAATCAAGGTGGAATAAGGGTGGAATCAGGGGTTGGAATCAGGGTGGAATTGGGGTGGAATCAGGGGTTGGAATCAGGGTGGAATCAGGATGGAATCATGGTGGAATCAGGGTGGAATAAGGGTGGAATCAGGGGGTGGAATCAGGGTGGAATTGGGGGGGAATCAGAGGGGGGAATAAGGGTGGAATTGGGGTGGAATCAGGGGGTGGAATCAGGGGGTGGAATCAGGGTGGAATCAGGATGGAATCATGGTGGAATCAGGGTGGAATAAGGGTGGAATCAGGGGGTAGAATAAGGCTGGAATCAGGGGGTGGAATCAGAGGGTGGAATTAGGATGGAATCAGGGTGGAATCAGGGGGTGGAATCAGGGGGTGGAACCAGGGTGGAATCAGAGGGATCCACCCCCCGGATCCCCCCTCCTCCCCGTGTCTCTGCAATTACTGAGCTTTCCAAGCTGAGCCTGGGGAGGAGGAAGGCTGCTGATCCAAGCACACAGATCAGTTTTATCTCGCCAGGATAAGGCTACTGAGCTGCTGATAACCTGTTATCAGTATTGCTAATGAGCAGGGCTGGAAGGGAGACGCAGAGTGGCCAGAGTGAATCCTAAGCAGGGCTGGGACTCTTTATTTTTTGCCACCAAAGTGGGCACAGAAAGGCCAAAAAAATCTCCCAGAGCCACTGCAGCTAGGGGTGGATGAGGCTGCCTGTTGAGTTTAAACTTTTTTTGTTAGGGTTGGGATTAAATGTGTGAGTTTTAAATTAAATTTTTGTTTGGACTTAGACGTTTATTAGTTCTTACTTATATTGCAGTCTCACAAATTGTGAGTTTTATAGTACTTTAACAAACTAAAAAAATGGAGTTGTATTTCTCTTTCTACAAGGCTTTTTAAGGATAAACTGTTTAATTAAGAAATGATACTTAAATTATTTTTATTTTTAATTTAATAACTAACTACTCGTGGTCTGCAATGAGGACTTCTTTATCTAATTATACAATACTACTTAAACTTATGAAGAAGAAGGATTAGCTTTTGTCTTAAAACTTTTATCTTATTTTATATATATATTACTATATTTTAAAACTTTATACTTTAAGTTTTTTACTACATGATATTACACACTTCTATTTAAACTATATACTTATAATTTTAGTTTTATTATTTATTTTTGGAGGTTTTCTTTACGGTTTCAGGTTAAATGTAGCGATTTTTGGGGGGTTAGTGCTTGTTAGTAGAGAAAGTTTAAACTAGGGCTCCAACAGCTACCCTCACTTTAAGCCCAGGAAACTAAGAATGAAACAGAGAGGAGATGGCCACTCTTTGTTTAAATAACAAGACAGGTACTGAAATAGAATTAATATTCAAGAAAAGACCATTTTTCTTCATATCTCTCTGGAGCTAATGATGGAGACAGCAACTGTTGTGTCAAACTGACTTGAAAGCTGAAGGAGCCTTTTAATTTCAAAATTATAATAATTCAGAGGGAGGGGTTTGCATTTTCCATTTCAGGGGAGGCTCCTGCCTTCCTCAGCAGATACCTGGCTTTTCAAACCAAGACATCAGTGAAAAATGATGATAATCCAGCCTGTGACTCTATGATAAAAACTGTTGTTTTATGGGGTTAATCTGATTATTGTAGAGGTTTGCTGTGTGAAACGGGGTTTTGCCAATCTGACCTCCCACATCCACCTCAGCTGATGGAATAATTCCTTCCTGGTGCACAACAGCCCAGATATGCTGTAAGTGCAAAAGTTGGGGAATTACTTCCAGGAAAAAAAAGCACATTTTTTTCCAGTTTCTCTGATGCAGTGCTGAAACAGCTCAGACTTCCCCTGTGCAGAGGCTGTGAACTCTTTGCCCTCCCACAAATCTGGGTGGAGCAGCAGCAGAGAGAAGAGAAGAGCTCGAAGTGCACGGGGCTTTCAAGTGTCTGCAGCAGCTTCTTTGGCTGATTAAAGAAGTGTTCACGTTAATCATATCTCGTGCTTAATGAACTAACACAAATTGCATCAAGCAGTGAGTCTTTTATGAGAAATGCTTCCCCAGGAGACAAAGCTGAGCAAGAAAAAGAAAGCCAAAAGGACCATCTGAGGCATCCCCATCCTTCACTGAATTGGTGACAGGTCTGGGAAGGGTAAAATTCAAGGGTAAAATTCACAGTGAAATTCTGATCAGTGGGTGCTACACTCCTTCTTCTGGGGGGGAGACAACAGAGAGCAGGAAATCAGGGGAAATATAGGTTAAAAATAAGGAAAATGTGGCCAAAGAAGAGTGTAAGCAAGATAAGAGTGTGCGTTTGATCAGCTTTTCTTCATGCACACAGAGAATCTGCTCTGGTGAGGGGTTACCTTGTAAAGAAAGATCTCCAACCAAGCACTGCGTGCTGGTTTTTATCCTGACCTTTCATCATTCCTGATTTATTCACTGCCAGCCTATTCCTGGCTCTGTTCCCACCTCCTGGAATGAATTTGGATACATTTGTTCCATTTTCTCCATTCCTCAGCTTCCTTTCAGTAACATTTAACAAGCTGAAATCACCAGTATGGGAGCAGGACTTTGAAATTCCTGGATGAAAGGGAGAGACTTGCTTCTGCTGTAAAAGCTGACCAAATTTGTGAATGAATAAACCTAGGGTCAGATAACATATTACAAATAGACTTGTAAGAGATAATGGAGCATTTATTTATAGAGCCATCAGAAGGCCAGACCTGGTCTTCTTGTAAATGGAAGCAACAGTCCATTTCTTTGGGCTCTGGGCCAGTTCATACAAAGGCTGACACATTATTAAAGCCAGAATAATTCTATTTTCCATTTCTCGAGGCTGCTTCTTTCATTACCATATGTTTCTGCTTCTCTATCTAGCTTTTCTTTCTATTTTATTTTATTTTATTTTATTTTATTTCATTTTATTTCATTTTATTTCATTTTATTTTAATTTTTGCAGAGCTCAGATACAGTTCTGCAATCTATTACCCTGTTCATCAGCCACAAAATCTGATCCTGGAAGGATCAGAGAGAATTTCTCATGCTTCTTGTCACCTTCACACAGGCTTTGTTTGTCAATTTTTGTCCTGGATACTGGTGGCAGAGCAGATTTTTACTTGTATATTTTTGTTTTCCCGTGGCAAGGAACCACCAAATTCTCATAGACCTGATCCCCTTTTAGAGCCAGCTCAGTGAAATGTAAGGATCTGCGACCTGCAAGGTCTGCAGTTTGAATTTATGATCCCAAATGAAGGCTCAGTGTTCAGAGCAGGTCAGAATCCCCTTTTTCCCAGCCTGCTGCTGTGGATCTGCCTAAAAGCCATTGCCTGAGGATATTCTGGCTCTCATGTTTGCCTCAGGATCAAAAGTATCCCGTGGGCAAGGCTTATCAATAAACACCAAGCTGCAGGGCTTGGGTTGCTGTCTCTTTGTCGATTTTGTCTGTTCTGCTGATGAAATTGCCTTGATGAGCAGGAATGAACCAATCAGACAAACATGACACTTTGTCTCCCATCTCCTCTCTGCCTGGAGATGTGAGGCTTGGCAGGATTTTGCTGTTTGACCCTCTGGAAGCAGCTGGAATGTTCTGCCTCGTGGAGAGCTCTCCTTGCACACCACCAGCTGTGTTTGGATGCTGATGGAGCACCAGCCCTAACTCATGGGAGGGTGTAGGACAGACCCTCTGTGTCACTTTGGTGACAACAGTGCCAGGAAAAATCAATAAATCTTTGAATTTCAGGGTGCAAAAGCTGCCATGGAGGACCCATTCCCAACTGAAGATCAGCCTCAGAGTTGATATCTCAATGGCCAAGGAAAAGTGGGCGAGGGAAGGAACATTTCCACAGCTGCAGTGTGGAGCTGGAAGGGCTCCAAAGAATCTCCTGAAGCTCCTGAATCCTCACAGATGGGAATGGAGCAGGAACTCACAAAGAAACTTTGCTCCTGTGGCTTTCAGAGTTTTGGTGAAATCCTCCTAATTTTTCCAGGCACTTGTGCTGCAGTGCAGAGATTCCAGCCTGGTCACCAGCTGAAAAACAGCCTGGTGGCAGCACACTGTGGGCCCTTTGTCTGCTTCAGGGAGGATTTTTTTTCCTCGTTATATTCTTATCAAAAAAGAATGATGCTGCGCAATATTCGCAGATTTAGGGAATCTCTCTGCCAATTCAGCTCAGCCTAAGCCAATCCAATCTCCCCATCCATATGCAAAGATATTCAGGAGCCCACTGGAGAGCTGGGAAGTGAGAGAGTAATAATTTTCTGACCTGCAAAGATGTTGCTGTGAACAAGGTTAACTGAAGGAATTCATCTTCACTGAGTAATGTTTTCCTCGTGAGGTTTTCAAGGCTGAGGACTGAGCTGCCTGGACACTGCATCATTTTTATCATGGCACTTCCTCATCTTTCATTTTACTGTTGGTACTCGCCTCTTCTCCCTCCCTCTCTTTTAATTTTCAGCCCTTTTTGTAAATGGTGCTGATTTATTCAGCCTCTCCACACCTTTCTCCCTGCCCTCCTCTCCGTTTAACTCTCCATAGGAAGAAGAAATTTGAGGTAATGGAGCTGCTTCCACCCTGCACAGGTTGTGCAGCCAAAATTGGTGATTTGGAAGAGCTCAGATGCTCAGAGGCCACAGAGGTGCTCAGACAGATCTGACAGCTGTTATTTCCTGCTCACTTCCTGTTCCACACACCTCCTCTGGCAATTGGAATTCTGATTTCAGGTCCTTTTTCATTTTTAGGTGACACAGAGCTGTGTTTGCTGCTGGAAGGCAGTAAATGCCCAAATCTTCAGGCACTGCAAACATCATAAGGCTTAATTTTCTTCTGAATAAGCAAAATTAGCTTGATAAATTCCAGATTTCCATAGGAATGGGGGCTCTTCCAAATGGAACCTGAGGGGTGAATTCCATGCAGGGACTCCACTGGGAGCTCACCTTTCATCCTGGGCAGAAACACTCAGGGGCCTTCAGTGCTTTCACTGCTTTTTTATGTGCACACAAGGTTCTAAGAATGACTGTAAAGAAACTAAAACTCTACTGAAACAAAAGAAGAGTGGATCACATGTAAAATTATTTGTCCTGAACCCTTTGCTGATTGGAAATTGGAACATTTAACCCCTTCCAGGTTCACTACTCCTCAGCCAGAAGAGGAGACCATTTCCTATTCCATGCCATAAGGATTGGGAATATTGGCTGGCTGACTACTCCAAGAGCATTCTGTTGAGCTAGCTAATAACAGGCTGAGTTTAAAAGGTTAAATTTCAAAGAGTTTTGCAAGCAGAATAACTTTTTAAAGTAATTTCCCTTGAATTTCTCAACAAAAAAAACCAAANACCAAAACCAGCCACTTGGCAAGCTTTGCTGGGGACCTTTCCTGAGTTTCCCTCTGTAAATAATTTTCCTGTCAGCCTGGGCAATGTTCCCATGCTCTGTTACCTGAAGAAGATTTAGCAGCTCTACATCACCTGAGCTGAAACCCAATTGCTGCCTCCCAATTCTCCCATCCTCTGGCTCACCCAAGCTCAGCTTAAACCTCCCGCACTGTGCTGATCCTCTTTAGGTGCATTTTGGACAGCAGTGAGTTAAAACAGAGCTGAAATTCCAGTCTTGCCAGCCATTGGAGCAGATTCACTGCTTGGGATAATTCCTGGGGATTGCAGAGCAGTAACCCAGGGATGAACCCAGCCCAGGAGCCAGATGATGCCACGGGCTGTAAATCCCCCTCACTCTGGCTCCACAATATTTATTGTCTGAGCCAGCGAAGCAAGGAGCAGTGTCACATGTCCCTGGAAGCCTTCTGGCTGATGGCCTGCTTGACTGGGATGGGAACTCAAATATTAGCAGCTTTGAGCTAAAAAAGGGGAGGGAAAGCTCCATTTGCAGGACAGAAGGCGTAATATTGAAATGATCCATCACAGCTGATGTGCCCAGATGGCTCTGGGAAGGAGAGGGACAGGGGATGGATTGCCCAGCTCACCACATTTAAAGAAACAAAGCTGAGAAGCAAATCCTGGTGCTATTAGGCCCTAATTCCTGAGCAGGAGATGCACCTTTTGGAAGCAAAGCAGTAAAACAGAAATTACAATTGAGGGCGGTACAAAAGATTTCCTTGTCTTGTTTTAATCCCAGCACAACTCTGATGAACAAGGACAAGACCAAGAAGAGAGATGGACAAAGAAAGAGTTAATCTTCAGTGCCTGAACTGACCTCAGCAAAGGGCAAGCAGTGGTCATGCACCTTGGTTAAATTTTCCCACATTCCCATTTTCTTGAAGTGAATCTAGAGAGCTGATTAAATGCTCTTGAAAAAAGCTGCCATGGAACCTTGGCAAAATTGTCATTACTTGTCATGCTTTATGTGCTTTTTAAGTAATTTCCTGCTCAGACTCTAGTATTAAATAAAATTATCCTGAGCACCACCGCAAGGTCACTCTATATATTTAATTCTTCCCATTAAAATTCCTCATCTGCCACATCTGTTGATTGGTTTGTCTGTTCAATTAGCCACCGTGGCTGTGTGAGCCGGGATTCTGTTGCCTGTCAGCATGACAAATTAGCATATCCATGATGCAAACCTCGGCTTTAGGACACCCATCACACACAAATGTTAAGTGACAGACCCCATAATTACACGGCAATTGCTCTCTCCCTGCTCCCGGGTCCCTCCTGTCTAGAACCGTGTCAAAGGGAAGCCTCCAAATTGATTTCAGGTTCAGATCTGCTCTGCCTGGTGCAGGCACAGAACACTTCCAGCTCCCCATCAGATTTCATTTAAGTTCAGCACATCCCAGGTCGCAGGCAGGTCAGGAATTGGGCAACCTGGAGCACGGCTATCAGCCACATCTCCCTGCTGGCACTGCCCCATACAGCAGCAAACACAGGAGAAAAACAGCAGGAAATTACTGAATTGTCAGAGCAGAGGATAAGCATCTGCCTCACGTTTGGATGCTGGCTGATAACCCGAGGCACAGCACTGATAAGGTGATGTCTTAGGCTGGAAATGGGGCTGTGTGTTCTATTGCCACCTGTCAGAGCTGGGGCAGTTCTCTGCTGCTCACTGGGCAGTTTTTCCTTTATCTCTCCCCCAGCCCATCCTCCCTCCAGGAGATCTCTGCTGTCCATGGCCACTGAGTGTCCCTGCAGGGCTGATCAAATTCCATCATCCCATGGGAGAGGCTCTGCCCAGGGGAGGAGCCAAGCATTCCTACCTGGATCCAATCTGCCCTTGGGAACACCCCAGCAGCCTTTGCCCACTGCATTCCCAGAGGAGCAGCTTTCTGCTCCCCTGCATTCCCAGAGGGAGCCCAGGCCCATCTCCAGCAGCCCTGGAGCTTCAGAGGAAAACTCCAGCCTTGTCCAGGATCCCTGCTCCAGCAGAGCCACAGCTGGCACTGCAGGAGGGCTGAGCCACCCTGGGATGGCCCTGCTGCCACCGCCCTGCCCTACAGCGTGCCAGGGCCTGCTCTGACTCTAGCAGGGTTGGTTTATATTGCTGCATTGTTTATTTTTTTAATTATTTTTCTTATTTTTTCCCTAATAAAGAACTGTTATTCCTGCTCCCATATCTTTGCCTGAGAGCTCCTTAATTTCAAAATGATAACAGTTCGGACTGAAGGGTTTATGTTTTCCATTTCAGGGGAGGCTCCTGTCTTCTCAAACCATGACAGGTGACAATAAGCTCAGGAAGGAGCTGCTGAGGGAGCAGTGAGCTGTATTCCAGGGCTCTGGAGCTGTGGGATGTGGAGACAACATCTGGAAATTGGTGACCTCTCAGAAGGAGATGCTCCAGGTGGAGTTGGGAATTATCAATCTCTGTGTGATTGTCAGCACTTATCCAGCAAGGAAAAGGAATTATTTGTGTGAGGGAGGCCCACCAGAGCATTCCCTTCTGGTTTGGGATCACACACAAATCTTAGCTGGGCTCATTTGGGAAGAACTTCAGATGAGGAGATCTGCTCCAGGAACTGTGCCTCACCTCTGCATTCATAAAAACCAGGACAATGCTTATCCTGGCCACAGGGATGAGGATCCTTTATTTAGTGACATTATTAGGACTAAACCTTTTGTGGGAAACATAGTAAAGGTAAGAAGACTTTCAGGAAGCTGTGAAAGCAGGCCTCAGAAACAGAGCAGGGAACTTAGAGCTGCAAAGTCTGAAAGTAGAAATGTTACAATAGTACAGCAAGCACGGACATGAAACAGTAGTTTGAGTTTATGCTTGGCTAAGATAGACCTTAAGACTGCAGAAAACTATGCTTAGCAAGATACTAGAAGGTTTTAAGCTTAATAATGGAGTATTGTGTATTGTTAATCGAAGGCATACAAACAGGCATTGCTTGAAGCAGGTGTATGTGTGCTTTTAGTGACTGAACAATTGTCTGTAAGTTTTAGCAATATGCTATTGGCTAAAAAGTTTTTAAAAAGCTCTGTTACAAAGAAATCATTGGCTGCTGCTGGCAAGACATGAGCTGTTCACATCTTTCAATTGTCTCAACCATGCAACGAGGCTGATGTTCCAATAATGCTCAGAGAGCACATCCCAGCAGTGCTGTCCTGTTTGTACAAACTTCCAACATGCCTTTCTCTCTGAGCACAGAGTTACACACACTCAGGTTGTTATTTCAGCTCTCTGGGACAGAACCTCTGGTGCTGATTTCCCTCAGTAGGGGCTCTATGCTGATGCCCTGACCCTGTGTCAGGTCCCTGCCTGCAAACCAGGCATAAAGGTGTGGTGGCAGCTGCCTGGCCACAGAGAGAAACACAACTCCCCCATCATTCTGGGAAAGGCTGTGAGAAGCTCAGAGAGAAGAATTATAAACAATTCTTATCTTAACTTGCTGCACCTGGTGTTGTGAACATGTGGAATGTGTTTTGGAGATTTGCTTAGCAAAAGGGTGGTTTCTTAATTAGCCAGTGGTGATGGTGTTTTAATTAAAGGACCAATCAGGTCCACCTATAGGGAACTAGAGTATAAAAGGAATGGGTTTCTTAATAAAGTCATTTTAGTCTTCTGATGGCCTTGGAATCTATATTGTTCATGACTCAACAGTGACATAAAGGTTTCTATTCTGAGTGTGATGGGTGAACACCAAAGGTGGAAGCCCAACCCCTCTTCTCCAGCAGGCATGGCCCATCCCTGCCAGGATGCACCTGGGTGTGCTCTGAGGTGTTTCCCTGCCCCTCTGTTCCTGCTCATCCCTGCCTGGCTGCTCCCTGAGCCTTCACAGAGCAAGCACTGAAGGGAAACAAGGGAGATTTGCAAATGTGCTGTGTTCTGTGAGCTGGCTGAGCTCCCCACTCCGAGGGCAGTGTGTGTTTGTGTGTGTGCAGATGCCTCTGCTCCCCTCACTGGCTGAGCTGCCCCAGCACAGAGCCAAGGATTATTCCAGTGGAATTACAAGAGCTGAGGCTCTGCAGAGAAAACAATTTCACACAAGACTACCCCGGGTGAGGACAGGGACACAAAGGCAGGGAAGGAGCAGCTGATCACTCTTTGCCTAGCCAGGGTGAGCGAGGAGCCAATTATGGTAACACAGCAGCCAGGGTGATTATTATTGTAAGGGAAAGGAATCCATGGAAGAGGAAGGTGGTTTGATCCCACAGAACTTTCCTTGCCTGTTTAATCACTATTGTGGCCCCATCCAGCCCCTTCCTGGGCACTTTGGTTTTCAGAGGTCCCACAAAAAGTTTATTCTGCTTAGATGATGGAGGATGGGATGAGATTCACAGGTACGTGTGGAAGTAGGAACTGGGAACCTGTGCACTTTAGCTACTAATTCCAGCTGATTTTGGACACAAAATTCACATTTCTCTGTGCTTAAGGATCCTGATGACAGAAGGGATGGGTTCTGCTGAGGTTTTGTGGAATTGAGATCAGCAGTAACACAGGTAGGAAACAAACAGCTGGACAAGAAGTGCCAAACATTTGACCAGAGCAAATCTAATGCTTATGAAATAAGGATTTCCCAATGAAATATCCTGCTTTTACCATGGACACAGGACTGCTCAAAGCATAAGCTTGGCAAAGACTGATAAATCTGTTTTGGGTGGATTTCCCACTCAAGCCATGCAGGGTGGGCACAGTTTAAACCATTTCTTTTGACCTAAGGTGGTCTAGAGGGATAAAAAGAGAAACCCACAGCTCCGTGCTGACCTGTCTCTCATCTGTGCTCTGCAAATATCAGCAGCTGCTTAGCTGCAGGCTTCTTCCATTCTCCAGAAAGTTCCCAAAGCAGAACTCAAATCCCAGCCCAAGATCCAGTGGCACAACAAGCAGGTGGCATCAGCCTGGGCAGGGACAGGCTCAGAGCACAGCTGGGTGGTGCTGCAGATGGTAAAAGGTGATTCACAGGTCTCAGCCTCCTTAAACCTGACAAGGAGCAGCTGCCTGTGCAGCCTCAGCCTGATTTCTGCACGTAGTTAATGCACACAACTCGAGATTAAACTCTCACCACCCACTAAAAGGCTTAAACATCAAGTGAATAAATTCCCTCACTTCTGGAAGGGGAACGTGAGGAACAATTCAAGTCAAATCAATGAAGTGTGAAACACACAAAATAAATCAGCATTTCTGTATTTTTTTTCTTTCTTCCTTCCTTGCTCTTATGAAGTGAAATACATTTGGAGCAGCACCTCTCTTCCCTGGGGTTCCCAGTGCTGCCCACTGCAATGAAGTGCAGCTGGAACACATTTGTTGAGCCTGTGTGTACAAAGCACAAATTAAAGCTTTGAGATGGAAAACCACAAGACAGCCCATGACCTACAACAACAGACAGAGCTCAGCAAATGGAAAATACGCTGGGGCCTGTGGGAAATCTGTTTTATTCCAGTATTCCTTGTCCTGCTCCCTGCCCACACTCTGATCCCACACCCACCCTCTCCTATAAAGGGAAGGCAGCACAGCCCAGGGGGCACAGAGCTATTGTATATCTTGGAGAAAATGGAGCTCTTCCCTCACTTCTGCTTGCCTCTCCTGGACTCGTGTGAGCTGAACTTTCCTCAGGTTTTCCATCTGGAAAAGGAGGATAATGATCCTGACCTTTCCAGAGGTGCTCCCAGCAGGTGGACAGGAGGTGCAGCCCAAAGCTTGATCTGTAATACCAAGAATGGCACCCAAACCAGGCATTCCCTTTTCCTCCCTCCCACCCTCCTTTGATGCCAGGCTCTCTCCACTCCTGCAGCTTCTCAGTTTCCAGCCAGACAAACAAAACTCTGACAACAAAACTAAAACATTCCAGTGCTGTGTCTCCCCCTGCTCTCCCCTCCCAGCACCCTTCCCTGCAGGAGGGGAGGACCAACACCTGCAATGGGCATTCCCAGCTGTCTCCAGAGCAGGGAAGGCTGTGATGAGGCTCTGGCACCACTGCTGCTGTTGGTGATTGATGGGGGCTGTGCTGGGCACCGGGGGAAGATTGCTTTCTGGGGCTGATGGATAAAGTCTCTCATGCAGCATGAAACAGCTGGGCAGGAGAATAATGGACCCTCCGATTCCTTCCAGCAGTGAATATTCAGTAAGAAAAGCTTGCAGAGGATTTTCCCTGATTAATTTGTAATTATAGAAGCTGGATTTTAGGTGTGAATGCCATAAAGCCTTCGTTAAGGAAGGATGTCTGAACAGTTAATTAAGGCAAAGGGGCCTTTATGGGATGTCACAAAAACATTCCCTGCTGTTGGAGGGATGAGCTGGACTGCCCAGGCTGCCTCAGCAGAGGGAACACCCAGCCTAAAACCCCGTTCAGGAGTTCTCATTCCTTGGTTGCACAAGGGAATTAGTGATAGGGTGGGAGACAGACAGTGCTGGGATTGAGGCTTCAGCGTGTTTTCATGTATATTTCATAGACCTGTTTGCTTTTTGATGTTCAGAGCTCTTTGATTATTCTTTTTAATCCTTTTTCTAGACGTTGTTCAGTGTCAGCTGCAGCCCTGATTTCGGGTTGTGGGGCAGGTGAGCTGTCCCCCTCACGTGCAGGGGACAGCAGGGCAGCTTTGGCCATGGTTTAAATGGTGACAGCAGCACCTGAGGCTCTTTGATCTGTCACTGGAGCCACTTCAGGGGTGGAAGGCACTGAGCAATTCATGGAGCTATTTCAGCATCACGGAGCAAAACTCAAAATATTTGCTACAAATATACTTTTATAAGCTGAAATTCTGCAGACAGATGCCAACCATGCAATCAAGGTTCCCTGTGCAGTGGTACAAGGGATTGCCCACCCAACAGTGCCACCTAAAAGGGCTCTGGTTGCTCTGCTGGCACCCAGATTGAACTCAGACATGAACCTTGCAATTAGAAATGGAAATAGAATTTCCATCCTGCCCCTGGCCAGGGTGAACTCTGAGCAAACAGCAACTCAGAAGCTCTATTTCACTCAGCCTCAGAGCTGCCAAAGCAGGAGGAATTACCAAAATCAACAGGAAACTAATCTCTTTAATCCTGGAATTTATTTTTTTTTTAAATAAGTTTAAATTATTGATACACTGTCAGAAGCAGCCTGAATCCACGGAGGGGAAATTAATATTACATGAGAATGTTTCTCCCTGTCTGTGAGGGGAAAGGACGGCAAAGTCACAAAACAAGTGGCCTAAGGTGGGTGAAGGGCTGGTGGAATCCTTCTGGTGGTTCTTCCCCCCAGAATTCAGGCACAACCTGACCTGAGGTGCAGTGAGCAGGGAAGGGCTTTCCTGGCTCTGCCAACTTTGTTCTTACAGGAGAAAGGAAATTCAGGAAACCAAAGGAAAGATGGTAAAAACTCTCTGAAAATCTATATTAATGGTCTCTCTGTGCAACCTGGGCTTTATGGGCACTCAGCAGTGTCCCCTGTGCCCACTCTCCTGCACTGCCCTGCTTCCAGAGGACACATCTGTGCTTCCCTGCAGTGCTCAGCCTCTTCCATGTGTGGGGCTGAGCAGGGACTGAAACACTCCACCCTGGCATCCCTCCACCTGGCATCCCTGTGCTGCAGGCCTGCCACAGCCAGGGATGGTTTTACCCCAGCTGATCCCTCCCCAGGGCAGGCCCAGGGCAGGAACCTTGCCTGGGGCAATGAGTGCAGCCCCTGATGGAAAATGGCATTTCCATGATGAAATCATGAAAACCCAAAAACAGAGGCCAGACAAAATGAAGAGAATAAAAAGCAGTTCTATTTATTGATGTAACTTCAGGTACATTTAGGGCAGACAAAGCCCCCCAGGGGCTACACCCAAATAATGGACAATGGGTTCCACACTTTTGTAAGTTTGGTCCATTTGCATTTTGGGGATCAATCTGTTCCAATGACAGCTTCAGCTAATGAAGTCATTTACCCCAAGTTTGCTCCCCCAACTCCCTTTTGTTCCCATCTCTCAGGCCTGAGGCAGTGAGGTGTCCTTGATTGCCAGGCCTGGAGAGGAATTGTTGTGTCTGCCCAAAATGGGGAAGCAGCAGCTCCCACTGTGTGTGGAGTTTAGAGTTATACACTAAAGAACTGCAGGATTACAAATACATGGAAAATATAATAAAATTAACTAAAATAAACGAAGGCATAATCCAGGGGAAGGGGGAGGCACAGCCACAGCCAAAGCTGTTCTAACACTTCATTTTCTCACTCGTGTTAATCCCAGTTAAGGAAGGCATTTTTGTCCAGACCTACCAAGGTATTTCGAGGCTCAAATGCTGAATTCAGCTCTGCTCTGTGGGGCTGGCTCTGCAGCCTTTTCCCTGCAATGTTCTCAGTGCTGAGGAGGTCACTGCCCCTATCAGAGCTGCCACGTTGCTCCCTCTGTTATCAGTCCCTGTCCTCACAGAGGGGCCTCATCACAGGAGGATCTGGAGCCTCTCATGTCACTTAAAAGCCAGCAGCTCTGTCTTTGTCTCAGCCTTATCTCCCATTCCGAGGGGGGATCATTGTCTCCAGCATACCCATAAAAATAAGTGCTGTGACATTACTCAGGGAAAAAGCAGCCTCGGTGACAGGTAGCAATGCCAGGTCACAAAACTCAGCAGAAATAAAAAGAAAAGGAGCATATTTCACTGCAGAATCCCAGGCTGACATCAGGAGAAGTGCTGGAGCAGTGCCTCAGAGCTTTGTGCCAAGGGGAGCGGGGCTGTACAAGGATAATGCTTCCCTCAGTATTTAATATAAACAGGCAGAGTTTTATTAACCTGCCCCCCGAGGCACCCAACAAGGATCATCTCAGAGGAGAGAAACAATAAGGAAATGAATAACAACTGACTGGATTACACATGCAGGGTGGTGATCGATACCACTCTGCACTAAAATTGCAGTTGGCATTCAAACACATCTCAAAAGGGAAAAATAAACAGCAGTAAGAACTCATTCATCAACCACCTCATCTTTAGAAGCACTTCAGCATTATTAAATGTTTTATTCAGCTGGGGGACTCTTTGGGCCACAGGGAGAGAACAGCAGTGGCCTAAAGACTCAGCTCTCAGACACAGAGCTGCAAAAACAGCCCAGGGAGCTGTGTTCAGTGTCCCAGGGATTAATTAATGCCTTTGGGGGTCACTCTGTCCACACCACTTAACAAAACTCCAGCCTGAGATTCCCAGATCCAGCCCAGGGTTGTGCTTCTGCAGTGCTGGTCTTTTGAAGAGCTAAAGATGAATCAGATGTCACAGCAAACCCTGTGTTAGTTCTAATGGTTGTGACCAATCACTCTGAAGTGTCCCTCAAAATGGGATTTTCTTGGGTTGGGAGGAAATGCTGCCTTTAAACCCACAAAAGGCATCAGTGGCAAGGAGAGGGAGGGTTATTCCTGATCATCAACACATTGAGGGGCTTCTTTTCTGCCTTCTTCGTTTCTGAAACACTGCAGCAAAATGGGAAATGTGTAAGGGACAGGGCACAAGTTCACTGTAAAGAATGTTTCAGCCAGGGACTGATTCCAGGCCATGTGGTTTTGTGGGATACCTTAAAGACACCAGGGCCTGTGCTGCAGACACATTTTCTGCCCAAGCCTCTCTCCTGTTCACTGACAGTGCACACTTCAGGCTGGAGATCAACCTAAGTGCTGAAATAGCTCTTCTGGGACAGATTTTGGGCTGCAGAGTTTCCAGTGCTTACAGATGTACTGTCTCTGGCAATATTTGGTGCTTTTTCTGAAAAGTCTCTGTTCCCAGAGTCATTACCTGGGAAGTTCAGCTTTCAGGCAGCAGAGCTTGCAGACACAATCCCCAGAGACTCTGCAGGAAAGCGCTGAAACCATGGCTGCCTCTTCATCACCTTTTTTTTTTTTTTTTTTTTTTTTTTTTTTTTTTTTTTTTTTTTTTTTTT
>VZRH01000432.1:42372-61398 GCA_013397555.1 Urocynchramus pylzowi | reverse complement strand
TAAGAGGGATCAACCAAGACATACATAATTTGACTGTTTGCAAAGGCATTGGAAATTATATCAGTAACATTTTTCAAAACAAAGAATCAAATATTGCATTTCCTCCTCTTATTCCTTAGGATCTTTCTTGAGTTAAACGAATCTTGAATTTAGTCCTTAAGGAGCAAGTTTACCTCTTCTGAAATGAAAGGCCACTTGTCTAGGGCTATGCAGTAGATGTACACTACAACCACCCCAAAACAGAAATGTGTTCTCTTGAATGATGCTGTTTACAGTGTTAAAATTGATGTACTTCTCAATAGTTCCTACACACTTATTCTGCATTTCCTTTTCAATCCTTTTTTGTAAATAATAATTGCTTGGCAAGTTCCAGATTTTGAAATAAGTGTCAGTGACACAAATTGGACGTGTTACCTTCTAAGTCCCTGGATATGCTTGTTGGAATCTTGTCAAAAAGGCAGCTCATTATTTTGTTTATACCTTTGCATTCCTGTTTCCTGGTGCAGGTAAGATGCATTCCTCTTCACTCATTTTATGATCAAAAAATTTGCTTTTTAAACTTAGTACAGTAAAGACAAGTTTCCAGTATTGCAGCACATGGAAGAGTTGGAACTGGAACTGCTGCACAGCCAGGACTGAGTACACAGCATAACCACTCAAGTTTGTAATGACGAAGTTTCCTGTGTCCAGAGGAGGTTTGCGAAGGCAGACCCAGGCACTGGTGCTTGAAGGTGTTCATGCCTCCTCCTCTTTGCCTGTCTCAGGGTTTCTTAAGACAGTTTGCTTGGTTACTGTAACATTAAGCACTGAATTTAAAATGAAGTAGTAATTAGTATTTGTTTCTTTTCAGTTACCCATGGATGTATAGTCTCCACAATCAAACTGTTCCTTCCAGATGGAATGGAAGCTCGATTGAGATCAGAGTAAGAATATGCATTCACATGTACCAAAATTCAACTACTATATGATGAGGATTTGATGGATATTATGTTTAAAATCATCATAGGAGCAGTTTATTTTCCTGTAATCCTGCAAAGCGAGTAACTGAGTTCATGGTTCTTTTGCAGGCATTATGAGGAAAAAGAAAATTCATTTGCTTGTTGTTTTTAGTAATTAAGACAACTCTGAAGAATAAAGAAGTTCTCTAAATGAAGAAAAAAATTCTAATGTAGTTGGGCTTTTCTGACTGTGGTTTACTCTACTGAAATGGGTATTAGAAACAGAAAAATGTAGAGAAAAATAAAACAAATAAGCAAATTCTCCTGCCCTCTTTCTTTATTAGTGATTATTATTTTGACGCTTTTAAATGCACATAAACTCGACTAAAGTGAAGCTGATGGAAATGTAGATGAATATTGGCAGCAATTTGTGTATATGCTCATTTTTGAGAAATCTTCCAAGAGTAGTAGAAACCAAGACCTTTGACATTTTGTGTGCACTGAGTGCTAATCACAAATGGCATAATTTTAGTCATCTTTCATTATCAAAAATTTGTGGGGTTTATTGCTTATTTAAATACCTTTTTATCATTAGTATACAGAAATAGTTGCATGAAGCTTTAGGGTATCTTTGCTTGCTCGTGGGAAGATAAGTAAAAGTAAATTACTACAGAAGATTTTTCCATATAAAAATGTTCAAATAAGAAATAGTAAAAATGTACGGTGTTATATTTTTAGTTTTGATGAAAATGTCCAAGTACAACATTTATGTATTTTGTCCAATTTTTTTTTTTTATTTTTAGTGTTATCCATGCACCATTACCAAGTCCTGTTGACAAGGTAATTCAGTAATTTGCTGGTTTATGCCTTATTCGGACACATGCTATTTTCAGACTTGTTATAAAGATGAAGAAATAGTGAAATCTGTCCAGTAACATTTTGATATGTTTTCCACTGACTGTTAACCTAGTTTAATATTTTGAGTGACATTCAAGATAGAGAAGTAATGCAGTATTACAGTTTATATTTGAAGGTAAGTTGACTTTTTACATTGTGTCACCTGAAACATGGCTTTGGAAGAAAACCATTGATGTTAAGATGGGTAATTTCCAGATTTAGGTTGACAGACTAACAGGTGTTGCATAATTTAATACTTTATGTTCTGTGAGACCCAAGAGTAGCTCATGATTTGGTGTTTGAATGAGGTCTGTTTTCTTTATGTCATGGTTTCTATGGAGGAGAAGCTGTGCTGTACAGTCTGGAAAGTACTGTTGTGTTCCCAAGGAAGACTGAGACCAAACCTCTCTGCTTCTCTTGTAGAGCCAGAGTTGCTCACTGTAGAGTCATGGGTCAGTATTGTTAAGTGTAATTCTTAAACTCAGCTTTGGTAATGTGGGGGACTTGTAGAAAAGCTGCTAATAGTTATTCCTTTGAGAAAAGTGATCAGGAGCTGATTATTTCTCTAGTCTCTAAAAATAAGGATTAATTTAAGTAAGTTCTAATCAGAGTTTTATGCATGAAGAACAAAATATCAAGCAACTGTGGAAACTTATTTGTGAAACCAGCAGCCTGAGGAGTTTATAGACTGTGTTTCATTTGAGATTTCAAAACTCTATGTGTGACTTGAATCCAGGGGAAAGGTAGAAATCCTGAGGAGGGACTGCAGGTATAACTGTGGGAAAGCAGTTAAAAATTATTTCAGTGTAGGAAGCCTACAAGAATTAGCAAATAAATTATAAAATAAACTGAAATAAACGCACAGAACAACCCCTGTCTTCTCTCCAAGTGAAGAACAGTTTGTTATTATTCAAAGATAATACAGGTATTCCTTAATTCTGAAATAGATACTTATAAAGGGAGACAATGATAACTCCAGAGTCAGCAGGAAGTGTGCAGCCATAATATGTGTGATGACATTGAGTTGGAAGCCCACAATTTGTGTTTGTCATTAAGTTGAATGGCTTCACCTTTTTGCCCCTTGTTTCTTTATTGTCTTCAACTTCAGTCTCAACTGTACCAAAAGCTTTAAACTCATTAGTGTGTTGGTGGTTCAAGAACTTGTGCAGAAACACAGTGGGACCTAAGTCCCGAGTTGGGAAGTTCTGTGATTAAAAAAAGCATAAATAGTAACAGAAGAAAAATGAAGCAAAATGCTATTATTAGATAATCTGAAGTTTACCTTTGTGACTAGATTTAAGTGAATTTTGCATTACTTCTGTTTAATGAAAAATCCAAAGCCATTCTGATTCTTACTTGTCTTCTTTTTCAGGTTGCTGCTAACACTCCCAGTATGTATTCTCAGGAATTGTTTCAGCTTTCACAGTATCTACAAGTAAGTTTTCTTTTAAAGGCATTTAGTTTGGCTGAATATTTTTGTTCAAAACACAACTCTTATCCTGTGCTTGTATGTATTGGAAACTACAGAGGAAGGGACAGTGCTGGCAGCTCTTCTTCCTCACTGGCGTCACCAGCCTTTGTGTGCCTGCTTCTGTGTAAGTTTAATAGGTGTGCTTTTCCCAAGATGTCATGGCACAAAAGGGTTAGACTGCGAAATGGTAGCACGTTAAACTGTGCTGATAGATAAAAGTAAACTCTTTAGAAAGGATGATAAAATCAGCTTTCTGGGAAAAAAAATGAAAGCTTTTTTGCTGGTAAATTCTTTTCAGGATTAACTGTGTATAAGTTCTACTGATTTATTTTGCCTGGTTTTGTTTGATAATGACAATTTTAATTTGTTCACATCAAGGCTTTTGAGGTAGATATTATCTTTATATGTATTTGCTGACTTAGCAGGAAAGAGCTCATGCAGATGCTCTTTCTTTGGAAGCCAAATACATATTCACTCACCAATCTGTTCTCTCTCCATATCCTGGAGTTAACAAAGATGCTCTTCTGTCTTCCTGTCATAAACCAGAAATCAAACAGAAATAGTAGTTCTTGCTTGGCATTTCTCTTTTGTGACCTCATTTGAGGACGAACAGCTCATTGCATGGAAGCTGCCAAGCTGTCCTTTGTTGTCTGCAGTTTTGTTACTTAAATTATTGATGAGATAAAGTATCTTTAAGTCTTGGGAAGAATAGCAGTGTGTTCTCAGCATGTGCAGCATAGCATGAAAAATGAATGGTTTAGGAACCTGAGGTTATAGGATAGCATTTTCTAATTAAACTATCCAAATAAATTTGTGGATGGATGAAATGGAATGGGCTTATTATGGTTTTGAACAAGTTGACAGTGTTCGCTACTCACATTTCTTTTTTTTTTTGTTGTATTTTGGGATCTCTTCTTTTGCTTGATTTTCTGAATTGTTCTAGCTGAACTGACTGGTGCCCTGCTCTCTTCACAGGAAGCCTTACATCGGGAACAAATGTTGGAACAGAAGCTGGCAACTCTTCAGCGACTACTTGCTGTCACACAAGAGGCTTCAGATACTAGTTGGCAGGTATCTGCAGGATCCTTTCCTTATGGACTCAACTATGCACTGCCATATAAATTTTAGCTGTTAATGCAGGGAAAAAGCAGAGGAAATAATAAAAAGTTTATGGTGGTTCTCTAAAACTGTGCAAAAGACCATGTTTAATAAATTTAAATTTAATTGTGTACCTTTGAAATAGCTATTAACAGTAAGTACTCCCACAAAATTCAGACCTTTAAAGCAGAACTCTACATTAAGCATGGGATAATTCTAAGGTGATGCTTCTTTTCTTCTAGGCTTTAATAGATGAAGATAGGCTGCTATCAAGGCTAGAGGTTATGGGAAATCAGTTACAAGCTTGTTCAAAGGTAAGTAGTTCACTTAAAGTCAAATATTAGGAGTGCTGAAAGGCGGCTCTTTTCAAGTGTTTTGGAAGTAGCTAGTTAGTTGGAACATAAGCTTTCCAAAATGAGCCTATGCAACTTTGATAATCTGAGTAGCACAAAAACTGTACGTCTGCTCTGTATTTCAAGGCATCTTAGTAAGTGGCTGTTGTTTTCATTACCCATGTCCTGTCTGATATTCAGAGTTGCAAGTATGTGCTTCCCTGATTGTTGTTAGACCACCTATGTCTGCCTTGGGTTTTAATTTTTATTTTATTTCTATTTCCTCTCAACTATCTACATTGTAAAAACTTTTTCTGCAAGTCCTGTTTAAGGTCTTTCCTCTGGGATCTGATTTGTCCAATTCTATGTCTCCTAGGCTTGACATTGTCTTAGCAGTGCCCAAAAAAAGCGCCATAATTCTCCTGGGATCAAAACTGACCATTGAATGTGTGCTGCTATACATACACTTCAAAAAATAACTTACTTATACCCAGTCATGTCAAGAATCTTTGATCACTCATTTGTACATAACATTTTCTCATCTATCAGAAATTGCTGAACATTTTTTAATACAACAGGCTTTATCACAATCGAATTTATTTAATGAGCAAAATAGTAATTATTCGATTCTTAAATTATTTTGTATGTGCAGAATCAAACAGAAGACAGTATACGAAGAGAGCTCATAGCATTACAGGAAGACAAACACAACTATGAGACAACAGCCAAAGAGTCCCTGAGGCGGGTCCTTCAGGAGAAAATTGAAGTGGTCAGAAAATTATCTGAAGTGGAGGTACTGAAGTTTCATGCCTGGTCTTCTGGAACTGCCGAAATAGTTGTAACTACTGCTATTTAGATGCCTGCTTTGTTGCTGTGTTATGTCAGTATCTGTTGTACTCTACACTTGCAGATACTAAGTAGTAGTGTTTATTTCTCCACTTGGACAGGACTAAGATTGTTAAACCGTTAATGAGAAACGGTTCTTCCAGCTCTTCCCTTTTCTCCCTGCTTTCAGCCTTCATGATGCTGTCTTACAGAAGTTCCTGTGTGTAGGACATGTGCATGACATACATGCATTAAAAAAAATGCTGTAAGACCTTGTAAAAAACTGCAGCATTTATGGAAACATACACTTAACCACTTGTACAAAGTGTGCTTTAAAAAGAGCTTTTACAATGAACTTTTACAGTCAAAGTGTTAGACACTCATTTGAAATAATATTTTCTGCCCTATAATATCTCACATAATTCTCTTCTCCTTTATTTTCTTTTCCTTTATCATTATTTGCTATATTCCCTTGGTCAAGAAGTCTCATAAGACTAGTTGGCATCCTGTGCATATATACTGCTTGGAAAAAATAGATCATCTGCAGTGTTTGGTAGTTTGCCTGTCTTTTGTTATTATTTATTGCATAATAATTCTGTCTTACAGCGGAGTTTAAGTAATACAGAAGATGAATGTACACACCTGAAAGAAATGAATGAGCGGACTCAGGAAGAATTAAGGGAATTAGCTAATAAGTACAATGGAGCTGTAAATGAAATTAAAGATCTTTCTGACAAGCTAAAGGTAATAACAGAATTTCATCTGACTTAGGATAGAATAAATGTGATAAATGGAACAAATAAGTTTAATTTCTAATGCAGCTAACAAAAAAGTTAAGAAACTTGTTGAACAACAGTTAACAGTAGAAAGATGCATATCATCTACATATTCTCTAGGTTCAGTTTTAGTGTAATTGAAACTGGCATCTGTTCAGTAGCTTCCTAAAAAGGTTCCCTCTTCATTCACTTTGGAAGGTACCATATTTTTGGGACTGAAATATATTATAGTATAAAATTAAGTGTAGTATTAAACTTTATATCCAGCTGCTTTTATTTGGACTAATAACTTTCAAGCTAAATATCTGAAAGGTATGAGGAATAAAAACTAGAATTAGAAATAAATTTGCAATTTGTGTTGCCTCTTCGTCCAGTTACAACAAACATAACTAGTCCACCATATTGTAATATGGCTCATCTTCCATCTTGCTATCAAGTTTAAAAAAATATCTTTAAATATTTGTCTATGAATGAAGTAAATTAATATTTAAGGTCCTTTATGCTGGAGAACAGAATAATCACTTTATGATAAAGCCTGTTCTCCAAGAGTCTCCAATCTAGATAGGGGGCTTTTGTGGAGGAGGAAGGTAATGGTGTTGTCTCTGGAGACCTGAGACAGTTGCTGCATTTGTCTTGGATAAATACTGGAATTGGAACCTAGGTTCCTAGTTCAGTACCTCAGAGAAATTTTTCTATCCAAATTAAAACATTAAATTGCTTCTCTTAAGGCAGTTGTTTCCCAGTCACTGAAGATGATGAGTATACCCAGAAGGATCAAAACTGAAACTTATTACCTTGTTTTGAGGAAGGAGATTGTTTAAAACTCATGTTCTTGAGATCCAGCAAGGAAGAAGGTGTGGCTTGCAACCAAGGTGGTCTGTGCAGTGTACATTCAGTTCAGAAGGGTTCTTGGGTTTTGGTTAAATTGAGATGCTGGAGACTTTGGGCATTTCTTACTTCTAGGGCCCTTTACTGTTGCTGCAAAATTGATGTTCCTCAGTCAAAAAGTTAGTCAAGATATTTTGAGATTTTCTCAGTCTACTTGAAGGGAAATTTATATAAAGGTAATAGCTTGTGCTTTTATTTTCATTTTCTTAATCCGATTACCAAAGTAAGTTACTTACGTACATTAATTACATAAAAACCAAGAAGATCTATTTTTCCACATGTTAATTTTGATTTTTTTGGGTGATGTAAACAATCTTTTTGAGCAGGTAGCAGAAGGAAGACAAGAAGAAATCCAACTAAAAGGTCTGGCTGAGAAAAAGGAATTGCAGCATAAAATAGATGAAATGGAAGAAAGAGAGCAAGAGCTTCAAGCAAAAATAGAAGCTTTGCAGGCTGATAATGACTTCACCAATGAGCGGCTGACTGCTTTACAAGGTTAGTCAATAGCGGGGAAAAAACTTTGATTATTTGATTTTCTTTTAATCTGTGAAATACCTTTTTCTTGGACTTCTGTTTACAGTACGGTTAGAACACCTTCAAGAGAAAACTCTTAAAGAGCACAACAGTTTAGGTAGGTGTGATCAATTTCTTGTTTCAAGCTGGTTTCCGCGTTAGCTGTTCCGTTACTTTTGTTGAAATAATCCTGTAGTCTGGCAGAAGAGTTCTGATTCCCAGTTTGCCCAGTAGGAGCTCTCCTGAACTGGTGGGTCCATGTCAGGGCGGGGCTGGCAGAGGGCACCGCTTCTGCGGGCATTTGCTCTGGCCTGGGGCTTGGAGGGGCCTTCGAGCCATTAGATTTAAAACATATTTTGTATACATCTGTACACACGTATATGTATGTAATAGGCAGTAGTTCTTTGGCGTTAATAACCTTTTAGACATTTGAACAAATAGCGACAGCATCTCTAGCAGAAAACATATCAAACTGTCTGGTTTGTCTGATTAGGTACTTGTGAAGAGGTGGTATAAAAAGCCAGGTACATTTCAAAATGCTGTGTTTATAAAGAAACAAAGCCCAAAATATTTTTCTTGATTCCAAAAATAATGCCTTTTCTTAATCCTAGGCATACAAGTTGACGACTTCATACCTAAAATTAATGGGAGCACAGAGAAAGGTAGTGTATCTGAGGGCTACCTTTTGTCTTAAGGTTGATGTTTGAAAATGAACAAATTCAAAATGTTCTCTAAAGCTCTAAAGTTTTGCTTGGAATTTTTCTCTTTGCAAATGAATTTGTCCACTCCTGACCAGCTTTTTTTNTTTTTTTTTTTTTTCTGCATATACTTGTAGTGACAGGGTTTTTAGAAAGTTCTGCAAAATACAACAAAACCACTTGGAGGCTCTCTTTTTGTTGGGTTGTTTTTTTTTGTGATGGGCTGTCACTGCAATCAATAGGACTCTACAGATTGAATGTTGTCAGGGTTGTGACACAAGAAAATGGAGAACTCATTGATTGTTCTTCCTTTTAATTTTCCCTTGCAACACATAGACATACAGTGTTTTTCTAGTCAAGTTGGGTATGATAAGTAAAGTCAGCAAAACCTTTTTTTTTAATAACTTTAATATGAAAAATGTGAGTATATAAAATTTATAAACAGTGGAAACTAACTTTTTAAAACTCCAGGAGTATTTTTATGTGAAACAGTAATTAATACAGATGGAACTAAGTGATAGGGTTTTTTAAAGGCCAGTTAGTTAGAGCCCAATATTTTAGCTCATATGCCTTAACATACACAAAGTTTTTTGAGTGAAATTGTTCAATATCACATATAGCAAAAAATATTCCAGTTATGACTCCAGATTGTTTAATTGGCTGAGATATATTTGTCCTCTTATGTCAATTTAAATTTTTTCCTTGATGTAGCTTGCTTTTACAGTCTGAGGGATTGGTTTGAAGGTTCAGGGACCTATACAGAGAACTCAGGGTTTTAACCAATATTCACAGTGTTTAAGGACTCCTATATTTATATTTTTGAAACAGAACTTTAAAACTCCATATGCACATTTGTAAATTATGAGGTTCTAGGCAGACCAATAGCAAAATCAAAAGTTAATCATGACATAACCTCATGGCTTGTTCTTATTGGGAGCAGGAGGAGAGATCTGTTAAACTCCTACAGGAACTGCACCAAAGCCTCCCCTAAAGCTAAGAGTTGTGGTTGCTCCTAAGTGTCTTACCATTTTAGGCGCTTAGCTGTGGTGCATACTGAGGTTAGCAAGCAGGACATGCAATGTTTGTTCCCACTTCTCTACACTGCTATGAGATTTTATTTTTATATAGATTCATCCATCTTGCTGATGCATAATTTTAGGTTGCTAATAGCTTAATATTTGTTAGAATGGTTAAGAAATAGATCTGCTTTTCTCTTTTTTAAACTAGAGCTAATTTGACACATTTTGTAAACATTTCTAACTTCAAATATAAATTATTTTATATAGGAATGATTTATGACATGATACTAGATTTTACTTTTTTTAAAGAAACACTTTTTGTTTGTTTTAAAATTGTTGATAGGAATGTCATGTGAGATTAAATACTGATGCCTTTTATGAGTCCAAATTTTAAAATTGCCCATTTAAAAATCATTGTGTGATTATAACAAATATCATTATATCACTGAAACTCACTTTTTTGGTCAAAGGTCAAGAAGCAATCCCTTTTGGACTTATTTTGGATTGTACAAGAGTCAGTGTCATCTGAATTGATGTATGGCAAGATAGATTCCTCCATCCTATGAGTAACAGTGGAACATGTACTTAAACCTGGAAGTTTTAGAAAGCTATTTGCCAGATTATTTTTCTTTGAGTACAGGCAACATATAACTGCTCATTCAAGTTCTCTTTCTATGTGTTTATACAATCTATCACCTTTTTTGTCATGCACATACCATGCTATATCATTATTCTGTATTTTAGTGAAGCTTTTCATTATTCTGTCGGTTGTACATTTTTCTGCATCTCTGCCATACCTGATCCATCCCCATTTCTCTGGCATTTTACAGCTTGCTGCCCTGTGTTCTCTTCATGACAGTCTGTGCCTTTTTGCATCTTCCAGTCCCTTATGTAGCCCTTGTATGACAGATGGGCAGTTATTTGCTCTGTCAGATTTTGGATTTTGTTCTCTTAAGAGCAGCAGGAAGCAGTTACTGCTGGGTTTTTGGGGGTTTTGTCTTGTTTTTTTTTGTTTTGTGGAGGGTTTTTGGGGTTTTGCTTGGGGTGGTTTTGGTTTGGGGTCTTTTGATTGGTTTTTGGGGTATTTTATTTGTTTGGTTGGTTGGTTTTTGTTTTGGTTTTTTGGTTTTTTTTTTTTTTTTTTTGGTTGGTTGGTTTGGGGTATTTTTTTGCTATGTAGTTGTGCATTATTTTAGAAGAACTGAGAATTTTCAGTTTACAGTGCAGATTGAGCAACATTGGGAATGAAAGAGGAAAACTGTAAAACCCATGTAAAATCAGTATGCTTTTAAAAATTCTTTTGTCTCTTTTTCTCTCAAAGTGTGTGCACAGGCATACTACATGGCCATGACAAGAATAATGGTTTGCATTACTTTTTTCTGTGGCTGTAGCTGTCAATAGCTGTATTCAGAGTAGAGGAACTAAGAACTCGTAGCCTCTCCAGAGGTTTTTAATAAAAAAGTGTATTAGAGGATGATGGTTAGGCATTCATTTTCTCTCATTGGACGTGCAGAAAAGAGGAACTTGTTGGTACAGCAAGCCCCTGATAAAAGTTGTGTAGAAGAAAATTATTTTAAAAAGTGGTGTTTTTCTCAGTGTGTTGCACCACACCTAGCTTTCATCTTTAAATCTTGTGAGCCAAATATTACATGAAGAAAGATATGAGAAATTTGTATAATTTCTCAGAGGACTAGGTAAAAAGGAAAAGGAAGAAAAGGAAGTTTAAATATGGAAAATAAATTTTACAGCCATAGTGCTGTTTTTTAAGTGCTCTGTCCTTGTGGGTAAAAAAAAATATTATTTTTTTAGAGTAACTTCAAAATACAGTAAAGCTTAGTATTGCAGTTGAGCGTCTGAGCTAATGATTGAACAATTTGGTTAGAATGTACCACATTCTGCAGGTTTTTACTAATGCCAGCCTTTTCCCACTGCTGGACTTTTGGTCAAAGTATTTTTGAGGTTCTTCAGAAAGGAAGTGTTTGCACCTTGAAGAGATGCAGGATTCTGATGGAGTTGTGAGCTGAACAAGGACTTGAGTGAACCTTGGAACAGAGCCCAGTTTTAGGAACTCTGTTGCAGAACTGTCTTTTCAAAGTGAAACTGTTTAAAAAGTATAGGCATATATCAACAACACTTTTAAAGTAAAGGGTGTTACATATGAAGAATCATTGTGAAGATTAATTAAAAAGCTAATAAAAATGCTGAAGAATATAGGTCAAAAACATGTTTCTTTTGAAAATGCAGCTGAAGTACTTCTTTCTTCTGATCAGTTTAAAAGAGTAATCTATTTCCTAGTATCACTCAGACATCATTTCAATTTCATGTCTTGTCTACTTGCATATTAACTCAGATTTGATTCAAAAGTCCATCGTGAATACACTGACAAATATTGTTCATATGCCTCTCAGATTTTTTGTTGCATCAATTTGAAAATGATAAGAAGATGTAAACTGAAGTGTTTCTTTCTCTACTAGAGCACTTTCTTTCAAAGAGTGGAGGGGACTGCACTTTTATTCATCAGTTCATAGAATGTCAGAGTGAGTACAAGAGTGTTCACATTTGCTTTAAAAACAACAGAAAGCACAGAAAAAGTGGATGAAACCAGAATTTGTCACTACTATTTAATATTTCTGTGGTAGCAGAAATTTTCTAACCATAGCATTGTGGCATTGGGTATTAAGCAGATGTAATAGAATATCTTTGCTCTTGCGAAGTGATGGTCACATTGTCTCTTTTCAGTTTACCCATTATTATGCCCTGACCAACAAAAGGATGGTGATGTTGCCACATGGTGTTGAAAACTGAATGTAATTTTTCGCCTGTCACAAATTAAGTTGAAACCTGTCAGTTTAAGCAAACATCACAGGCAGCAAAGGACAAAGAATGAGGTGCCTTTTTACACATCTGTAATTTATCTGATAATTGAAGGCCTAACACATTCTCCAGATTAGTTCTAACAAAAGAACAGAAAGGAAAACAAGTCCATAGTTTGTATGTGGAAATTAAGAGATTGTTGTAAGAAAAACAGAAAATTGCATACCAGTCTTTAGAAAGATGTGTTATTCTGGAATGTGAAACGTGTTTTTCAAGGCAAATGCTTTTGAAAATGAGTAATGAAACAGCACTGTCTGCACATCTATAATAAAATAAAAACTAAAGATGTTTATACTTTTTGCCTTCTGAAAGAAAAATATCATTAGAATGAAGAGAAGCAAAGTGCTATTAAACTTCAAGAAAACCTGGAATTTTTTACTTCAGAGTTTGCTGAAATTATGTACCTAAAATTGAGCAGAGAAGCATTTAGAAGCAGAAATAAGACAGGATCATTTTTGACATTATGGCTGTTGGACTCTTTCCTCTCAAATTTTCATGAGGAAGGGTAGCAGACTTGTTTGATTTTACTGCTTGTGATCCATGTTTGATTTTACTTGCAGTGCCATAAACCAAATGACATGATACTGCAAATGTTTATATAAGAAAATTTAAACTTTATTTATTTGAAAAATGTTTATTTAAAAAAATTAATGACTGGTAGCTGTCTTCTGTAAGGCTGCAGTTAAAAATCATTCTAAATTTTGCAAAGATCTTGTATGAATCTTATTTTTTCAGTACGTAAAAATGAAGTTAAATGCTTGAGTAAACATTTTTCTTGTCTAGAACATGGAGAGCACCCTGTGTGATGTTCAAATAGAAATTGGTTGCCTGTTTTCATTGTTTGGACGTTAGCTTAACCTGTTTTGGCAAAGCGTAGGTTAGTATCACTTCTGCAAACTAAACGTGACCAGTTCTATCATTATTGAGAAGGAAAAGTGATCAAAAGTATCTACCAAAATGTTCTAAGATGTTAAAGTACTAATAAGAGTAGAATTAAGATCAGTGGATTTATGCTTACCCTTTCTCAAGACATTGAAAGCTACCGTGAAAACACTGCATGGCCTCAACTGCTTCATTTTTAAAGGAATTAGTAAGAGTTCAAAAGAGTTCAGTATTTTTCATTTTTTTATGACAGTCTAAGTTTTTACTCTTACATCAAGAAAAATTCCAAATCATTGATTCTTTTATTTCTTCTTGGACTGAAAGCTTGCTTTTTCCACATTCAAATATGTTTAGATAGGCCTCACAGTATCATGAGGTTAAAAACTGCAAACGGTAGGATCTGTTCTTTTCCTTTTGTATGTAAATGCTGCCCTTCAGTCCTAATCCGCTTCTTTGCTCTGTGTAGCATCGAGAGCTGGGGACTCCTGGGGAGAAAAATTACAGTTTCAGAGATTGTCAGGAAATCAAGTTCTAAGGCACACAGCAAATAGTGTAGAACAGTATCATACAGACTGGCAATACAGAGCAAGAATATGTAGCTCATCATGTGGTAGTATGTTGGGGTTTTGCCCAGAGGCTTAAGTACTGAGAGAGGAGCAGGTTTATTACTTAAAAAATAATGATATAATAAAAATCCCAGAAACTGGATGGTTTGTAAAATCCAGCTTCTATAGATTTTTAAAGATACTATGTAATTATTTTTATTTTTTAAGTACAATGCGCTCACAATATCATCCAGTTATGTGTCCTGATCTCTAATATCTGTGGAGTGTTAAGAAATCTGGCTCTGAACGATCTGGGAAGTCTCTTACTTTCTGATCATTACATCCAGTTCACTTCTTGCTCATTCCANTCAAAATCAGTGGTATCAAGAGGAGAAGTCATGGTGCTTCTTTTTGACCAGTACATGATATGCATTATTAGCAAAAATCTGATGATGTATAGACCAAAGTGAGATTTGTTGCCCTGCTAACTTCCTGTCTTTCACTCCAGTCTAACTCTTCTTTATTTGTGTCCTTTTTTCTCCTTACTTTGTGATTTTTGCATTTGATTTTAAACACAAGTCAACTTCTTTCTTTTCACCAAGCTGATTTTTGCAAATTTATTAATAGTAGTTTTTGGATGGATTGAATGTGTTGAATTATTTTTAACTTTTCCTTTGACCTGCAGGTGTTTAAGTAATGTTAAAGCTGTTTAGTATCACTTTCTTCAGATGGTTGGAAATTTGTGCATTGAGGGACAAGTTTTTTATTGGTTTTCAAACCTGGCCTGTTGTATTGCACTCTCCATCTTTTGCTCCTGACTATGCATGGTTGAGCCAGGGGTCAGAGCTAGCTTGTTTGGACCCCCCTAAAGCCCCCAGATCATCACTGCTCTGGCCTACTTCAAAGACTATTTTGATGCCAAAATATAAATGTAGAGGGGCCATGTTACTTAAGTGATAATTGTAATGTTAACAGATCTTAGTTATTATATTGCACATAGTGATAGGCAACCTAAATCTAAAATGGAGTTCTTAAATTGAAAATATAGGAAATGCCTAAAAACCTAAAGGGAAGCTGGCTTTAAGCTGCAAAAGAAAATATGAATTATCTTAAAGATTAACTGAAAGCTTAACTTCACAGCAGATTGTGTCAGTAAAAACATTAGTTATATCTACCTCTCTGCTTTCTGCTAAGTAGGGACTGGACAGCATGAAAGCTAAAGTTCTTTTGTGCCAGAAATTAAATCTAGGATCCTCACCCTAATTTATGTTATGGCAGCCAAGATTGCATGTCTTGATTCGGGGAAAACACTAATTAAGTTTAAAACAAATTAGGTTTATGAAGTTTTCTGAAATAGTAAAAATTTAAAATGCAGAGATTTGAAAGAGATGTTTTAAAGAAGATGTCTCTTTACCTTTTTTCCCTCATTGTTGTCTGGATTCTGCCATTTTTAGTGACTAGGCTGGTAACAGTGAAAATTAAGGTTCTATGGAGTTTGATACCAACATCCAATTTTCTGAATATTATCTAAATACCAGCATGCTGAATTAATTTTTTTTTTTGTTGGCTTATGCCATATGTTAATGGTAACGTTCTTGAAACACAGGGAATGTTCACTTGTTCTGAAAGTTAGGAAAGGTGTCAGTCACCAAGTGCAAAATACTGGCTGTGCCAGCTTTGGGGCAGACTGGGCAGGGACTTGTGTGCTGCTGCTCAAGGTCTTGGCTGAAGGAACAGTGCCAAGGATGTAACTTTTGTACAAATGGTGAAATCAGTAATAGACACTAGAAAACAATAAGCCACCATGGAAATGAAAAAAAAGCCATGCTTGCAGTTCCTTTTAGTCATGGAAACAGAGTGTAAAGAACTGCTGTAGGAGTTTCGGTTTGGAAAACATCTGTGTCAAGAAGGGTTGTTTCTGTTCTGTATTGCAGTTGTTCAGGGTTTAACAGTTACTGAATTGTGAGAGTTAAAAAATCCATTGATTCATAATGCTAAATTTTCCTCTGTAAGCTGATTATAGAAACCTATTTTAAGCTAGCAGGCTAGCATGGTTGAGGTGTTACCCCTTCAGATCAAGCAGTTGAAAGCTACTTGTTTTTGTGTTCAGCTGTTTTATTCAGATCTACAGGGAGAATTCAGCTTTTTTCTTGCTGCCTTCCCTTCCACTGCTCTTCCAGCCACAGCTGAGTCCTGGAATAATCATATATGAAGACTTTTGTTTAGATGTACTTTATTTTAAAATGGAAGAGGACTCATGTTAATCACTTGAACTCCTGACTTGTGGCTGCCAGTAACTTGATTCCTTCCACAGTGCCTTTCTCAGTCCAGGCACAGTCATTCTCGCCAGCTCTGAGGAACTTGAGGCTGTTCTGAACTTGGATGATGGCTGATCTCCTACAGTTGCTTGAGACCTAAAGCCAGTCCTGAAAATCAAGTGTGCTGTTCCATGTATTTCTGAAGCAGTGTTAGTAAAATGTTACACTAATGCAGAACAATATTTGTAGATAAAAGTAGGTGGAGGGAACATCTCTTTTCCACTGGCTTATCTGTCTGTGTGGGAGAGGGCAGAGTACAGGACAACCTTTTGGCCACGAAAACCCTTCTTCAGACTTCAGGGCTTTTTGTCTGAAAGCTTTTCTACCATCTAGGTTTGTAAAATATCTCTTCTCCTAGATCAGTCCTGCATCTGTCCTTAGATTGTCATAGTTGCAGCAACATGCCATCAGAGGAGTAGAGGGACAAGTTAATCTTCAGAGATACTTGAAGCTGAAAATGCTAAAAGTAAAGTTTTTTGGGTATTGCTTTTAATTTGAAGAGGATTTACTGTCATCCAGCTTGTTTAGTCTGAACACTCCTGTTTGTGCTGTTTATTCAGCCTTCTCTGAGTCTCTGTTTCCTGTTGACAGCACATGGAGTATCCAGCAAACTGCATTTCCTGCCTGGTAATCAGGGATCTGACAGGGAGACCATGGAGGGGAGGCAGAGGCAACTTCTCAAGCCTGATATTTCAGGGACTAACAGCTTTCAGCTTGGACTAAACTGTAAAATCTGCTGCACAGAAATCTAGGATGTGATTTGTAAGAGGGGATCCTCAATACTTCTGTGTTGGTGTTGCTTCTTAAAGAATTGCAAATAATAAAATCTCATCTGCAAAAACAAATTAATAATTCAATAGGTTTTTTTAGTGTCTTTTATTAATCCAGTCCTGTTCTTTCCCTGGGTGTTCCTGTTTACCTTCATATCCTAGCAGGAGTTAGGATGTGGTTAGCAATCTTGTCTCAAATTCCACTTCTAAGATTTTTGTGCACCTCACATACATGAGTAGAGTTCCCTAAAGTAGACTTTGGATAAAAACCTCAATTTTTCATGAACCTGAATGTAATGCTTTCCTAGTTTTTTGGAGGTCTGTGCGGCTCTCTTGAAAGGTTTAAACAAAGAAAGGCTGTTTCTGTGTACATTTCACAGGCACTGTTAAAAGCAATTGTGATGTCAAGGGGACTTCTCCATTGCTGTTTTACTGTGGTGCATTTCTAGATTTCTTCTGTGCTGGGTGGATGTCGGTTTCATGCAACCAGCTTTTAATTCCTTTTTTGATAACTAAACTTGAGAGATGTGTTAATTATTCATTGCTTCCAATTAGATTTTTTTTTCTATTTTAAAGTACATAAAATTAATTTTTCTAAATTCTCATTAGTGAACTGCAGCATTATGTAAGTTAATAAGGAGAAATAATTATGCACTGTATCACAAAGTTCTGGTAGGCTTGTGTGCTCTGTTTCATTATTCTGTGCCAGAATAAAGTTTTTGTTCAAGGCTGAGTAGGAAGTAATATTATCAGCTTTTAATTTGGTCATGGAATGTACTCCACGTAGATGCATGCAGGGAAAATTTGAGCTTGGAAAGTAACACTTACTTTGTTTGGCAGGCAAGATCATAGATGAAGGACATCTAACCAAAGTGGAAGAAACAAAGCTTTTGAAAGGTTAGACTTCTGGATTATTTAACTGTTTTTGAAGCATGCTTTTTCTGTCACTCAGTGCATGTTCTGTGTTAAGCCAGCAGTTTGAGTTTTGATTGAATATGCATTTGAGGAGAAATTTAATAAAAGGGAGGGAAATTGTTTGCTGAATACTACTCCAAATACTATTGTAGGCTAAAAAGATTTAATGGAAACCATTTTTGAAGATTGAATGCATGAAATGCTCGTCTCAATATTGACCGAGTTCTTACTTGAATATGCATTAAAAAAAAAAAAAAAGTAATCTTTGTAAATTCAATTCAGGCTTTAGTGCCTGCATGAATTCCACATGGGATTTTGGTTTTGTTATAGGGCTACATAGAAATAATGTTTGGTGTAATTTTAAATTTTAAGTAAAAGTGTATTTTAATTTGACTATTTTCTATCTTATCTCATATCTTAAAAATAATTATTAACCTCCTAAATGGGTCTTTCACAAGTGAAATATATCTGTGCCTAACTCTTTTCTCTAATGTATAAAGCAAGTTAAATTAAAGGAGCTAATTAGAAAAGACTTGTCAAGGAGCAGTCATCCTTACCTTCCAATGCCAAGGTCAGGATTGCTACCAAGTGTGCTGGTCAATATTTCTCAAGTGTCTAATAATGTAAGATTGTTTGGACTTGCAGGCTCACTCCTCTCGCAGCTTTTTATTGATGTCTGGACACACTGCCTCAATTCTTTACCCTCTGAGCTTCTGAAAAGTGTTGTTTTGTTGAATAAATGTTAGTTTGTTAAAAGGTCCAGTGTTTTAGGGACATTTTAATTTATCTTCTCTTCCTTTAATGCATGAAATGGCACCTTTAACTCCTTTCTGTACGTGAGGAAGCTGTAGACAAAGTGCCATATTTGGCAAAAGAATGCATATAATAACTGTAACGTAACACTTGCATGCCCCTTCCATTGCAAAGCTCTGAGCTATTTTTAGTGTTTGGTGATATATTCTAACTCATCAAGTATGATGTCAACACATTTTAATATACTTTATCACTTTGGCTATATTTATTCAGCTAAGTTTTATTATGGGAAATAGGAACAACTGCTGTGATATAATATAGTACAGGAAAGAGTTTTGTGCTTACGACTCTGGTTGCAGAATAGGATGCAGGTTTCTAATAATTTATGTCTTCTGCTGTTTCACATGTAGAACTGGTGCATCTTTCCTCTGATGCCTCATCTTTTGTGCTTTGTTTTGGGGGGGGAGGGCAGGAGGGGGGAAGAAGCTGGTGTACCAAGGGTGGGTGGGAGGGA
>VZRH01000432.1:15053-42319 GCA_013397555.1 Urocynchramus pylzowi | reverse complement strand
GGAGGGAAGTATATAAGCGGGTGCTGTGGGAGAGAGAATTAATTCTGGTGGTTGGAACTCGCACTGTTCCTCCCATTGTGCACAGAGGAGGAAAACAATATTTCCATGGATGCCCAGATATGGTAAAGTTAGTTGGATGTGGATCTTGCTCAGCTTAGTGCTTCTGGATCAGCCACTAATAAAAGTGATATGGGTGAGGCTTTTAGGTTATACTTTTCTTAATAGTTAAAAAAATAATGTATTACTTGGTTTAGTAATTATTACAGTTTTAGTGACAATCCTGTGAGCTTGGTTCTATATGATAATGTAAAATGTTTTGATTCGAAACACCTTTAGATATTAGTTAAAAACCTTATTTCTAAAAATAAGAAAGATTCCTTTTTGTTTTAGCAAAGAACCACCCACCCCCAAAGATTAAGTTTTTATCTACAGCAATCATTATGAATTTTGAAGTCTGCTAAAATGGGAGTTGTGTTTGTAGTACCTGCCAGGTCTGAACCTCTAGTGTGCTTTAACTACAGGTGCTTTTCCCCTTCCTCTTCTCCAGTGATTTTGGTTGCGTTAGGGTGGGAAGAGTCTCGCTCTTCATCAGCTGCTTTGTTTGTACTTACTACCTTCTGCTTCATGTATAAGTGGATATTAATCTGACACAGAGTTATAGAAAAATCTTTATGTTAGATTAAGAAAACTTTGTGGGTTTTTTTCTGTTAACCTGTCCGTGTTCTGTCATGTTGACTTCCTCATGCAGCCACACAGACTGTCTCCAGTTTCTGCTTCTTTTGTTTTGGGGAAGTTAATTCTATGTATTCTCTTGTTATTTGAAATTATGTCTTATTATTCCCTTGTTTTTTACTTACTTTCATACACTAACCCTGTTGTATAACACGATTTATTTATTTATTGATGTGCTTCTTTCTTCCCATGTCCTGGTACTTCATTGTTGAACGTACGTTATCTATATGTGGTGAAATTATTTGTGTTCCCTGTGCTTTTCTTCATGGATGGGAGATGTCTGTGTACTGGGAATGCTGTTTTGACCCCTTTTCATATGTCTCTGCCTGGAGCTTGAGACTCAGAGAAAACCTCTGCTAACCTGCAGGTGGGCAGCAGAGCTGTCAAAGCAAGGCTCTGAATAGGCAGCCAAGAAAGATTTCACTTTCCATAACCTCACCTGCATGCATGTTGGTGACAGTTCGTAGCTGACAGACCTGCTGGGTTAGCCCACACCAGAGATGGTGTGGTCTTTTTTAATAGACCCATCAGAACTAAATCATAATTGTTATTTAAGAAAAAATGAAAAAAAAAAAAAATTTCAGTCACATATAATATTTATACTTTGAGTCAGGGGTGATTCTGTGTGGGACAAAGATGCACTGGTGTAATTAAATCCCCTTATCTTTTGAAAATATGTGGTCTCCACTAAAAATCTAGTACTGGGAAAAAAACCCCAACAACAAAAAATCCAGCAAACCAAAAAAGAAAACCAACTGTGTGGCTTCACTAAGCTACATATAATAAAGTGCTGAATTATGTATTAACAGATATATCATTAAGGTAATTTTTTTTTGTGGAAACAACATACACTGTTTCTCTTAATACAATTTAAACTGAAAATTCTTTCTAGAAACTAATGTATTAATTTATATTGCTGTGATTCTTTAATGGTTCACACTAAGCTTCTTTTGAACAGTACAATATGTACAAGACTTGTTATTTTGTAATTTGTTCAAAATACTGAAGCACAGTTTTATTCTTAACAGCAGTTTCTTTCTGACTTGCTACAGTATCTCCATTGTTCTAGTTTTCTTTTCTTATTTGTTTGCTGATTGAATCAGTTTTTCCACAGTTCCAGCTGGCAAGAACGCAGCATTAACCCAAGTTCAAGCTGTGCACGAGGCAATTGCATCCCTTATTAGAGGCTAGGCTGGGTTAATGATTCCAGGGTTGCGGAATCCATTTTAGCCCAGACTTGAAAGAAAGAAGCACCCAGCAGGTCTTTAACTGTTTCTTGAACCAAATTGTTTTCTATTGACATTTAGCAGTAGTTTGGTGTACAGGAGAAATTATGAACAAAGCATTTATTGATTGTAGTTGCTTTTCTTTGTCTCTTGCAGAAAACCAAGCACGAGTAAAAGAATCGAACAATTTGTCTGACACCCTTAGCCCAAGCAAGGAAAAAAGCAGTGACGACACTACAGGTAAGAGTTTAATTGAGATTTCTGTAACCTCTAATTAGTTTGAATTAAATCTAGGTAATTATGAGCATTTTCTTAAAAGAATGGAGTATGTTATACAGAGTTAGAGACAAGCTTAGAGCGGTGTTGTCTGTTTAGTGGCTTCATAATTTTACTCTTGTAAATTGAGAAGGACATAAAATCGTCTCTTCATGTAAAGAATGTGTATATGAGAACTGTCTGCAGTCTGCCTGCTCTCTGAAAGGTGTGGGGTTTTTTTTAGATACTCAAATGGATGACCAAGATCTAAATGAACCTATTGTCAAAGTAGCTCTTCTAAAAGGTAAACAAATTTATTTTTGCTACTTTAGATGCATAATCTGTATATGTAATATTTTTAATCTACCTGGTTTTTATCAAATGATAAAAAAATAGTTAAAATAGAATGCTGGAATTGAAAGATGTTAGTCATGTCGTATGGAAGAGTTAAATTTAAATATCAGTAATGATGCCTTTGGTGATATAAAAGCACACTTTTGAGTGTTGCTATAGAAATAATGTGTATAAAGGTAATCTCTGTACTCACCAACGCTGTTCTAGGAATTTGCACATTACAACTTTGACTTGAGAAGTAGTCAGCACACATTTAAGATTATAGCTGTGGAGAGGAGAGATTCTTCCATCACTGACATTTTTCAAGCATTGTCAAATTTTACTTGTATAGCTTCTATCACTGTCAGAAATGCTTCTGTTAGTTTGCAGCTGATGGATTAATCAAAACAAGACTTTAGACTTTCTTTTTAACACAATCAAGATTGGAAGTTTGTGTTATAACTGTATTTGGAATGATTGCTGAGGCTTACCTTTGAACTTCATTGATATAAATGTATATATATTTTACATATAAATGTAAAATTTTTATTGGTTTTTATGCACTAAAGGCATATACTTAATTATCAAGCTGATATTTACATATTCATTAGCTGAAGAATTTTGTGGCATAGTTATTAGTTATTACATTTAGCCTACTGAAAATCATTTTATGCTTCTTTAACAATTAGACACCTGATAAGATTTGTGAAATTGTGCTCCTATTGCGATCACAAGTAAAAGAATGTCACAGTTCTTTGTGACTCAGGAGAAAAGGAAACCATAACAGAACGTAGGAGACCTATAAAAGAGCTTTTCTCTGCAGTTGTTTACACTCCCTAATTTTACAACACAAAGGCTTCCAAAAATTGCACAGATTACTTTTGCTGTTTGGCAATGTGAATAAAATTGAGTTTGATGTTTCCTAGTGGACATCAGTTCAGCAAAGCAGTTTAGAAAGGAGTGTTTGAGATACTAGGCATGTTCCGTTTGGGATTTGCTCTAATATCTGCAACTAATAAAAAGTATGTTCAGTGACTTGCTATGCTAGAAGGTAGAATTTGATAATGTTGTTTGTAGTGATTATAATAGTCTTATTTTTGGTTATAAAACTGAGGTTGGAAGCAACTTTTCTCTTCCTCTTGAGGCTATTTATGGGCCTTCCTATTTTGCTCTCACAGAACCATTAAAAAATATCTGTACAATGAATCATTTGCCCTTTTAATTTTTATGAAGAGTCTATAAACCCACAGATTCGTTTGAGGTTTTTTTCAGAGACCGACTTCATGTGCCTGACTTTGCCCTAAAAAGGATCTGATTTGCCTCAGAAAGGTTTTCAAGTGGACTTGTTATGCAGCCATATAATTAAGGAAGAGTGAGAACATTTTTGATCTGGCGGCTGTTTGGAATGCTGAAACAGCCACTGGAAAAGGCAGCACTCTTGTTGAAATTTAAAAAACAAATTAATGGAACAGGAAAATTAGGAGACTTCTGGTTGTTGTAGATTCCTCCAAGTATTTTCCATCAAAATTTTTGAGTGCATTCAGGATTTGATACGAGTTTCTACAAGTCAGAATATGGCAAGGAGGGGAAGGGGGGAAGCTGTGACAGATTAGTTGGCTTTGTTTTTTCCCCCACAAGGTAAATTACTTAATTAACCATTCATAACAGTTCCCTTGACACTTTTGTTTAAACAGGCTGTTTGTGACTACTTATTGCAAAGTTAAGGGCAGATAAATTTTAAACAGATGGAAAGGAACAATAAATGTCGTTGGAAGACTGGTAATCTTGTTCTTACCAATGTCCCTGTGTTTTCATAGTAATTACAAGAGTGATCCATGGAATCTTAGTAGGAAATGTTTTCAGCTGAGGATTTGCTGAATAGTGGTAATTTACGTAAGAAATTTTTTAAATCAGCAGTGATCTGTCGGCTCAGGAAATTTGGGAACCATTGTTTTACGTCAGAATAACCAGATACTTTATTTTAAATACATGACACATTTCCTTCATGTGGCTCTTATGAAGCTAAAAAAAAAACCAATAAACTCAGGGTTGTAATTGTTGTGTCTGACTTTACCAGAGTGCCCTGAAAATTGTCTTCTGAATAACCTGAGAAATCCTGCAAAATTCTGAAGATGAACTTTCAGAAGTGAGGCTTGAAGAAATACCAAGCTGCTCATAAAGTTCCTTTCACAGGCCAGGCACATACATGTAAAGGATCATTTAAGACCACAGCCTATATGGGCTTCTGTATTATCTNAAAAAAAAAGGTTAAAAAAAAGTTTTTTAAACAATTTTAAAATTACCATTAGAGCCAATGTTAAGGGAAGCCTCACTTTATTTGTGTGGGAAACAAAGTGGTATTAATTAAGAACATTTCTTAAAGTGTGGCAAACAAACTGATCACAGATCAAAATTTTCCATGAGGTGGAAAAAATGAATGAGGAAGAAGAAATGCTGTATTTGACCTTTTCTTTTTTATTTAATTCTTTCTGGCACCTTATTGTAATTAATGGTAACTCCTGTGCCTTCACTGAGGGTAGTTAGTCATGATGTGAATTTGCTTCTTAAGGGAACTATTTCTAAGCATGATGATATTTAGTAGTTTTATTGTTTGTAAATAGGGGAATCCTACTCACTGAAGAAGTGCTTTTCAAAATTAGAATTAGCAGCAAAACTATATTTACTTTGAACTACAAGACACTTAATTTTCAGTTTGGGTAAGACTAAAATCCAAATATTTTCTTGTGCTTGTATTTCTTGGCTTTTGATTTAGAAGCATGTCAGGCACATGGAAATTCCTCTTTTGTGTTGATGTAGGAAAGAGTTTACCTCTCATCTCTCTTGAAGCAGTACTGTCTTTTATGATGTGTGCTTTCATTGACTAGAAAACACTGCCACCATAAAAACTCATTTAGGATGTCTGTTGTTGGACTGGGGACACTGCTTCTTTATCAGGTGTGATTTGAGCATAATTTGTTGACTTCCTCATCCATTTCTTCTGAAAAGTCTCATTAATTAGGGTTGAAAGTCTAATTGCTCTAAATCTTTATCCATGAAAAGCTAAGAACAAAACATGTTCAGTAAAGAGAAACTTAGATTTAGAGCTAATAAACCATAAAACAAAGTATTTGGATGAAATATGTAGTCCTCTCTGTTCTTTCTGCTCTCATAATTTTGTTCTGAAAGTCTAAAAGCACATGTGTGTTCTCAGCTCTGGTCAAACCCACCAGTTCATTACTGTGAGAGTAGGAAAAACAGCCTCTTAGAGACATGCAGTATGAAGACTTTAGCATGATTTGCTAAGCAATTAATTAAGAGAGCAAGAAAAAAATCTATAATTACTTTATTGGTAACATATACAGCTAAATATGAATGTCAAAAGTATAATGATGAGAGTAGTTTATTTTTTTCCTTATTAATGCAAAGTCCAGACAAACCAAAGTAATACTTTTTCTAAGCCTTTATCTTAAGTCCACTTGGTCTATAGTTGCAGATGTTTACTTTACCAGGTAACTGTGTAACCCTTTTTTTTCCACCCTCTCCCATGATGCACAGCTGGAATTCTTTCTCCAGTTTCCTTCCTTTACCTTTCTCACTGAACAAGCTTTATATCAAGTTTTAGCCCTCTACCTGTAGAGTTTATTAGTACTGTTTGTGCCTACTGAAAGATCAGTTTGTGCACAGACACTGCATAAGGAAAATCTAGTAAACGAGAGTTTGCTGGTAGCTGTTCCTGGCTTTGCAGATGCCTGCAGGCTGGAGTGTTCCTGCATCTAATTTCTAGATGTGTGCCCATTAGAGGACACTGCTTTTAGTAACAAATACTTAGTTTTCCTCTTTTAAATTCCTCCAAAACTTCAGCTGTAAAAGTATTTAATTTGTCTGTGACTGTGAGTCATTTCTTGTAAGCCCAAGAGGCATTTAATACGTGTTTTAGCTAATACAAAACTTATAAGGAAGAGCAAATGTTATTATTTAGAGTTTAAATAATGTGCATAGATTTATGATCATATTAAAGATATACCTAATATTTTAGATGTAGTTTAAAAAAAAAAAAATCAAGTGCAATATTTATCTTACTATTCACTTAGGCCACTAAATGAAATAAAGAGGTTGGAATTTCCTTTTTTCTTAATTTTGTTTTAGAAAATTTCCCTAAATTTTCCCTTTCCTTGTTTCCTTTCCTTTCTCTCTCCCCAGAGGGAGAGGGGGAGGCTGAGCCTGGCAATGTGGTGGGTGGATGGCAGTAGTGCATCATGGAATAGCAGCTCTTGCCTGAGCCTGTGCGCTGAGACAGGCTTAGGGCAGCTTCCTTTAAAAAGAGACAAGTTGTAAACACAGTCAAGGATTAACTTAGGCTTGTTGTTCCTTGTTTTTGTCAGTACAGAAGTCCTTCCCAATTTTTACTGTGTTTTTTAAAACTCTCTAATTCTTCCTTGTTTATCTTTGTTTTATATTGCACGTTACGTGTAATGAATGCTTTAAGGTTTGCATATGTTTTACTACTTTTAAAAGTATGTTAATATTTTTGCTAATATTTGCCTAATCCAATTTTGAGTTTACTTTAACTAACTTTTGAAGTTTTTAATAAAAAGTTCAGTCATCACACGGCAGTGCAAATTAAGCTGTTGTACAAATTTATGATTCAAAGAAAATGTTCTTTTATCAGATGAATTGCAGGGTGCACAATCAGAGACTGAGGCTAAGCAAGAAATTCAGCAACTGCACAAGGAGCTGATTGAAGCCCAAGAGCTAGCTAGGACAAGTAAACAAAAATGCTTTGAACTTCAAGGTGAGACCCAGATCAACTTGGTTCTGTAAGGTATTCATTAAAATTGTATATACCAGGTAGTTCAAGATAAACCAACATGTTTTCATAGTATTGAATGCATACTTGAACTCCGTATATTTCATCCCTATTTCAGTTAGATAATGGATGTAATTGAATGTCTTCAGTGGTAGCTCTTTTAGATCATCCTATCAGCTATGTAGTTCTATTGTTTTTAAGAGTATTTTAAGAGGAAATAGTATAGTTCAGTTTAATTGCATATTGTTCAGTGTTCAATAGGGATTATATTTACAGCCTTTTCTTTTTTTCTTCCTCTCACACCAGTTTTGCATTTAGCACACATGGAGTTTTCAGATCAGGCAACAGATTATATCAATTTCAAATTAATTGTAATACTACCACAATAATGGAATGATGTCTTAGTACTAACTTTTATTAAACTACTTACACAGTTTTACTACCGTTGATAACTTCCTGAAGTAATATATTTGTTTAATCTTCTCACTTAAGGAGAGATTGTGACTAAAATTAATTACACAGGTGAAATTCATGTTATTAACAAAAACTCTTGGGCTCATTTTCACTTTTATTTGTAGCTCTCCTGGAAGAAGAGAGAAAAGCATATCAAGTGCAAGTTGAAGAATCCAACAAGCAAATAAATGCTCTGCAAGGTAGGAATATTTTTCCCCCCACTCTTTAGGGAAACTATATAGTTTGACTGTTTCTGTGGCATCATAGTCACTAATAAAGGAAAATATTTAGTTGAGTGTATGTTTTAAATCCCATTTCTTTCACCATATCTTTGAATGTTGTTGTGGAATGTTTCCTTTCAATTCCTGTGGTTCTAAGAGTAACTTAGAAAATGCAAAAGATGTAATCTGTAATAGATACCTTTTCTTCATCTCCCTTTAGTCTTTCTCAGTTCTGAATGATCCAGGGATTCTTACTGTGACTGCCTTCAGAGCACTCAGAAGCTTTAGGTGTTTTTGTGCTAGACAGTCTCTTCACTTCATTATAGGATCCTCTTAAAGAAATTTTTCATCCAGATCCACATCCAGCATCAGAGCATGCAGTGAAGGTGCTGCAACAGAGCCTTTTTGAAGGCTCATGCCTTTTTGAAAATTGACATAATCAGTCATGCTCTTTTCAGTCCAAAATGCATACAGCAGGATGTAATCCCATGATTTACATAACTTCTGAGTCACATGTTCTGTATCATATTAACTTCTCATCCATTCATGTGAGTGAGCTCATTGGTCAAAAGTCTGTCAGCCTGTCCAGCCTTAAGGTAAAAAAAAAGCTATATTACATTGTAATTTCCTTAGTGCAAGTGTCACTTTGAAGAGCTACTCAGTCACTGATCATTACAAAACTCAGGAGCTTCATCCTTGGGATCTTTGTCAGCATATCATTTGCTTTGGACCCTAAAAATTCTGGAAGGCAGATGAGCGGACAGGCAGGTGGACTGACAGTGCTGACTCTCTTAGGAAGTCAAAATAGCCCTAGAAAATTGTTTTCTGGACATTAGTTTTTTGGATAATGTGGTACTTGTTGTACACTAGTTACACTGAAAAACTTCTGTAATAGCTCAGTTTTATGTGACGGTCAGCAAAGAACCTTTACGTTTTCTGTCATTGCTCTTGTACAAAAGAAAAGCTTAAAGAATGCTCATCTTCAGAACGAGAGGAGCAATTTAATTTGGAGTGTTATCTTGCTAATAATGAGAATTCTCCAAGTATTGAATGCTGTAAGAAAAATTGAAAATATTTGATAGTTATTTCTATGCACAAAAAAAATTTTTTTTTTTTCCTCCTAAAAAGAGAGAATGAAAGTAGAAACTTGACAGAGCCAAATTTAATTGCAGGATTTCTCTTCTCAATTTAGTACTTTTTTGTTTTCTGGATCTTTCTCAAGAGAGGTCTTATTAATGTTTCCTCCTCTGTCTCTTGTAGTTCAGTATGTAGTTCACTGTGTGCTTTTCTGCTCCCCAAACTTTTAGGGTGTGACACATCTCACAGTTGGGAAAAGCTGTCAGGATTCTCCCTTGGCTGCCCCTGCGAACTGCAGGGGAGGAAAAAACAACTGGCAGCTTCGTGAAATAGCATTCCTAGAAGTATTTTCAGGGAATTAATGTTTTAGGCCAGCCAGTGTTGTTGGCTTTGTTTGTGATAGAGAAACAGAGAAGCAGCTGAGGTTGTGTCTCTACATGTCAGGTTCATTAGATGAACACATAGGTAGAGCAAGGAAATTCAATTAGCTTGTTGCTCCTTATTTTAAAAAAGTGAAAGAAGCAAAGTATTCAGTTTAGATGAGATAATGGCTTACATAAATGAGAGATGTAATGGAAGTTTTCTTTCTAATTGTCCTCTCAAATTATATCCAATGCTTCAGAAACCATTCCCTACAACTACATTACTACTACTATTGTTAGTAGTAATTTTCCTGTGTAAGTTATTTCTATAACTCCACTTAACTTAGAACTCATGTGTGTCATTGGATTTTCAGTCCAAGGCTCTGCTTGTTTTCAGGCCTGAACATATAAAAGGAGAGTTGTTCATCAACAGCATGCACAGGATAAAAAACACATTTCTTTGAAATGCTGCCAGCACCAAGAAGCAGGAGTTTAGCTTGGCTTGAAGAAAATGCTGTCAGGAAGATAATAGTTTGCATTCCTTTGCTCAGGCACCTGCTGTATTAGCAAGTTGTAGTTCTTTGTGTTGTAGTGCATATTATTTTAGTAGGTTCAAGGCTTCTAAAGTCAGGATACATGGGAAGAGAATTGTTGATGCATCATGTGGTTTTGTACTGTCAGGTTGTTCTCACCCACTGCTTGATTTGCTTTCTGTTAGTGTAAGCCTGTAGAAATTATTTTCAAACAAGGTCATAGTAAGACTCATTTTGCTCATATTTATTTCAAAATCCATCATGCTGCAAATGTTTTTGTTATGGAACAGATAGATTGTTTCATCTTACGCAGAATTTACATGAAATTAATTTACTATTGTCTGTAATAGCTGTTAGGTATTGCAGTATATAATAACTACCATATTTTTTTCCCATTATGTCTTTTTCCTTCAAAGTGGGGAATTGGGTAATTCATAGGTTCTGTAGTGTATTTAATGAGATAAATGTCTTGCTGGAGCCTGTTTAGAGGAGGGCACAAAAAAGGTGAATTTTTCTTCTTCATTGCACATCAACTGTTACATGAACAAAGTTTCTAGGTTGTACCAGCATATGAATTCTTTCTGTATTTCTGCGTATGTAGCTACTGAAAAACATCAAGTATAATTGTCATGGAGTTGGAAAGTCTCTTTTGAGTAGCTCTGGTGCTCTATCAGTTTACAGCAAGACTCACTCACATTCTTCCTGTCATGTTCTATAATGGATTGAGATGACAAAAATAAATACAAGTAATCAAGGAAGATTACTCAGCCTTGGTTATCTTCCCCGTGCTTTTCACTGTCCTTGCTTTGCCCTTTGGTTCTGAAACATACAACTTTAAATCTGTAATTTTGACCCTTTATAGTTTCTTAAATTAGTTTGTCAAGTGCTCTTAAGAATTTTACCTTTTCTTCTCAGAGTAATTTTTCATTAATTTAATAATTGCTTTTTTGCATGTTGAAATCAGTGAAATACATTTTTTTAAAAAGTGAAATAGAACAGCAGCAAATTAAACACTCTGCTCCCATCAGTATTATAACTGTAGTTCTCCTGTTCTTTCATACTTCCCTTTCCTCTGCACTGTACTTTTTTTTAACAGTTTGCACTGGATTCTATTTGTGTATGTTTTTATGAAAAATTGTGCTCAGAGATGCCTTTAGTAATGAAAGGGTTTTAGATGGAAATAATTTATAAGGTTTGCTTTGTGCAAACCTTATAAATTATTAGACCTTATAAACCTTAGAAATGTCAAGTAGGCTCATGTGTATGTGACTGCTGCACATTTACAGTAAGCTGTAAATGCTGAAGGACCTTCTTCTAGGTCAGTATACATGGTGCAGCTGTCCCTTTCAATTTAAAATTCATCTATGCTTTTAAAAATGCTTTTTGCAAAGAAATAACGTGTATTTCCTCTACTGCATGTTGAGAACAGAGTAATTATTCTGTCTCAAATATTTATAGACATCACAAGTTAACTGCTCAAGAGGCAAACATTTTCAGTGTAGCTTTGCAAATGTTTGGCTTGTGACAGAAGCTTTCTTGCTTTTCCTCTTGTCCCTGAAAGCCCCAATGTCCTTGTCCTCTAATACTTCTTTTGCTTACAGTGATGTTGGATCTAAATCTTGTTTTCAGATTTTGGAAAGTTGCTTTGGTATCATACACACAGCACAGCCTTGTCTAAGAAGGCTTTGTCCAGACATAATTTTTGTTTCTTTTGACTCTCTGTATTACATATTTGCCTCTTTAAAGGTTACAGCATTTGACAGGATAAATATATTTTTTCAATTGCATTAGGCTTCTTTAGTCCAGTTAAATATCAATGTGTTGAGAAAGGGAGGTAAGGTTTTTAGGTTTTTTGTAAATACAGTTTGAAAAATTATTAACATGAATGTCTGCTTTCCAGCTCAGCTGCGAAGGTTACAAGAAGAAATTGAGAATCTTCGCAAGGAAAAGGAGAATGAAATTTCAACCACTCGAAATGAACTAGTCAGTGCTCAAAAAGAGATTCTGTCACTTCAAAAAGTAGCAGAAAAAGCAGCCTCAGAACGAGACACAGATATTTCTACCTTGCAAGCTGAGCTGCAGATGGTGCGAGCGGAGCTTGACCGGTGGAGGAAGGATGCCTCGGATTATGAAAAAGAAATTGTCACTCTGCAATCCACCTTTCGGCTCAAATGCCAGCAGTGTGAGGAGCAGCAGAGGGAAGAGGCCTCTCGCCTGAAAGGTACTTATTTGAAAGGATGTCACAGAGCATGGCTACCAGAGCATGCTGCTCACTGTGGTGAATTTCAGTTACTCAAATCACTGTTTGTCTGTCCCTTTGGAGTTATTTACTCTGTGTGTGTGTGTATATACATGTATCTGTGTGTACCAAGGCTTATGGTGTTACGAAAGATGTTTTGCATGCTTCATTAAACAGTTATTGTCAATTATGCCTAAATTAACTTAGGTACTCTTTGATATCAGTAGACCAAATGTAATTCCACTTAGAAAAGATGGAAAACTTTTAGTTTGCAGGACTCGTACTGCCAAAAAATTTCCAAGAGGACTTGTGTAACTTCTCTATAGTTTAAGCCCATTAAGGGGGAGCTCCTGACTTTCTAATTCTACCAAAGTGTCACTAAAGCTTATTGCTTTAAATGTTCTTTTCCTTGTAACAGAGGGATGGTATTGGTGATTCTCTTGCTATTTTCAAGCCTTGGAAATTATTTTCTTCAAATATGCTTTTCTACCACTGTTTATAAAATACTAGAGTTGACCCATAAAAGGACTGTTTTCTACTTCTTTGTACCTTAGAAAAAGCTTTAATGAAAAAAGTAACTTGTCTGGCACTGGGTCATAAAGCTCATAACAGTAGAAGATATTGTAATGTTTTACAGGTGCTCATGAGAGAATTCATGTGACATGATTACAAACAAGTTATATTTGAGATTTATGGCTGATACCAGGTTTTCCTCCATTTATTAGCTGGTGTTCCTTGAAGCAGTCATGAAATAATTTTACTTAATTGAATTAACTTATTCATTGCAGATGAACTTGAAAAGCTGAAGGCGGAGTGGATTGCTCTGGAAGCTGAATGTGTTAAACTGAGGAAGGAAAATACTTCACTTACATCTGAACTTCAGCGACAAGAGAAGGAGCTTTCTAGGTAAGGGCACAAGGTTTGTCCAGGGGGTACCACAGTAGCTTGAAGAGTTTTGTTGGCAGAGGTTTTTTGTCCCAAAAAAGATACTAAATGTTAATTATACACAGCAAGCTGTGGACATCTATTTAAAAGCAAAAGACTATGGCCAGCCTTTTGTGTCAGCACTCTGTCTAGGGAAGCAGTAGTGGTCTATAATGCTATGATTGCTCTAAGCTGATATTTACACATCAAAACAAATGTGTTAAGCTTTCAAGGGTGAAAAGTGCCAATTTGTGTAAATTTGAAATGCATAAGGAATCGATTGGATTTTGTTTTTCAGCTCTCAGAAACAGAGTTTAGCACTAACCAGTGATATAAGTGTTCTTGAAATGTCTCGGAAGGAACTTGAAAATCAGATGGGATCTTTGAAAGAAAAACATCAACGGGACGCAGCCAGTCTGAAAACTCAACTCAGTGAAGCTGAAAGTCAAGCAAAAGATTTTCAGAAAGAGGTAACATGAAATATTTCCATTTTGCAAGAATGTAGTGCCCAATGACTGACCTTTTTAAGCTTAAAGAAAATGGACTTAATTCTTTTTTTTTTCTAGTAAATAATTTTTTCATATGTTTATTGCAAGCAGTTTAAATGGTAGCTATGAAAATATAAACTGGGAGTCAAATCTAAAAGGGAAGACTTCAGGTAAATACACATGTTCTTTGAGAACGTCCTAAACTTTACTTACATGCATTACTGTAATTAATTTACTTTTAAGATGTTCAGACAGGTAAATCATTATTCAGAATCTTCATGAACAACATCGTCCAGAGTTTCTTTAGCTGTTATGAGTCAAAGTTAACTTTCACAGTCTAATCTTCCCAGTCCGATTTGAACTCTTTTATTTGGCAATGGGACTACATATTCTTTACAAAGATCTTTGATCTTAGTGGATTTGTAAGTGCATAAGGAAGAGTCAGTATTCTGAGCACGTATTTAATCTGCCTGATCTCTAAAGATCATGTCTGGAAGAAGGCCGTAGTCTCCAACACTTACTTGCTTCCTCTTATGAGCATTTTGAATGTTTCCCTAGTCACTGCTCTTAGTTTCTTTTGCAGTCCATTTGTTTGCTCCATGGTTCCTTACAATTCTCAGAATCTGAAAATTCCAGTTGTCTTAATCTCTGTTTTGTAATCAGATCAGTATTTGTAAAGATGCCTCATCTTCTAAATTTGTGGTGAATGCCAGTACTGAAGGTCATTGGTTCTGTCCTTACTAAGCCCAGTCAGGAGGACTGCTAGAATAGGAAAAATGGAATGTGGGTTTGAAATAGGAAAAGCTACCCATTCTGTAGGAACATGAGATATTCACCCAGTACGGTTTGTACTTGACCCACACTGAGGATTATGGCATTATTATACAGTAAAAAGGTGTAATATTTTTTCACTGTCTGCCTTGCTCTTAACGTTTGAATTTGCTGTGTGGGAAGAGGGTGTGATTTACTTCATACAGAGTGTTGAATTTTGCACCTGTTAGAGGGATGTAGGGATGTAAACTGCAGCCTAGATGTACGACCACTATTAAATGTGAAGGAGTCCTTGTTCCCCTATTTCTTGTTTCATTTCTGTAGTTTTTACAGTCTTTTCTGATATGATAATGAATAATTGGTATGAGAGATTAATTAAAGCTTTGCATTTACTTAGCATTTCCTTGGGTTTAGTGGTCCTAGCCCTACCAAGCTGGGCAAAAAATTTTAATTTAGAAAAAAAGGAAATCTTAATTCCACCCTGCTTTTATGAAAAAAGAGTGCACTGATGCAAGGCAAGTTAGTCTAGGCAGATGACAGTAAAGGGAGCTTTAGTGTGCTAAGCAAATGTCAGCATGTGCTGGGTATCCAGGGGTCCACAGATTGTTCTCTCTTTGTCTTTAGTATGAAAGAACACAGACTGTGCTCTCGGAGCTGAAGGCTAAGTATGAGGTGGCTGAACAACAAAACCAGTCACTCACGGAAGAGCTCAAACAATGTAAAGAAAACCTGAAGTTGCTACAAGAAAAAGGAAACAATGTAAGTCTGTACCAAATGTGTGGGGAAGTCAGGTTATGACTCTGGCAATCCTATTGATTGAAGGAATATGGAAGAGTCAAGTAGAAAAGGATGGACTTTTAAAGAAAAAAGCTGCATACCATATTACATAAAATTCCATTCTGGTCTTACCTATGCAGATTTGCAGATCATTACACTGTTACAATTACACATGGAAGTTAAATTTACAATTGCTTGACAGTTTTAAGTTTGTCCTTATATACCTGCTCTCTTGAAAACATGTGGCTTAAATACTAGTGAACCAGAACTAAGTAAAATTTTCTGATTTCAAAGAATGATACAGGGGTAATAGCTGACAAACCTGTATCCAAATGAATTGAGTAAACCTTTTCAAGCTGCTCTCATTTTATTAGTATTGATTACAATGGATGTTCCCACCATACTCTTGCTTATGCTTCTTAACCATGTTTTTTTTCTGGTGGGCTCATGCTTTAAACAGTTCATTTGAACTGTCCTTTCTATTCACTAATGAAAATAGTGCTTTCTGGTTTTCAATTTATTTGAGAGGTTGTATCATTAGAACTGAGTTGTCAGCTAGAGACAGCTTTTTATTTTACTGAGATTCTGAAATCTTCCAAACATTAAGGGTGTGGCAGACACATTATAAGGTGGTCATAGCCTTATTTTAGGTCCCTTACTACGTTGGGGGGGCTGCTTTTGTCTTCCTGTACTGCCTCTGTGGCCAGTGCAGGGTGAACAGCTCCTGTAATGCACAGTGCAAAACAGGAGGATAATGAATGCTTTGTAACAGACTTCAGCAAACTGTTTCTCTGACTAAAAGAAAGTTTTGCAGGTCCCATCCTCTAAATCAGCTGCCTGCTGGATGCCTAAAGTTTGTATGAATATCCTTCCGACAATTAATTCTTGAATATAAACCTTGAACATCATTTACAAAGATGTAAAGAATTCAAAGCCTTTCTCAGTTTTTTCAGACATATTTTCAGGAATATGATTTCATCATTCTCTTGGAACCTGATTCTTGCTTAGAATTTTTTGTGGTGCTCGGCTAATGCTGAGTTACGCGACTTACTTAAAGCAGAAATCAAAAACAACCACATTAAACCCTGCCCCATTTTAGTAGAAGAGATCACAGTGAATAAATAATTGTGAATGTGAGCTTTTCTGCTCTGTTAAAAACATTAATCTCAGAATCAAAATGATCAGTGGAAAAGGGGGAAAAGTAAAGGTTTGAAATACTGTGAAGGAACTTAGAGCACCTGATGAAAGTGGAAAAACTGAAAGGAAATTTTAGGGAGAATTAGAGGTGAGTATTTAAGTGAAAGCAAAAACCACAGCAGTTGCCAAAATCTGCTTGTAAAAGAGGAGTTAATTGTGACAGCTGAAACCTGGAGGTCAGGGTGTGATGAAGAGCATCCTCCATATAAGGGCAAACTCACTGCTCACCAAACTTTACTCACAGTCAGTAATGTAAAACATACCCATCTTGGGGGTTGTTTCAAGCATCATGGATACTGGGCTGAGTTCCAAGGTCAAATTTTTCAAGTACCATTGCCCCCTTATATTGGAATCATTATCTGCTACTTCATTTCTGAGGACAGAAAGTGACTTCCCACTGTGGGATTTGTTCCTTTTTGCAGCCCATCTGTGTCTGAGTTTGCATATTATCATATTCTAAAAAAAGATGCACAATTTTATTGAAGCACGCAGTTAAATGCTCCTTGACACTAGGGAGATTTGTTGTGTATTGATAAGTTTGTGAGGGGAAACTATAATAATTAGGAGGTGCTCTCATTGAATGTGATGGATATTTATCATTGGTTTCATTTGCCAAGTATGTGTATAACTTACAAAAACAAATCTATAGAATTGTTCAGTGAATCATCAAATGTTAGAAAAGACAAGGCTTCTGTACTCCATTTGGGATATCATTTAAATATTAAGTTTTAATATTTAACTTTTACTTTTAAAAAAGATTGCAGTGTTCTGTTTTTGAAATGCTTAGCAGTGTGGTATACTACTTGTGTTTGCATGCTTGTAGCCACTGGTTACTTCCTGATGCGCTTTACACAACAGATTTAATGATGTGAATGGTTTGAGAACATCAGCTGTTCTGGTTAATTTAAACCTCTGGCACTTTTTGAACACTGCTGTGATTATTTCTGCCAACAGGCTTTCTGTGGGAAGGTAGCACTGTGATTCATGGCTCCTGTGACACAAAAATAATCTTGCATGGAAAAAGTCTTTAATAGTTACACATAATTTTTCTGTTAAGTATTTGCCTTGATTGAAAAAATTTAATTGAACAAGACTAGAATACCTTCTAATATTCCTGTGTTTTGAACCATATTGGAGGTTCTATGAATTAGTGATTCCTACAAATTCAGAACAGGATGAGATTTTATTTACTAATCACAGTGTTTTAGAAAAGTTAAGCATGAATTTATAATTTTTTTATTTGACTGAACAAAATCAAGGTAGCTTCAGCACAAACAAGTTTTAAAAATATTTGGCATGGTTTGACCTTAATCTCTGTGTGTCTTTGTGTGTGCACAAATATATAGAGTAGGTTACAGAGAAAGCAGATGTCTTCCAAGGACAGATTAAAAAGCATTTAGGTCCATTTTTTCTTTTAATTTTTCATATCACAGATAGAGGCTGTTCCATCCAAAATGTGCAGTAGTTTCCATGAGTAGAACGCAGCTGAGAAAAAGTGTGGATGGTTCTGAGGAGGCCATAAGCTGGATGAGCCCTGCAGTCTGGTCAGCTGCTGGTTTGGCCCAGCTGCAGCTTTTGATCAATTTTCAGAATTGCATTTGGTCACAAGGCTGCTGACCTGGCAGAGAGATGCTGAGCTTCGTGGTATCTCTGACAGGAATGTGCTTCTCTGCTTTTTAGTAACTGGATGTGGATTGTACAGTCAAGTTACAATCTCACGGAAATGTCTGAACTACTGGGTTTGCATGTGGACATAGATGTAATTGATTCCCTAATGGAGGAAAAGAGATTGTTTTTCCAGAGGCTGGTGATGGAAAATGGAAAAGGCTAGCTAGCAAAGAATGAAGAAATAGCTGAAAAATCCAATATTTGGTGTGAGTCTGTCTCTCAAGAAATCCAAATAGGATTTCCTCTTACTTAGAAAAACTAAAACCAACTATAAATAAGATACAGGCAAATCAGTTTAACATTCATATTGTTTTCAAGTGCTAAATTCCAAGTTGTGACAAGAGGTTTCTTGGAACATTTTCTGCTTACTTCCCTTTATTTTTAAACATCCCTGTTCATTTGAGTAGAATGGTGTACTAACTTTGTATACCAGATTAGATAATGCTGTAATGTGTTAGATGTCTTTAATACATTTCACTTAAAACAAAACTTACTGACTTATTTTCCCCTCTCTAAATCATCTTTACCTGATTGATTTATAGCACAAAGTGATTTTTAATATCCCTTCCCTTCTTTAGCCTTCCATATTACAACCCGTCCCAGCCATATTCATCGGCCTAATCCTGGCTTTCCTGTATTGGTGTTACGGCCCATTGTGGTAGCGAAAGGTACAAGCACTACTGTTCAGTCAATGTATGTTTGTCCCTCACCTGTTTGTGCCATTTCTGTATCAAATAGTGCATGGTGAAATGCTCACAGGTATTTCTTTACCTGAAGCAAACCCTTCATTTAGTATGCCATTCTGTTGACACTGACGAGCTGAGCAATCCACTAATCATTTAACATCTCTGTGATTTTTTTAATTCTAACAATAAATTTTGTTCTAACTGGTGCTTGAAGATGCCTCTTCTAACTCAGTCTCAGTTTGTCTTTAGCAAATGGGCTGCCTTTTGCACAATGCTGCAATGCTAGGGCTTGTAAGAAAACTTAATTGCTTAATTAACTATGAAAAATGAAGAGTTTGCCTCTAATAAGAAAATTCAACAAGCTTTGGTTCCTATCTATGGACTAAGAAATTCCTCTCTGGCTCCAAACACTTTAATTTTTCTCACTGTTGCTGGTGGAAAGATGGAAAAAAAGACAAGAAATGTGTGGTTGGTTTGTATTCTGAACTCTCAGCTTGCATTTTCTCTTGTCTCTCAGTGTGTCCTCTTTAAATGCCATTGTTGTCATGCAATGTTGTGACAGTCTGTTAAAAATGGTGTTAAGATCTGCTACAAAGTCACAGATCTGGATTTAAACGGTCAAAAGTTAAAGATGTGCATAAACCTCTGTCTAGTCTTGACTTGGCATGAGTGGATGTTTTAAACATCTCAAGCCTTGGCATGTTCAGTAGCAGATTTCTCTGAGGTGTGTGCAGTAACAAACCTGGAAATACGGAGCTGACAAGAGTCCTCCAGCCGATCCTCAGTCACGAAGAGCTATGGAGTTCCCTTTGCTAGAGGTGTGCTGTGGTGCTCCAGGTCAGGACTAGCCTGCAGTAGGGCTCGTGGGTAGCATTGTAGTGATGCCTATCAACAGGTACTCAGGATTTGCAGGAACTACAAGGTAAACTTGTAGATTAATATGAATTAGAACAATTATGATATTGATTTCTTTTTTCTCTCCACACAGAGACAATGGCCTTGGATGCCTGTGATGGCAGCTTTGGTTGCTGTAACAGCCGTGGTGCTGTACCCAGGCCTAACCAGAGCTTCTCCATGAGAACTGTTGTTGAATCCATACACCGTCCTCCCTTTAGAAGCTGGCAACATTCATATACTGAGGGAAAACAGATTAATTCTCTTCCTTTTTACCTCTTAATACAGCACAGCTCTGCGTGAGAACAGCAGTAGGGTCATTTGCTTTAAATTGTATAAAATGTATCTGTCTATAAAGAGGGAATAAAATTGTGATTCGTTAATCTGTGAGCAATATTTTTGCTTACAACTTCATGCAAGTTTTAAATTAGTATGTTGGGATTCTGAATACTATAATGCTGGCCTAAAGCAGGCTTCTTGGTACCAAATTATTTATAATGGCTAGGGTTGTGGACACTGACTATAGAATCTGATTGCTAGACTTAAGAGGAAAATACTGATTTGGACATCCAAGCCAAGTAACCTTGCAGATACTTGGGAAACAGATGCAATGTGCTCAGTGCCTTTCAGTATGATCTATTTTTTTTTAAACTAGTTTATCATTTTACTTGCTGTTAGTCACTGAGCTGTTGGGAACAAGACTTAAGAAAACTTCTCTTACTACGCCTTTCGAAGGAAGCATATTTTTCTTTCATAAGGATTGCTTTATTAATGGGTTTTGGGAATAAACACAATTCATGTCCAGCCTTAAAGAGATAGAGATACTGATGGTGAAGACCAGCCTAAAGTATTGTGTGCGCGTGTGCGAGTGTAAGCATGTGTGTGTTCTTGAGTGAACTAAGGTGTTTCTGGGAGCAAGTACTTGGTCATTTGATGGACATAGTGCATTGATTCAACTTATGTTAACTTTAGTTTGAATGTAATTTATTAAATTTCATATATTTAAAGAGATATGTTCTTTAAAAGTATGAATACCTTCTCACATATCACATGTATCAGTTTATTTTTTAGTCATTTGATACTTTCTGACTTGAGCTGGAGAAGCTCTTTAGAATAAGCTTTTGTGGACGTAACTTTTATTAAGATAACTGCTACAGTATGTCTGTGATAGCTGAGAAAATTTAGATACATAAAATACTACAAAATTGGAATCATATACCTGATGAAGCATTGTCAGGTGAAGATGATTTTAATTTGGTAGTAAAATTTTGTGGCTCCTTATCACATGGCTACAAGTATGATGCAGTGGTCCCCATTACAAAGTTTATTTTCCTTATCTAAGTACTATAACTATTGCTATTTGCTGACTTTTGGTGGGAATCACTGTAATTAGTGCTGAATTAAATGTAGACAGTAGTTGTCTTGTTCAGCTCAACAGTTCTGTCAAAAAAGTTTATTAAAGACTTAAATAATATGTTAAAGAATGGTAAAATAAAGTAAAATGGCTCTGCTAAAGGAAACTTCAAAATAGGGAGGTAATCTCAGCAATTCAATTGGCTTTAAAGAATGTTATGGCAATTGACAGATAGTTTAAATATTTAAATAGAAATTTAGTATATAATTTACTTTGTGAGGTTTTAAGGGTCATTGTCCTTTAATTAAAGGTTCTATCTTAAGTTATATGGGATTTGCTAATGGGAGGATTATTAGTTGGAAAAAATAGTCCACGAGTGACTTGTAGAAAATAACCATTGTCATTTAGTTCATTCATTTCATCCTTTTCATCCTTTTCAGTTGCAGGAAGCCACCCAACCACAGAACACTCGTATGCCAGTGGTACTTAGTACCTCTTGTATATAGGTTATTGCAAATATTATTCTGAAATGCTTAACTTCAGAATTACATTTTTTAAGTAATTAATTGTTTAAATCTATTTTGTAAAGATATAAAAATACAATAGAATTTCTGGAGTACAGATTAAACTATTTGCACTAACACACGTGATGTGCATGATTTAATAAAACAACTGCTCTCCCTATGCATGTTTGAGTTGAATGTCATTTGAAAACAAGAGATTCATGCTAAGTTTCTTTTGCACTAGATATTGCCACAGTTACTAGGCACAATGTCTGCAGCATGTCCAGTAAGAGCAAAAGACTTTTTTTTTTACCTTTTATTTCACATTTGTGCTACTTCAAGTTTTGGTCTAGCTGAGCCCTCTGTCTGTGGTTTTCAGAAGGAAGTGGGGTAGGACAGAGTCGTGGAAGGCTTGGGAGCATATTGTCATGGAGGAGGAAGAGGTGTTGGAGCTGCAGGGTGGATGTGTCCATGGCAGGGGCGGTGAGATGGGAGGAGCAGTGGTTGCAGGTTCTGGGCAATAGAGAAAAGCCCTGCTGGGTGAAGGGAGCCTGATGCTGCCTCCTCAGCTTTTCAGCATCTCAAACTACCTGTTTGAACTACTGTTTCTTTTGCAGTGGACTCCCTCCCCTCCCTGCTGGTAGCCTGAGGACATGAAGCCTGGTGGAGCTGGGGATCCCTCCCCGCTGGCAGCAGGGAAGGTCCCAGGTTCCCTGGGGGCAGCTGGGGGTTGCCCTGCACCACAGCAGTTCGGCCTGGGGCTTAATTTGTCCTTGTATTAAAGACAAATGTGTTTTCCAAAATCTTTAGCACATCAGAGAGCTAAATTTGAGGCCCAACATGGTTGTATTAAAGGAGAAATATTTCTAATTTCCTTACATGCATATTTATATTACTTACACAGGTGCATAGTACATATTGCATGGGAGCTTGTGCTTACAAGTATACCTGTGGTTCCCTAATACAGTGCCTTTTCCAGGAGTTCTTGACATTTGCATGTTCAAAATGATGAGGAATGAGCTAAAATGCACAGTTGACTCTTCTGTTTTGAGAATCCCTGGAGAAGGGTTGGGTAACTGGGAAGGTGCTGTTATTCAGTGCTTTGATACTAAAACACCAAGTGGAGTTATTTTGCAAGGACTCCTTGCACAAACCTTTTTTTGGGTTTTTACTGCATTTTTAAATGGTAAACGTGTGTACTCTTTTACATTCATATTTAGGTTCTTTCTTTTGTTGGGCTTGATTAGCTAAGCCTTGGAGTTACTATACCGAGCAGCTTTTCACACATGTGAGATGCTCCACTTGTAAAACAAGTGCTCTGAGCTTGCACTGAAGTTTCAGGTTTTAAAAAGGTTCCTCATAGTAGCGAAGTTAAAGAGTTGTTTTATCGGTTGCTATTTGGAAGATTTAGTATAAATCTGAACACTTAGATTTAGAATATCTGAACACTTCTTTGGATTTGTCCTGGTGTCTTGAGTGAGGCACCTTTTTTAAATTCTAAAAGAATTTACCTATATGGGGACTACAATATCAGGCCTTTTACTTAAAAATACAAATATGTGAAAAATATAGTGTGATTTTCTTGTTCCTTGTAGCTGAATTAAATGCATTCTTCCAGAGTCTTTGCCTCATCCTTTTTGCAGAATGTCTGGATTTTTTTGGTGCTAAATGAAGAGTTGTGAGCCTGCACAATCTATTGCAAGAGTTCTCATAAAACAGTGAGAATTAGTATCAGATTACTGATAGCTGAAGCAAAGGTAATCAATCACCTGTGTATGTATTTTTGGGGTATATCCCTAAGTTATTTTTCTAATCAAGTCTTCTGAATATGTTACCTCTTCCAGATTTGTCTGCTTTTTATGTAAGATTTTGAATGTCTCCTGCCTTAATCCGTAGGGTTCTGCCACTTGCAAGAATCATTTCTTCAGCTTGAATCTTTTCCATGACAAATCCACTGCTGAATTCATTCCACCAGCAGCATCTGAGTGCTTTAAAACACCAGGTCACCACTGTGGCTTTTGGGAAGCCACTGTCCTTTGCACTGGCTCTGCAAGGGGGGCTGGCCAGGTTTCACCAGGGGCCTTTTCTCCCTTCTGGATGTTCATCCACCATTAGCGTTTCATTAGCACTGCCTCAAAATTTCGAGTCTCCTATTTGAGTCTGCTATTAATACTAGCAATTGATCATATAACAGAATTAGAAGCCATATTCTTTCCTTCTCTCTTGCATATACCTCTGGGTCTGGAGAGTGATTGCTTCCTGCAAACAGCTGCATTGAATTCCCCAGATCCTGCTGATTTGCTCATCCCAGTTCCTCTTTGCACATGCTTATGAATACAGAATTCCTCTTTCTTCTCTGGTGGGAAATTGGGCTACAGTATAGGGGATTATTTTCTGGGTTGTGTACCAACTTGATGAAAGTGAGCAGAGGTTTGTCTAACAGAGCCAAGTTCTTCTGCTTGGAAGAGAGGGGCTGCACCCATTCCTGCTTAAAAGCGGGATGCTACCAGTGTCTGACTAAAGGCTTCTAGCAGTAGAAGGTAAATCAGCAATTAAAATACAGGTTTTGATGGGAAGGGACATTACAGGCTCAAGTTCCCATTTGTAAAGGTAAGGGGAACTCATCATTAATCTGGATTTCACAAATAAATCTTCAGTCATAAATCTTCAGTCTGATTTCATCAGCAGCAGCAGAATGTCAAGTTCAGCATTTGTTAGAAAAAAAGAATTCTTGCTTTGAGAACTTCAGAAAAAGGATCAGTCGCCTCTGTAAATAAGGTACATGAGCAACTACTGTTCTATCAAAAAAAAAAAAAAAACCAAACCCAAACCAATCCCAAACCCTGTGTTTGAGTTCATCTTGCTTTGGCTTCCAAAAATGGAACTCCAATACATCTCTCTTGGGAGTATGTTCTTTTGCGGCAAACCTTGTCCTGATCTAGGGATTTGACAAACCATGATAACACCTTCCAATCTTACTTTATATGAATGAATTTTAGAATTTTTTTCTTCATCCCTCTAGTTTTTGTTGACAGCTTTTTAAACAACTTTTAGTTTTCCAAATGTTATCTTTTGAAGAGTAGATGCCAGAACACAACATGTCCTTATAGTTATTATCGTACTAACATCATATGAATAGACAATAAGCTTTATATCCTGCTCTGGTATTCTTGTTTGACTGTCTACCAGAACTCTTTTTTGGGGGGGATTCACTGACTTCTAGCTTCTAGATTTAACCTTGTCAATCAAATCACTGTACTCCTCACATCACCCCAGTATGGAGATGCACCCTGTGGTATCTGACTTTGCAATGTTGTTTGGTAAAAACCATTGTAGGCAGCAGGCCCAAGCAGCAGCCTGTTCCTGTTAATGTGCAGCACAGCATTGAAGGAGGTTTTTTCCCCTTTAGGTTTTATAGGGATGACTCCTGAAGCTTTATTCTAGATTATTGATCATATACTACTGAACAGTAGTGAGAGAAAAACTGATCCCTGAAGCACAATAGGGAAAATATTCAAAAAATAATTCCTTCACTTAATTTTTACAAACTGACAGCTGTAATACATTATTAGTTAAGTTATAGTACTGTAGAGATCACTTTTATTAGAATGTCACGATTTACAGAAGTCTTGGTTTAATAACACTAATAAACTAATTTTTTAAAAAAACTTTTAAAAGGGGAATTTTATTTTCTAAATGCTTTGACAGGTATGAAATATTTTACATTATTGAATATTTTGCTGACTGCCTCCTGTGGATTGTTCTATAATTTGCTTACATCTTAGAATGAAGCAAAGCCAGTCCTTCTCCCAGGATCAGACAATTTACTCTCTTCCCTCAGCCCCATCATGTTGTTTGCACATTTCTGACACTGTCCTCTCCAAGCATTTCAAATTCAAGGTTGTTCACGTGACTGAGTTTCTCAGTGTGCTCAGTGAGCATCATTCCCAGAGCTGGTTGTGTCTTAGCTCCAAGGCGCTGAGGGATGTGGATGTATGTCCGTGCTGTTCGGGGACTGTGCTTGCATGTGGTGGACCAGGACATGGTCACTGGTGTTCTGTAGCCATGAGAGAGAGTGGGGGTGTAATTGAGATTGTTGGGTAAATGGTTCTCAGCTGTGGGAATGGAGATGTTGGCAGGGAGAGGTAATTCCTGTGTTATGTCAGGCGAGACACTGAAAATGCCAATGTGCTGCCAAAGTGTGTCATCCCTTCATCATGTCTGATGAGCAAATCCAAAGCCTGGGTTAAACTAAAAGCAATGTTTTATTACCTGATCGTATTAGTCAGTAAACTGAGACAAAAGAGTGAAGTCATCAATTCATTCTATTCTATTGGAATAAAATGTAACCAAAAGCTTACCTGTATTTGTTTCAGTACCCACTGTTGGGATATGGATTTTTTTTTTTTTAGAAACACCACACACACACTATGGTAAAGTACTGTCTTCAGTATGGAATGAATTTGCTATTTTAATATTTTCATGCTAGATCATTTATGAAGTTTATATTCTATTTATATTTCTTGTAAGGAGTTCTTGCTCTGGAAAATAATTTTATTGAGTATGTCATCAGTTTTGATGTGACAAAACTACTTCTTGTCTTGAATACAGTGGCTCTTACTTTAAAAATGTTCCAAATATGCAATATGTCTTTTGGGATGAATAAATGGTAAAAATTATGAGAATAAATTTACATCACAACAGAAAGCTGATTTGTATTGTACATAGTCTTTCATTCAGCCTAACTCCAAATTTCAGCACTTCCCAACTTCTGAACCTGCTACACTCTGCTTTACTGTGATAAAATACAAATTACTAATTAATTAATCAATTAAAACTGATTTCAAAGTTGGAATCTATTTACCTGTTTACTTTGTGCAAATGGGATTTGCAGCCAGATGATCTTCCCTCCTCTGTGTGACATGGTAAAGCTGGGCTCCAACAGGTCTGAACCCAGGGAGAGAAGGGTTGGAGCACAGGGTGGGAATGCAACCTTGTTTTGTGCAAGAGTTACGTGGGTTTAGTGGTGAGACATCCTCAGGGGATCAGTCACTGATCGTCTTTAAGAAAGACCAACAATCCTACAGTATTTTATCTCTACTGTAAATCAGAGGGAATTCTGGAGTTCTGTTTCAGTGCTGACTCAAGAAAAGGACATTCAGTGAGTCACTCATACAATTTTCAGGAAGTTTGGGGAAGGAAAGTCTCCTCCCAGTTTGGAGACTGTGTGGTTTGGATCCACCCCAGGGTGCAGTTTAAGTACACATGGTTTCACTCCAGGCAAGCAGTAAGTCCTGGTGTAAGACCCAGGTAACTTATCTCTTCTATTTTTCAGTTTAAAAAATTAAAGTCAGAATTGGCATTAAAACATTCTTCCAGATGCAATAGATAGCTGGGGAGGAGGAAGGAAGCCTAAAAAGGTGATAAATACATCTGCTGCTCTTCATGGGATGTTGCTGGTAGCACTTAATGTGTTACAAGTTTGTCTTGAATTCCTGTCTCCCAACACCAGTGCAAAGCGCTCTTCCTTAAACCCTGAGTTTATTTCTGAGTAATGATACAGGTAAAAGGTGGTGATGAAGTTTGCTCATTTTTAAAGGTTCAGTGTCAATATTCCAGGCTCACTAGGTATGATATTTAAGGCATTTGGTGCTTCTGTTGTAAGTGTAGCAGCCACAGCTGACTGGCAGTTTTTCTGTTGCAGAACCTGACTGGAATCCAACTGTAGCTGGCCATTGTAAGAGACATTTATTGCTCTTTTTTATT
>VZRH01000432.1:0-15007 GCA_013397555.1 Urocynchramus pylzowi | reverse complement strand
CTGCAGCAATTTCATGGTCATTTTTTAATTGCACTTCTAGCCTTGGGTTGGCCAGATGTTGATGTGCCTGTGCTACATGTTGCAGCAGTAGTACATCCTTCCCCTGCAGACTTCTCTGAACTGTAATTCTTCTTTAGAAGAATTATGTCCCGGCCAATAATAAATAAATAAATGTTAACATATTATAAATATCAACATTAAATATTAACAATCTTCCTTATTATTACTTTACATGATTGCCATTGCAGCAAGTGAGGGTGTACCTTAGCACATCACATCCCTGTTCAGGAGTATGTTTAGTAGACAAATACCAAAAAAATTCTGGTGTCTTATATGGTGTGTCTCATTTGAAATCTAGAGAGTGGTAAAAAATCATTTACCCCACACTGATGTTTCTTCCAGTAATTTAAAAACAAATACTGGAATAATTCCATCCAAATGAGCACTTCTGGGATGTTTCTTTGGTGAGAACTGAATTGCTTTGCCAGATGTGTAGGACGTTGCATCTGCTTGGAATGTGAGTCTGTGAGATGTCCCTGCTACTGAATGACTGCCTTAGATGGGCAGGGAAATGTATCAGGGAAGTCTTTGTTGTAAGTTTGTCAGGATGGAAGATGAGCCACAGTATTGGCAGAGATAATTCTCAGCTGAGGCACCTCAGTTCTGTTTGTGTGCATGTGGACTCATTAACAGTGGTGTTCATTTGGTTAATTTAATACAAATCGTTTCCAGTTTCCATGAAATATATCTCATTGGAGATAATTCAAACATGGTAAGTTTTCAGTTGTAAAATAGAGAACAATAATTGCATATTTAGTCATATTCTACAGCTGTGTGGCTTAATATTTTAATTTCTTGGACTTAAGTAAGACCTTGGTGTGATCCTCAGACACTTCATAAGATAACTGCTGTATTATTCTTTAGATTCTGAGCACATTTTGGAATTCTTCAGTCCTTTTGGTTTTGAAGATACTCCGAAAATATCAAGTTCTAACTGTGTAATGTGAAGGTTGTTTCCTGCAGCCTCTGAAGTGCAAGTTTGAGAAGCAGTGGATTTGTGCTGATGAGTGTGGCCATAGGTGTCCATGACCTAGGTGTAAGCAGCCATCTCCACTTGAGGAGAAAGAGGAGGATGATGACTCAGGACAGAGTCACATCCTGTTAACACTGGCTGGGGACACCACCACTTCACTCTTCCTGCTTCTCACTAATGAAAGCTGAAAAGCCATAAAAAGAAGCTCACTGAAGTGTGAGAAAGGCCAGTCCTTCAGCTGTCTGTGGCTGCCCAATCTTGCATGCAGGTAATCTCACTTGTTCACAAGCAGCTCAGGCTCAGCACTGTGTTTATGGAGGTCTCAGGGTCAGGTGGGCTCTTCCATGGATGTGGCTGGTGGCTGCACACCAAGGCACACATAATGGCCTTGCTTCCCTCCAGCTGAGAGCCCCATGCATTTCTCTGGAGTCCCAGGCTGAAGGTGGTTTGCTGTGGTGTGGCTTCTGCTTTACAGATGATGATACCTGCCTCAGTGTCTGCCAGTGTCCAGAGTGGGAGAGAGCTGAAGCCCAGCAGTTGTCAGTACCCATCTGAGGAGGCTGTGCATGCCCATCAATGAAAAGCAGTGTTTGGCTCTTGCATCTCAGTGTGCTGTGGTCTGCCTTGTGGGGTTGGCTTTCAGCTGGAGTCCAGCACACATATTAACAGATGGACTTAGGTTGGATATTTGGAATAAATTCTTCCCTGTGAGGGTGGTGAGGCCCTGGTATAGGTTGTCCAGAGAAGCTGTGGATGTCCCATACCTGGAAGTATTCAAGGCCAGGCTGGATGGGGTTTTGAGCAACCTGGTCTAATGGCAGATGTCCCTGGTCTAATGGCAGATGTCCCTGCCCATGGCAGGGGCTTGAAATGAAATGATCTTTAAGGTCCCTTTCAGTCCAAACTGTGCATTGATTCTGGGACAGGTCAGCTCAGCTGGTCAGAGCAGGTGCTAGTTACACCAAGGTTGTGGGTTTGATCCCTGTATGGGTCATTCAGGAGTTGGACTTGATGATCCTGGTGGATCACAGACTATTCTGTGATCAGTTTCTGTTTTACAGTGCACATTCAGTGAACCAGCAAAACTGTGTTTGCATGGCTTCCTGAATGAAATTATCATGGAGCAGAAACAAGCTGGTGTAGCAGAACACGAAACTCCACTTATCCATACATTCTGTTTGAGTGGGATGAAGCTTTGTGCTTCTCAATGCATTTTTAGCGAGACAGAGATTTAGATAAAGGTATTTTAAGCTTTTAAAATTCAGTGTGTTAGAAGGATGAAGTTGGAGTTGCCATTTGTGTTGTGTACTGTGTGCACAGATCTCTGCTGAGGCATCTTAGTTTGAAAGAGGGTGTTTAAAAACTTTCCCCAAATATATTGGCTGCCTCCCAATAACTTTTAAACTCCAGCATTGAAGCTGGAGAGGATGTTTTCTTTTGTTTTTGTGCTGTGTTGCTTAATGCATGTAATACTGACTCGTTTAAGCAAGGATCTTCTACTAACAGCTTGAGACCCAAATCACAAATTTCAAATACATTTTAAAACATGTTTTGTGGTGAAAAATACTTCCCCTACAGCCTTCTTGGGGGTGTCCTTGCTGGTAGCTGCTGCTTCTGTTTTTCCTCAAATATGTCAGGGTGGATTTGCTGAAATAAATTATTTGTCATCCTCAGAGCATAAAGGCCCTGGTGGCTGTGTTGTCTCTGATGATGTCATCCCAGCAGCCCCGTGCTGGATGTTGGGTTGTTTTGGTTTTCTGGACAATAAACCGGTGGCCTTGGAAGCCTGACCTGGCCTGTATCAGCATGAGAGGTGGCAGGAGCCTGCAGAAGGAAGGTTCAGGTGTCTTGAGAGGAAAACAGTGTGTTTTGGGGAACGTTCCACACAATGCACGGAAGAGGCATGGGGTAGGGGGCACATCACAAAGGGAAGGGTCAAATAAGTCAAGGAAGGATGTTCCTGTGTTTTGCCACCGAAGGAAAAAGTACTCTTCCAGCCTTGAAAGAGCATCCCCAACCTCTCCTGGTGTCTGATGCCTGCCTCCCTGAGCCAGTGTGGTGATGGAGAGCCCCAGCTGCTGCCTGGGGCAGGGGGAGCTGCCCTGTGTGACCTTGGGTGCAGTAAGAGGGATGGTGTTGTTTAATGTTTAACACACTGTGCAGGAGAGGGGCCTCACAGACAATGTCTGCCTTCCTGCCCTGTGCCTGAACCTCGTGGGAAGTCTGCTCCATTCTTATCCCCTTCCTGGCGATGACCCATGGGTCCACTGTGACCTGAGGTTTCCTGTCACCTCTGCAGGGCACCTCCCACCATAAGAACCAGGTCCATGGGCTTCCCTTGTACTGAATGCAGATTTCTCCTGCCTGTTGCAATAGGGAGGTGACCTGGAGCTGTGTTTGCAGCACTAAGCAAATGAGTGAACAATAAAATAGCTGCCAGGGGATTTTAACTGGTGTCCAGGAAGTGTAGTCTTTGATCTGGGCAGTCACAGCTGCAGGAAACTTGGTGGGGATGGGATTTGGTGGAGATTACATTGCAGAATGCAGCTGGGTACGCTGCCATGGGGGCAAAGTACCACTGCAGGGTGGGCAGAGTCCCTGGTGAAAACAGCTCTGCTGGCCCGAGTACCAGGACATGTAGGGCATAGTGGAGGGTGCACCTGAGCCTGGTTGCATCAGGAGAAGGTAAGAGCTGGGAACATCTTTTCTGCTGTAACAAGAATGACGGTGGTGCCAGCACATCCCCTGGTCTGAGTCTTGCCTTGGCTAAACTGTGTACTACAAGTGAGATGCCTTTGATGCATCTGTTGCCTCATTCATTGCCTCATCCACGGCGCTTGGCTTGAGCCATCCCTATGGCTGAGAGACAAAGATCCTTTTAAAACTTAAAAGAATCTTTGTTCTAGTTTTGTTCTCTATTTTAAAAAATTTAAAATATTTTAAAAAGATTTTAAAATTATCTTCACTTAAATGTTTTTTTCTCTCTACACATGCCAGTGGAAAATGCTTCATCGATACTTCCTACAATCCTGCAGACCCAGACAATGCAGTTCTCAGTACTGTTTCATTCTACAATTACTGACAAATAAAATAATTTGTTAATTTTACCAGAAGCAGATGTCAACTTTCTAGACTTAAAGCAAAAAAACCCACAACCAACAAAGCCCCCAAAACAAAAGGAAAAAAACCCTTTAGACTTAGTGTGTGGCCTAAAGGCAACCGTCCCTATGCCTTTGCTGCTAATTGGGCCCTGCCTGTCACCCTCATTAGCCCTTGGGTTTTTGGGCACTGCTGAGAAGGAACAGCCCCATTACAGGGCATTGGAAGGGTTGTTCATGATGTCTCTTTGTGGGAAGAAAAATTCAGTTCACACTCTGTAAGTCCAAACTATAACATGAAAATAATCCCTTTCTATTCTCTCCTAAACAGAACTGCTCCTGGAAAGCAGAAACAAACCCTAGTAATTACTCTATGTCCCTGGAGTCCTTAATAGAGCATCTGCAGACATGACAGGAACAAGACCTGCTCCGGGATCCCTGCAGTTTTCCACAATGGCAGAGATCAGTTCATGTATTACTGTTTCAGTGCTCTGTGTGTGCCCAGTCCTGTGGCACTGCAAAGATGACTTTATTTTCCTGCTGCAAAGAGGTTGAAATCTTGACATCCCGAACACATGGAAGGAGAATTTTCTCTGACTGTCAAAAATCTCATAAAATGTAAGCTGGGGGGAGTGGGGAGGCCACGTGCATGCTCAGTGTTCAAGTAAAACCTGTTTGTGCTCTGTGTAATGACAAGATTTTTCAGCTGCAACTCTCCTGTGCAGAAGTTTAATCTTCCTAGTGTGGACAGTGAGAGCAATGAGAACTACATCACTTTTAACATGGCCAGTTTTCTAAGAAGAAATCTGTGTCAAGTATGTGATTTAGATCACTTTTGCACCTTTTTTTTTTTTTGTCTGTGCTTCTATTTATGCCCTGGCCAGTTCTTACACTCCCCAACCTTGTAAGAAAGTAGATGTGGTTAATTACTTTAAGAGGAGAGAGACTGGTTTCCTAGATCTGATCTGAGCACCATTGCCTTTATTTATGTAAACAGTGACATCATCTTCTATTGCAGAACGGGAACCCTAAACAGTTATGGGAGAGCCAATTTAGGAAGTGTCCTTATGAGACAAGTGTGATTCATCTTCAAGTGTGTATGTTTAAGAAAGATGCTGTATCCTGAGTCAGATAAGTTCTGTGAATCTGACTTTACTCCAGTTAAAACTGTCATGTATTAGCAAAAATTAATCACTTTTTTTTTTTTTTTTTTGTCCTTTTAAACTATTTGAAAAGTGGTGCTTGCAGCCTGCTGGGGAGTGTGAAGAGCAGCAGAGCCAGATTTTTTTGTCCCCTTTCAGCTTCTCCTGCTTTTGCACTCCTCAAAAAAATTTTTGTAAGTGGTGCCTGACTCATCCAGTGATCCAGCTTATGGCTGCCTTGTTCTCCGGATTCAGTGTCAGTCATCCAGGGGATGGTGTTCAGGGCATTGCTGAACTGCCAGTAAAGCACTCGGTTTCCTACTGGGGGAGTTTGCTGATGTCTGTTAGAAAATACCACCACATCCAGGTTCAGTCTCTTCTCCATCACACAGCATGGAGGAAATATGCATACTTTTTGGCCAGAGCTGAAAAAGCAATGGCTGCAACAGTATGGCTGAGTCGCTGCCAGGGGTTACCATCTGCTCTACAGGTTGTCATTCAGCCCTTAAAGACATCCAGTGAGCAGCCAAGAGCACTGGCCTGGATGGGTTCTTGCATCTGTTTTGTACCTGAATCAGAAATCACTCTCTCCAAAGGGAGTGGTTGCCAATTGGCAGGCTCTGCCTCTGTGCCAGCTGCACATGTGCAGCAATGCATGGACCTGCCTGCTGGAGAGAGAAAACCCTGGTTTCTCCTCACTTGGATTTTCTGTGCCATATTTACTGAAAATAATTGCTCCTCCAGTGAATTAGCATGAGGGAAGTAGACAAAAGCTCCCCATTTCCTAGCACCTGCCTTGCTGCAGGGACAATCTTTGTGCTTCTTCTTGCTGTCAGGAAGTGACTACATCTGTGCTGGTCAGCCAGGGATAGAAGGCTGAAAGTTCTTTGGGTTGGCTTTGTTTCTTTGTTTGTTTAAAAAAATTAACAAGTGTTTAGCAAGCATTAATGGTTGTTTCCAGCGAGTTTGCTTTCAAACTTGGCGTCATGTCATGGGTAAGGCTGGGGTTGAGTGCTGTTGGACATTGGGAAGTGCCATGGCCCAGTGTCCTCCAGCCGTGTCCTAAACCAGAGAACTTTCTGTCCTCTCTGAATTGTTTCCTCTGTGAATGAAGGCAAATGATGCATTATACCAGGGGCAGAACAGCATTTCCCCAACCTTCCTTGTCTAGTCGCTGTTGCCACTTTTCCTTGGCTTTAAGCCAGGACTGGCTCAGCAAACCCTTGGGTCAGATTACTGATTTCTCTGATCTGCTAGCTGCCTTTTCCTGTTGCCACTAGCAGCACTGCCCAGCTGGCGGCTGGAGTGTGGAAGCACTCCTGGACCTGCCCGTCAGCCTGGGCTGGCCCTGTGAAAGGCCCCAGTGCTGCCGAGCTGCTTTGGGGGAGGACTCCAACTTGCTTTTTATGTCTCATGCCAGGTTTCACTTGCTCTAATGCCTGAGTTTCACACTTTAACCTGAGGGAGATCACATCTGAAGGTGTTCTGTCTTTCCAGATCCCTGTGGGAGGAGTAACTCCCTGATGGCACTTTGTGCTCTGTTTTGAGCTTACCAAGTGTCTTCACCCTCATTGCAAAGCAGTAGTTTTATAAAAGCAGATGAGCCCAGCTGGCAGGAGGGCAGAAGTGAGATGGTTTGGGGCATCTCGCAAACATACAACAGTTCCTCACTGGGGCCAAATTACAGCAGTGCCCCAAACAGATCTTCAGTGTGCCTCCCACTGGTGTGGGTCTACCCAGGGCTAAGGGCTGGTGACCTGACTGACATGCAGGGCAAGAAGCAGTTTTCACTCCTCCTGCTTTCTGGAAGGTGAGGCAATTTGGACCAGTTTGGGAGAAGCTGATCCTCATTTGGAGAAGATTTTGGGTGCCACTTTCATGTGATGATTCTCAGGAGTATCCTTGAGATACCATTTATCCAGATGATTTGCTATGCCTGGTAACTTCAGGGATGTGTGTTTCTTCCCTGGTCGTATTATCATCCTGGTGAGTCATCTGGAAATTTCATCCTATGATTACTCCAGGATCTGGAAGACCTTTTGTAACTACTAATCCCAGAAACAGATTTTTCCTTCATCCTGTCTGCCAACACAGCCTTTAACTTATTTTTATGGGCTTCAGCATGTGTTTGAAGCATCACTGCCTTAGGATACAATTTATTTTTTCCAGAATATCTCAGTGCTCCTTATATCTACTTATAGCACTTTCTTGAGAAACAGCTGTTTTGTGGGTATTTATTAGGATCCTCTGTGTCCTTCAAAACTTGACACATCTCTATTTGCACACCTAGAACAGGAATCAGTGTGACTTAGCATGCCATGAGTATAAGGTCCTAGGAAATTATGCTTTGTGGTGCCACATATTTTGCTGCAAAAAAAGTGAGTAATGTTTTCATTAGTAAGATATGATAAATATTTCATTAAAAAATATTGATGCGATTAAGTCAAGGGGGGTAAAGCAAAAAGACTAATCTAAGATAATTGGTGCCATGCTAGATTCTTGATATTTTGCCCCTTTTTATTGTGTCTGGCCCTCTGGCTCTTGTTCACCCACCAAAATAACTTGTGGATAAAGTTTGTTGTATGTGTCTTAACCGCTCTGTGGAGGGAGTGGGATAGGGCAGGCAGGAATCCTGTGTGCAGGAAAAGCTTTTTAACAGAGTGCCATCACTGTTGGGGGAGTTTGGGAAGGTCTGTGTTGTCATCTTGCCTGGAACCATGGCCCTGTGTTCCTGCTAGAACATAAAACCCCAGGCAGAGGTTCAGAGAAGCTGCCTGGAGGAGCCTGCAGGACACATTTCCCATGGCTGGAGCATGGCAGAGTGATGGAGAAGCAGGAAGAGTCTGTGTGTGCACAGCCCCAGTAAGGGGCTCGCTGCAGGTCCCCAGGTTTGTTGTGTGCCTGTGTGTAGAGTGGGCCCTGGAGCACACAGACTCCTTGTGCACTTGAAGAGCTTTGTATAAAGCCACCCTCTACAAGCCCGCAGCGATGCAGGGAGAAAGAGAACTCTCAAAAATTGTTTTTACATTTCTTGGGAAAAACAGAAAAGCTTGACCTAATTGCTGTTCTAAATGTATGCCTATGGCTTCTGAAAGGCCCCCCAGGATATAAAACCACCAGTTACCTATTCTGATTTTTGCCAGAACTTCAAAATGTTTCCTTTTATGCAGTAATCTTAAAACTAGTCCAAGAAAACACTCACACCATTACTTAGATATTCCAGTTATGCCACCAATATGGAAACTTAAATTATTATAGTTCTCATAGGCAAAGCTTCCACCATTAGTTAAACTTGGTGGTCTTCTGCTTGCTTGTAGGGAAGATACAACCTCCTTTCCATGCTCTCAAAAATGGTTGCAGCTCAAAGCTGAGCCAAGAATGATGATTGATGGACTAAAAAAATAGGACTTTAACATAGTAACCAAAATCCTATTTAGACTTTAAATGTTTCTTAATCATAGTCATATGCTTCTTTGGAAAAGAAGCTTCACATGCAGCAGCCAGTACACATTTAATAAAGGTTCTGTTATTTTACTCTTTGAGATTACAGTTCCCATCTTTATCACTTGTGCATCATGCCCAAACTTTATCAGTAGAGATAAAAGCTTGTGTACCTCCAATGATTAAAAGAAAAATTATTCAGGTAGGAGCTAGTCCTATTCCCTAAGTCTTAGTCACTTCTTGAAAGCTTTGTAAGTTGTGGTTCGCCTGCCTGTGCCAGTGTGGCCCTGTGTGATCTGGCAATGTGTTTATTTTGTGAGCGAAGCTATTGCACAGGATTCGTTCATGTGTGCTCAACAAGCCATGGCTGCTCTGCTCCAGAGAGTATAACTAAATAATGTCAATAAATCAGAAATTGAAAAGGACATGGGTTTGTTTTTTTTTTTTTTTTGTCAGCTTGATAAGTGCATTTATGTGGGCAGAGTCTGAGGTATTTATTTTTTCTGCTGGAGTGACCTCGCAGTAGCACTTGACCTTGCAGTCAAGCCAAGGTAGGTTTGTCCCTTGGCCACTGGGCCCAGGAGACCCCCAGCAGATGCATCAGGTCCTGGTCAGGAAAAAGTCCTGGAATGCCAAACAACAGCCAGCAGGGCCAGCAGAGTCCCATCATACTCAAAGGGGTTTCCATGATGTGGAAAGTGGTTTACAGGATGTGTGGTTAGAAATTAAGAGGTTGTTCAAGAATTGTTTAGATGTAGAGAAATCCTCCTGCTTAAGCACATATCCTGCAGAGTTTCTCCTGTAAAACAATTTCACGTGTAAAATTGAATCTTTTCCAGATGATGAGGGATGGGATTTAAGAGAGAAGTGTCTAATTCTTCAAGCTTAGAAAGCATGTGGGCCTCAAACTCTTTCCCAGTTGGCAAATTTGCTGTTAAGAAAAGGAAATAGATTTTGTAAGCAATATTTAATTCAAGCATTTGGCTAATTGTCCTGCTGCAAAGCTTTTAGGTCAAATTCTGATTCATTGATGTGGATCTGGAATTAAAGGGATTAGGAGAGGAACTGGACTCTGAAGTTAGGAAAACTTTGGTTTCTTGTTCACTTTTTCCTACTCATCAAATGTATTTTTAACCTATGTTTCTATTTTAAGTGCTGCAGCGAAACTTATTCCTATGTGTCTGCCTTTGCTCTTTTTCTGCCCATTGTTATCAGCTTTGCTATGGGTGTGTTCCATTTTACTGTTGCAGAAAGGGATCCTGATCATTCTGAACATGACATTGTTATACAAATCCTGGGAATTTCTACATTTATTCCATTGTGTTAGAGAATGGAAAATGGGTTATTTATTATTCTTATTACTCATTAAAAGTATGTGTTAAAACAGTGCCCTGTTTCACAGTGTGATGTTCTGCAGTAGCTCAGGGCCTGAGGGAAGCCATGGCCAGTACTTTCCTTTTGTTTCCAAATGCGTACGTATATACAGAAGTGTGTGTTGTGTTCAGGATTCCTATAGGGATCACTTTGGGGATCCATTTTCATCTGACATTAAGGTCATTCTCTCACTGTCTGTCCTTGCCATTTCTCTGTTGTGTGTGTGACACTCAGGTCCTGTTGTCCACAATCCCACTCCCTTTCCAAAAACTTCCCATTTCCCATTGTGATTATTCTCATTCCTAAGTCTCAGAGACCTAGAAGCCATCAATCCAATGTAATTCACAGTATCCTGTAACACCATGTATGATGGTTGTCAGTGAGTTTTGTTTTCTCTTTTCATAAAGCAGCTGCAATGAGTCCATCGGAGGAGCCAGGTCTGCATCTCACCCTGACTCTGGTACTGTGGAGTTGCAATGGGTGTGAACAATACTGTTCACTGCTTTCATAAATGAAATGAACAGTAATTCCAAACCCAGAGGCTTGTCTGGGGCCATCCATGTGCTCTGGAAAAAATAGCTCATCCTGGGAGAAAAGAATGATGGGGGGTTTCCCTCAGTTTCTAGTAATTAATTACAGAGTAATTATGTTCATCAAAAGAAAGAGCTGCTGCTTGTATTGTGAGAAAAAGGAGATAAGAGCAAGGAGGTTTAATGTGACAACTCTTTGGGATACCAGCCCTGCCAGTACTCCAGAAGGAGGAGATCACAGTAGTGATGAGCCAAATTCACCTTGGGGTCAGGAACAATTCAGCGGTCTGGAGCATACTTCTACCGCCACAGTGATCTGGGTGAGAAGTAGCGGCTTGTTCGACTCCATGAGCTAGAGAGTGCAGCAGCTTCCAACGAGTGAAGAACAAAGCAGCAGAGCACTGAGCGTGCGAGCACTGCATTCAGACTGCTAGAGGACAGAATTCAGAATACCGTGAGAGGATGGTAACTGCCACTCACCTGCCTCTTGAATTCACGTGAGCATTCACATGGAAGGACNACAGTGATCTGGGTGAGAAGTAGCGGCTTGTTCGACTCCATGAGCTAGAGAGTGCAGCAGCTTCCAACGAGTGAAGAACAAAGCAGCAGAGCACTGAGCGTGCGAGCACTGCATTCAGACTGCTAGAGGACAGAATTCAGAATACCGTGAGAGGATGGTAACTGCCACTCACCTGCCTCTTGAATTCACGTGAGCATTCACATGGAAGGACTTCATGGACAACTTTGCTGTGCTTCTAGCTAGTCCTCCTGCAGCCCTGTGTGGAAATTCTTGCACTTGCCCTTAGGCTATAAGATGCAGAAAACTCAATGGCCACTTCCCGAAAGTAGGGCACTGGTGAGGTTTTCAAAAAGAGCATATGCAGCTGACTGTGCACGTGAATGAGCAGCTGCTGGATTTTGGCAGTTGCCTTCTCTGTGCACGACAGCCCGGAGCTCTGCTGCTTCATCTTCTTCTGAGGCTGTACAGCTTTGACGCTTTTCAGGATGTGTGCTACACGTACGCACTGGGACATCTCTCGGGATCTTTTGCCTTTGCGATGCTGGAATGCGCCCGCTGCTATTCGAGATGGGAAGGAGCAGGCAGAGAGCCACGGCAGTCTCACAGCAGTTTGCAAGTTTCCTTAGGAAAGAGGAGTGCCCCTTGAATGTGCAGCAAATCCATTTCACAGAGGCAAGATCAGGCTGAGTGTGATGTCCTGGCACAGTTTCTCCTTGCAAGACGTAGGGGAAGAGCTTTTCACTAAACTGCAGATGTCAAGAGACGCAGAATATGGGACGACGGAATGCTCCTGTAACAGATATTAGAATAAATTCGTGTTTATGAAGTTATATAGAAATTATATAGAGGGAAAATCAGAACATGTTTTAAAAGTTAACAATGAAGATTAGATATTCCACATGGGATCCGAAGTAAGGGCAGTTTCACCAAACTGGAAATACCAGGTGTTCAGTGAATGGAGGTTGAATTTTACAAATGAAGAGAGTAGCCGCTACAGAAATGTTGGGCAACTCTCGGAACACCCAGGCCATCAGCAGTCGATAATTGCTCCGAAATCAAGATAATCAGAACCCACATCTCAACAGTTGGTTCTCAGAACCTGCCGCATTTCAATGTCGGGTTCCTGTAACTTCAAATTAATATGTATCTTTCCCTGGGCACTGCTTTTTGTCCTTCCAAGGATGGCTTTGTCCACTCAGAAACAGGTTTCTTCCTGCACCTGGACAGGCTTTTCTCCAACATCGGATGGAGAATGAAACTCCATTAATATGTAGAAAGAACAGAAAGGAACAAAGAAAACTTCATGCCGGGCAAGAAAAAACGTATACAAACTGGACTTCCCCAGACGGACTTTGTAAACTTGGGGACTCAACGCATAAGAGGTCGGTTAGGTTCACCCAGAGCTGAGACCCAGGCTCGACGCTTTCCCTTTCGATTGTGGCTATCTGAGATTGTATTTTGGCTTTGCGAAAAAAAATACATTTTCTTTAATTAAGATTTAGCTCGCTCTCAATTCAGCCATTATCGGGGTTTTTACCTATAACAAACTTAGAGACATGTCCGACATGATCTGATTCGGAGATCCGGGAGATCCTGGTCTCCAGTCAGGAGGTGCCTTGCTGATTTCAGGGGCCTGCGTGGGTTGCGGGATCCTGTGGAACCAATCAGATTTGAAACGAAAATTGAAAGCCACAATCAAGGAAGGGATAAAAAAAAGGGGCCGTTTAAACTCTGAGGCATTTGGAGAAAATTTCTCCAGGACCGCGGAAAATTTTTTCACTCATAAAACCTACGTGCAAAAAGAACCCACATGGGAAAAAGGATCGTAAGTATTACGTGGTTGAATTGGTAGTGATTGAACGTGTGTGTGAGACGTGATATTATCACGGGGCAAGAGTGGACCCCACGATCGCAGTTCCCCTTTCCCGCGAGGGAAGGGGTCGGTCAAGGGGGAAGAGAAAGATCTTGCTAACTCTCATTTCTTACCTGTAAAACCTGTAACTTGGGAAGTTTTCAGGGTTCAGTCACAGCAGGGTCCAAAAGGGAGGGTATGATCCCCGGTGGTCGGGAACTGGTAAAATTTTTGGATCCAAGACTTGGGTAAGTCCAGGGAGAAAAATGATAGAGAGCTCCTTACTAGCTGAAAAACCCACAGGACGATTCACTGTGAGGTCAGTAGGCTGGTAAAATTGGAAATAGGATTTAACACAGGTACAACACAGGCGAGACCTAGTCAATCCATTCTTTTCGAACTTGGACCAGAATAAATTAAGGGGGAATCTCGAGAATTAACCCGAGGAATGATAGGACAGGAAAGGAGCAAAAGTCAAGGAGAAGACCAAGGGAAGCTGGAGAAAGAACAAGGTAAGGAGTTACTCGGAATGGAGATGCCAAGGAACAGTCCATTGGGGTGGATGTTAGAACGATGGGAAGAGTGCCCCGAGAGACGGAACAGATCCAAGGAGAGGATGATACACTTTTGCGTAGAAGTGGGGGGGGAGGGCAGGGAAATTAGAAGACACATAGTCTGGCCAGTTTTCGGGGCCTTCGAGTGAAGGGCTTGCCAAGCGCTACATGATTATGTATTTGACGAATACTCACCAGATAGTGAGGAAAGAGGGTATGCTAGGTTGTGGGAACAGGCTAGCACGGGGCTATACGCAGTTAAAACCTATAAGGGGACCGCAATACAGAACAAAACATGGGAACCCTTAGATCATCTCCCACCCCCATACCCTCCACTGCAGCCAGGGCAGGCATCAGCCCCTTTGCCCCCACCCATAGATCCTGCACAACAACTCAAACAGGCTCAGGCAACTCCATTTCACATACAGCTTTCAGAGGCTTCGTCCTTACTGGGGCAAGCCTCAGGGTCCTAACATCCACAGAATCATTCCCAGCCAGGACTTTCAATAGAAAACGATCTAGGAGCTACTTCTGCCCAGGAAGTCAGCCCTCCTCCAGCTAGTAGAACGAGAGGTAAGACAGAAAGGACAAACACTGATGACAGCGAAGGGGAGGGGGAGAGACAGAATCTCTTTCCCCTCAGGGAGGTTCCCACTGCCCGTGGCATTATCGGGTCAGTAAACATACCGATAAACGCTGGGGATGTGACAGCTTTCAAGAAGGAAATGAGGATGCTTATGGATGGTCCGTTGGGGGTGGCTGAAAGATTAATCGGGATTTTGGGAAATAGCATATATTCTTATGATAACATTCAGGCAATACTAAGGATGTTATTCAATTCCCAGGACAGAGACCTTATCAGGCAGGCGGTGATAAGGGACTGGGAGTGCAGGAACCCTCAGAGAGGGCAGGGCGACTATAGATGGCCCGACCAGAGACCATCATGGAATGCTCAGACAGAGGAGGGGAGGGCAAAAATGATAGAACTACGAAATATGGCGATACAAGGGGTATGGGAGGCTGTACCAAAGGGACAGAATATCAGTAAAGCATTGGGGGAGTGCCAAAGGAAGGATGAGAGTCCTACGGAATGGTTGGAAAGATTGAGGAAGTCTCTTCAGATGTATTCGGGAACGGATCCGGATTCTCCGGTTGAAGTAATTCTGTTAAAAACTCAATTTATTGCTAAATCATGGGAGGACATACGAAAGAAACTAGAAAAAATAGAAGGGTGGCAGGAGAAACCGTTACAAGACTTACTCAGGGAGGACAAAGAGTTTACATGAGAAGGGATGGCGAACAGCAGAAGGCACAAGCTAAAGAATTAGTAGCCACAGTTCGGAAAGCCCAGAAACAGGAACGAACCAAGGAATCAGAGAAACCTTCACAGACTCACCAACCCCAGAAGAAACCACCTCCTCCCCAGAAGAAGCACCCTAATGCCGGGGTCAGAATTCTCACCC
>VZRH01000426.1:0-13759 GCA_013397555.1 Urocynchramus pylzowi | reverse complement strand
GTGCCTTTTTCTCCCAGGGGTGCCGTACCTCACACTCCAACCTGAGGCAGTCTTTATATTGTAGATGTGCCAGGGCTTCTCTGCACTCGATTCCCAAGATCTGTGAAGCTTTGGGCAGCCAGTATCCAGCATCCAGTCCTTCCTTCTGAAATGCCTCTGCCAGGAGCTGTGCCTTTGCATCCCCATCCTGTGTGTCCTCCTGTGAAGCCATGGCTGTGGAGGAAGAACAGAGACTTTCCCTAAGGTGTTGTCAGAGGCCCCAGGCTCCTGGCAGAGGCTCTGCAGCAGCTGCGGCCCTGGGGATTGCTCCCACCTGGCTGCTGGAGCCAGGCCTGGGATGGCACAAGAGCCAGGGTCTCCTTCCCAGCACCCTGGATGTGCCTGTTGCTTTGCTGTTTGCAGGATCATCCCTGAAGCTGAGTGGTTATCCCAGAGACAACACAGACACACAGAAGCAGAAATACAGACACAGACACACACAAAGACACCGAGACAAAAACACAGGCACACAGACTCACTCAGCCATGCTACCTGCCATGGACAAGGTGCTGCCTTCACCATCACCCACATCCCCCCAGCAGAACTCCTCAATCCACAAGTGCAGACAGTCGGGGGCATTCCTGGCTCCCTGGAGCACTGGCACAGCCCCTCTGCCCATCCAACAGCCCTGCCTGCATCCTGCACCCTCTGCCCAGCCCACGGCTGCCCTGCTCGCTGCCTGGCCCAGCCTGCTGCTCCCAGCACCCGGAGGCAGCGCTCACACACTCCTGCCATGGGCACCCCACACTCCCCAGACACGCTCCCCCCACACCTGGCACGGCCCCACGGGCTCTGACCTGTGCTCCTGCTCCAGCTGCCAGCACAGCCCCTCCCTCACCCCACTCTGGCCTCTTCCCAGGAGCTGCTTCCTGGCACACTCAGGGGCCCACCCCAGTGCAGGGGGAAAATCCATCTTGTCCCTACCCACAGCTGTGCCTGGAGCATCCTGGTGACCCTTCAGGAGAGACTGGAGACTTTGGGAGCCAACTCAGAGAGGTGTCCATTGTGATCTGCTGCTTGTTATCACAGAGGATCTCGTCAGGAAAGTGCCTGTTGGTGACCCATCTTCGCCACAGCCACCACAGAGCCACCAAATATAAAATCTCTGGTGACAGGAGGAGAAGTGCCTGCAAACCTTCAACCCTGGCCTTGAGGGGGAAGAGACTTCTGGCTTCTCAGGGATGAGTTACAGAAGGCCCCTGGAAAATGATTCTGACAGTTGCTGGGGTTCATCAGTGCTGGTCACTTTTGATCAAAAAATCCCTGAAGGACAAGTCAGTCATGGGTGGCAACCCGCACAGGCTCAGGAGGGGAAAATCCTTCTTGTCACACTGAATTTCTTTTTGTTATAGATGAGTAATGAGATGGTTGGCTCTCACAATTAAGGGGTGAACATTATACGTATGTTAAGAGAAGTTTTGTAGACGTATAGTATGTTACTGTAATATGTCCACTGCCCACATGGTATCACAGGATGGCCTTGGTTGTTGGGGCATTTGGGGAGGGTTGGCTCGTTCCTATAGTAACACCTGACCTCCAGCCCAGATGGAAGAAAGTGATCTCTACCACCAGACAGTAAGGAAGGAATTGACTGACAAGACTCTAGGAGGGGCTAGAGATATAAAAGGGAGAGCATCCATTTTGAAGAGGAGCACGTGGCTGGTAGTCATGGGGGCTCCCTGTGCTGAAAACCTTTTCCTTATTCATCCTTTGTTGCAATTTTTATTAAGGTTTAATAAACCTTTGAAATTTTAAAAGTGAGCAGTTGTTTCTCACAATGGGCCCTTGTCCGGGATAAAAATTTCATCTCTGTGTCTGTAGGAGATTTTGAAAGAGAAGCACACCCTGCCATGATTTCGGCAGTCAGTCGAGTTCTACTGTGACCACCCGTGAGTGCAGGTATCCCCCGGGGACAGCAGAAGACTAAGTAACGAAAAAGAAGAGGACGAAAAAGCAAATGAAAATTTTGAGTATTTGCATGTGTGGGAGAGTCCAAGAGTGTACTTGGAGTGTGTGTGAGTTACTGGACTCAGGGGTGCTTGAGAACACCTGGGGTGTGCCAGGTTGAGAGCTACTGGACTTGGGGAGGCGTGTGACTACGCTAGTGCAAGCAGCAGGAGTCGGTATAGGGCTGCAAGTAGTGCAGCAGCTCAGGCAGCACCTAGAGTGGGGGCTGACTCTGGTGGGCAGCTAGCATATAATTTTCAGAGTCAGCCAAGATCAGGGTCATGGTGGGGCGGGCTGGCCACTGAGCAGGGAGCTGGGTGGAGCTGCTGCTCACCGCAGTGAGGGTGGGGCAGAAATGCCGCTCGCTGAACCAGGAGGGGGGTGGAGACTCTGCTTGCCGAGCTGGGAGCGGAGCCACCGCTTGTCAAGTGGGGAGCAAGGTGGAGCCACCATTCGCCGAGCCAGGAGTGGGACAGCCGCTTGCTGGGCAGGGAGTAGGGCAGAGACACCGCTCGCTGAACTGGGACCAGGGCAGGGCCACCAGTTGCTGAAAGAGGAGTGGGGCAGACAACAGGCTGTTCTGGCTCACCTGTAATACTTGCTGGCATAAGGCCATGGGACCAGAGCATCAAGCCGAAGAGGAGAGGAACAGCAGGGACCAATCCAGTGATACAGAGGTGCCTGGATCATAGGTGAGTTTTTTTTAACTTTTCAGAAGAGCAGTAAAGTTTTTTTTGCTCTCTTCCCTTTCTTTCTCTCACCTCCTTTCCTTGTTTCTTTTTTCTCCCCCCTTTCCTTTTCCCTTCTTAAGAAGGTGGGCCTTTCTGGGAGAGTTTGTGGTTATCCAATTCGGCTCAGGTGGGCTCAGTTGGGAGGGCCTGTGGTTGGAAAAGCAGGCTCTCTCGGGGGAAGACCTGTGATCGGCCTGTCAGGATGGGACTATGGGCAAGGAGAGAATCCCCAAGGGGAGAAGTAGAAATTGAGGAGGTACCAATAAGTATACTTCCAGATAGCCCACTGGGAAGGAAACTAGCCCGGCAGAAATATGACCCCAATACCAGAGATAAGGACAAGCTCAAAATAATTCAATTCTGCATAGTAGAACAGACCAGAAGGGAAATTAGGAGCAATCATGTATACTGGCCGAAATATGGATCAGATGAAGGATGGCTATGTTGAGCATTAAACATATAAGTAAGAGCTAAGAAACCATTCAACCAAGAAGAGAGGCTTCACCCTTGAAGGTGAGAGTGTTTAAAGTGTTTAAAGTGTTTAAAGTATCAGAGAATAAAGAATGGGACGCTGTTGTGGGCGCTTTTTATTTCATGGATTGTTGATGTCAATAGTCTGTTCCAGTTCACCCCCTCTATTTTGTAGTTCCCTACGTTGGACTATTCCCAGGTTATATCCCTCCCCTTTTACCCTTCAGGCATTGTAATCCCCACCCAGTATTCCAGTGCCTTCCCTATACATCATTGTAAACTCTGCCCCCTGTTCTGGACCTTTCCCTGTCAGTCTTCTGCAAACCCCTCCCCTGCCAGTTCTGCCCGCCTGGAATTCCCCTAATGTACCACACCCCATTGGTCCATATGATCTGCCCTCTCCACCCCCTTATTCCCATTGGTCCCTGAATTGTATTCCTCTCCTATTGTTCCTTCCTCCCAGATTCCCTATTGCTTTAGAGATTATACCCATCCCCAGTTCTAGAGCTGCATAAAATCCCAAGCACACTGGTGCTTGGGGCTCTTCGTTTCCTGTTCCCTTCACTGAATAAACCTTTCTCAGAATTTCACACCCAAGGCCTCGCTCTCCTCTTCTGTCTGCTCCCTAACACTGACAACCATTCTAGCTGCAGAGCAGGCGACTCTAAGGTTCAGCTCTCTCCATTTTGAGGGGAAGCTGTTCCCCACTCATGACACCTGGTTGCCCCTGAGCTAGCCATGGATTCCAGCACTGTGTCAGCTGGCGCCCAACGTGTGGCCTTCCCTCAGGTCCCAGACCCCACAAAGAGGTGTGCTCCTCTGTGGATTACAATTCAACCCTTTGTCCATCAGCTACCCCACTTGTAGCAGGCCGGTTTCTCCCTGGCAGCACTCTTGGGGGTGGAGACGAGAATCCTTAAAGCACTGAGGACCATCTCTGGGAGCGGAACTTCATCCGCAGCACCTCTGTCTGGTTGAGACTAAAGGTGAGTATCCCTCAGTGGGGAGGGATCCTTAGGCAGGGAAGGGTATTTTGTCTCAGGGAACCTATCAGCTACATTGTGTAGTTGGCTGTGGAATTTACCCCATCTCCTGGACCCTTATTTTTAGTTAGTTGTTTTCACGTTTTGCTATGGGTGGAGTGAGAGGTTGCTGTGTGGACTGGGAATCTAAAATGGGAGCTAGGCTATCCATGCAGCAATGAGGGATCTTTGTCCAAGTTTTGGGAATCCCGGAGGGTGGTGGAAAGAGTTTTTCTAAGGGGTTGTTAAAAAGATTTACTCAAAAGATTGACTTTTCCTCCATTTCCCTGAGTATCCCCAGAGAATATAGGCTCTGTCCCCTTTTGGGATGGAGTTTGGTTTAAAATTGACAGATCTGATGAACCAAGGGGATACTTCCACTCCAAAATTTCTTCCTTTATTTGTCTTCATTCGGTTGGCTATATTGGAAAAAACAGAAATGGAGGAAAGGCCACAGGAATCTACCTCAGTTTCCCATTCCCTCTCACCCTGTCCCTCGTGCCTTATGCTAGGGGAGACAAACAGAGCAGCCCACAAAGTGCAGGGCAACCATGGGTGCCTAAGTCTCCCTGGCTCCCTGCGCCTCCTCTGGCACCCTAGCCTTGACAGTAATGGCCATGCTGCCAGGGACCCTTCCCCAAAACCCTCTACACCAGTTTGCATCACTAAGATGGTTCGTTTTGAAGTTCCAACCTGCTCCCCTCAAAATGGCTCCCAGAACACCCAAGATGGCAGGGGCCACATGGTCGAATCCCTCCCTTGTGCTCCTCCTTCCTATAATCCCTTCCTCCCTCCTCTGTCCAGCCCCTTCCTGTCCCCAGATCCTCCCCTTCCCTTTCCCTCAGGACACTCCTTCTCCACTTCAGAACCTCCTCCTAAAGTGTCATTTAAAGTCTCCACCCCTTCCTGTTGCTGCCCTGTCTCTGATCCCTCCTCTTCCTTCTTGTGCGGTCGGGGGTCACACCCCCTCCCGACACCCAGTTTCCATGCTCCTCCTTCTGGTTCCCATGATTCAGAAACCAAATGTGACGGGTCTGGAAACCAGAACCCGGAATGGGAGGCATTCCCCATGCTGAGCTGGTTGTTTATAATGGTAGGGGAAGTAGGCTTCATGAGTGGAAGCCCTTCTCCTTCCAAAACAAAAAAGAGTTTTGCAAGGCTTAAAAAGTATTGGACGAAAGAGTGAATATTTTAAGGGCCTTTTAAAGGTTACCTTTTCATCCAATGAACTTGTTCCCAATGATCTGAAAGATCTGTTTTCATGTCTCCTTTCCCCAGCAGAGTATCTGCTGTGGGAACAGACATGGAAAAGATCATTGAGACCACTCCTTCCTCAGCTCTTGCAAAGCGAGGAAACTGCTGTTTATGTGGATGAGAATATCATAACTATAGAACCATCTATGTGGCAAAGGGGAATGGGCTCAGCCCAGACAGGAGACCTCAGGTATATCCAAGCCTGTCTTAGAAAAAATCAGGGAAACCGCTGAGAAGGTGTTTAATCTTTTGTCATCTAGAAAGCCCCAAGCGAGTTTTATTAGTATCAAACAATACCCATCCGAGATGTTATTAGATTTTATAGACAGGATAAGAACACAGGCTGAGAAGCAAGTCAAAAACCCTGAACTGCATCAAGCTATAATTTTGGAACTGGCAAAGGTAAATGCTAATGAAGCATGTAGATGGATCTACAGATTGGATCATCATTGGGCTTCCATTAAACCCGCCTCCTACTTTTGGCACCATCATTGAAGCCTGTACCAAGAAGATTATCATCACAGAAGGAAGAAAACCACCACCACCAGAGAGAGCTGTAGCAGCCACCAAACAATCAAACAATCAACTGCCATTCCACCGCAGGCTGCTCTTATGCTACAGATGTGGACAGACGGAGCACTTGGCAAGGAATTGTCCAGTGGGCAACCCTTGCCTGACTGGACAAAACAACACTGATGGGGGGGAATTGCATAATAAAAAAAACTAGGGGGGCAGTGCAAGCCTGTCCCATGTGAATACACAAACGGGGCAGGGTTCGCGGGGAAATTGGGGAATCAAAGAGGCGCAAATAAAATAAGTCATCCACAATCACCAATTGCACTGACAGCTATTAAAGACAGGTTCTTCAAGTCCCAGAACTGGACTGTAGGTGCCATGGACCCACCAGATGGACATTTAGTGACTACAGGACTGAACGTTAAGTATATTGTCATCGGGGATACTAAGAGATTGAGATCTCTCTGGTCATCCTGTTGGCTGATCTGGACAGACTCATTCTTCTGATGCATTGCACCCACCCACCCTTTCATTGGACCAAGGGCCAAGTAATCTCTCAGGCCATCCCCATTCCATCATGAATCCCAGTGGACGACTACGCACTAGGCGTCTACTGGGCTGAAGTGGTGGGTGAGAACAAACCTATTATCAGTTGTAATATCCAGTGTGGTGCAGAACAAATGGACATGAAAGGACTGCTGGATGTGGGGGCAGAACTGACTATCATCCCTGAAAGGAAATGGCCATCACATCAGGAGCTGCAACCCGTGGCTGGCAAAGTGCAGGGTACAGGGCAGGGGATGCTCAATTGGCTAGAGTATCAAAGAGCACTGTGCAAACTGAGGGGCCAGACGGGCAATTGGCCAATCTATGCCCGTTTGTTATGGATTGTAAGGTTCTCTTTTGGGGGAGGGACACCATGTTGCAATGGGGTGTTTGTCTAGAAATCCAGAAAACCCCTCAGGATTTTTGATGGCAGCCACTGTAGAGTGCCTTACCCAGAAATTTGATTGGACCACTGATTCACCAGTTTGGGTAGATCAGTGGCCGCTCAACAAAGAAAAATTAAAGGCGTTAAACAAACTCGCAGAGGAGTAGCTGGATAAAGGTAGCATGGAGCCAACTCTCAGCCCTTGGAATTCTCCAGTATTTGTGATCAAGAAGCCAGGGAAGGACTAATGGCAAATCCTTCATGACCTTCATGAAATTAACAAAGTCATTATAGACATGGGGCCCCTCCAACCAGGGATGTCTTCCCCAACAATTCTCCCCTAAAACTTGCAATTTGCTGTGCTAGATATAAAAGATTGCTTCTTCCAAATTCCCTTAGATCCTGCAGATGCCCCACAGTTTGCCTTCTCGGTGCCTTCCACCAACCGAGAAGCCCCAGTGAGACAATTCCATTGGCAGGTGCTGCCCAAGGACATGAAGAATTCGCCACCATCTGCCAGTGGTACATCACCTCATTGATGTCCCTGGTGTGTGCCAGAGCGGGGGAAACCATCATCCTGCACTATATGGATGACGTACTAGTATGCACCCCCAATGAGAATACACGAAAGCACATGTTTGACCTAGTGGTCAGTGTTCTGACAGCTGCAGGCTTTCAATTACAAGAGGAAAAGTTCAAAGGATGCTCCCTTGAAAGTATCTGCGGCTGGAGGTCGCTGAGAGGACCATTGTTCCTCAAAAATTTGCTTTCAACAGCGATCCCAAAAGTCTGGCAGACCTGCACTCCCTGTGTGGAACTTTAAACTGGATCAGGCCTTGGCTAAGTCTCACCACCGAGGGCCTAGCCCTCCTCTTTAATTTACTGAAGGCGGGAGAGGAGCTTAGTTCTCCAAGGTCTCTGACTCTGGAGGCAAAGAGTCCCTTAGAAAGGGTGGAGATCACTCTATCTGAGAGGCAGGCATGTCAGGTACAAATGTGAATTATGTGAATTACCATTTAAATTTATGGTGTCAGGGAAGCTACCACACCTCCATGGGTTGCTGTTCCAGTGGAACCAGGACCAGAGGGACCCTCTCTTAATAATAGAGTGGGTTTTCCTCACCCACCAACAGTCCAAGAGCATTTCTAAGCCACAAGAATCGATGGCCCAGCTGGTCAGGAAAGCCAGGGCGAGGCTTTGGGAGCTGGCCGGTTGCAACTTTGCATGCATCCACCTGCATCATCCTGTTTGAGGACAACACATCCTCAGACAGTTTGACCAAAGAGATGTTTGAACAATTATTGAAGGAAAACCAGACCATTCAGATTGCTTTAGAGAGTTACACTGGACAAATTTCAGTCCATGCCCCTGCTCACAAATTATTTAGTTCCAAATTCAATCTGATTCAAAAAGAAAAAAGGAGCAGGAAGCCACCCAAGGCTCTAACCGTTTTTACAGACGCAATTGGAGGATCCCACAGGTCAGTAATGACCTGGAAAGAGCCTCAAACTCAGCAGTGGGATGTTGAATATATTGAGGGCTCCCCTCAGATTGCTGAGTTGGGGCCTTTGAAAGGTTTCCAGAGCAGTTAAATTTAGTCATAGATGGTGCATACGTTGCAAGGGTGATGTCTAGGGCAGAAAATGCTATCCTGAAGGAGGTCTAAACTGACATCTCTGAATTGCTCTCAAGATTAATTTACACTGTCTCCCACTGAGACCAATCATTCTTTGTAATGCATGTGAGGTTGCACACCAACTTGCCAGGACCAACAGCTGAAGGGAATCGCAGAGCAGGCTCCCTAGCTGCTCCTGCCGAGATGGTAAGGCTTCCTGACCTTTTCCAACAGGCGAAGCTGAGCCATCGAAGATTCCATCAGAATGTGTCCAGCCTGATCAAGCAGTTCTACCTAAGGCGAGATCAGGCTAGGCCCATCGTGGCTACACGGCCCAGTTGCCAATGAACAGCAATGCCTTCACTGGGCTCAGAGGTAAATCCCTGAGGGCTAGAAAGTTGAGAGGTGTGGCAGACGGACATCACCACATCCCCGAGTTTGGAAGGATGAAGTAAGTGCATATCTCCGTTGACACCTTTTCTGGGGCAGCCTATGCCTCCACCCACACAGGAGAAAAGTCCAAGCATGCAAAAAACCATCTCGTGCAGGCCTTTTCAGTATTGGGGGTCCCCAGAGAGGTAAAAACAGATAATGGCCCCGCCTATGCTTCCAAGGCCTTCAAAGAGTTCCTGCAAGAATGGGGATTTGAGCACAAGACCGGCATCCCGCGCTACCCCACAGGTCAGGCTGTGATTGAGCAGGCCCATCAGATGCTCAAACTAGTCCTTATTCATCAGAAAAATAATAAAAAAGCCATGACACCACGAGAAAGATTATGTACGGCTCTTTTTACAATCAATTTTTAAACTGTCCTTTCAAAAACCTAAATCCTCCGGTGGTCTGTCACTTCCATCAAATGGCAACTACAAGCTCAGGGAACATCCCCCTGTGTTAATCTGGGACCCAGAAACCTTTAAGATCAAGGAACCTTACAAACTTGCAACTTGGGGACGTGGATACACTTGCATGTCCATGCCCCAGGGACTAAGAAGGGCCCCACGGAGGTGGGTTAATCTATATGTCCCCAAACGTCTGGACCCAACATCAAGTCTGGAAAACGATGTTGCAGTAGCATCTAAGAAGAGAAAGAGCTTCCTGGGTGGAGATGGAAACCCCGATTCTCCCTTTTACCCTAATTTTCCATTGCTAAATTTATTTGTTGAAAAATTTTAAAGTTCTGCTTTCCTTGATGTGTTCCCAGAGAGAAACTGCTCCTGCCAACTGATAACATGATACTACTTATGACCTTTCTGTTTCAGTCCTCTGGGGCCTGGATCATCCCTCAGCCTAAGAAGAATGTCTGGGTTGTGCTGGCAGAGACCCTGAACCATGATAACATCTGTTTGTCTGCTGCAGCAGCAGAAAATCCAATGTTGACCTGCTTGGTGGGGATCCCTTTGAAACTGCAAGAATACCCAACCAGACTGATCTCCAGTCAACAGGAAATAAATCAGAACAAGCCCCCTCACTGAGTTGCCCACCAAGTCCTCTATAAGGTTAAAGCCCCACTTACAAACTCCCTGGTCCTTTGGAGGGACTGGCAGGGCGTGCTACCCCTAGTGACTGGGGAGCCCCAGGAGTTTGAAATTTTAAGTTCTTCCCCTGCCCTTTTCTGTGTCCATTTTAATTATGACCCCTATTATAAAGCCCAATATATTTCAGTGGCACAGAACAAAAAACAATACCAGGCAGCAAGGTGGTGCAATTCCATCAGCCAGGTAAAAATGGCCACCACAGAAAATTCATATCCCTAAAAGTTAGATAAGGGGCTGGTTTTAATGTGTGAAGATGGGGCTTGGGCAGGCATCCCCTCTTGGCTTCTTGGAGGGCCGTGTACTTTGGGCCGGCTGTCCCTGCTTTCCCCCAGTGAAACACAAATTGACAATTGGCTGGCAGAGAACCAATCAGATATCCAAAAAGGAAGCGTTAACAATTTAGACGAAGATTGTAATTCTGAAATTTTCCATTGGGCCAAACCAAAAATGGCTGTAGTATCCTTGTTTTTGCTGTGGGTAGCTGCAGCCAAAGATCTAGGAGAATTGGGCCACCTAGAGGCTGGGTGGTTAAGCAGGAGAATTTAACCTCAGCCACATTAAGCGACCTCCTCAAAGACACAGAGGTAACCAGGCAGGCAACTTTAAAAAATAGCGTCACCATTGATTTTCTGCTACTGCTCCATGGGCACAAGTACTGGGAATTTGAGGGGCTATGCTGCCTCAACTTATCTACGAAGAGCCCCAGTGTCCACGCCACACTTTGCCAGATGCGACAACTGATCCAGGATGTCAAACAACAACCAGAGGACTGGCTTAATAACATCTTTGCAGGATCGGGACTGTCAAGGTGGTTATCCTCTATTGTAAAATCAGTTCTTTGGGTTATACTTATAATTTTTATTATCTTAATTATCTTTTCCATTTCAAGAAGATGTTTTATTCAGGCACAACTGACATCTCCTGCCCCAAATGGTAATGTAACAGAAGTCCCCACCTCAAACTTTTGGTTTCTCAACCTTTACCCGAACTCCCCATATCACCCCAATCCTTCTTTCTAAAACAGAAAGGGGAAGATGTTGTGGTGCCTTTTTATTTCATTGATTGATGTCAATAGTCTGTTCCAGTTCACCCCCTCTATTTTGTAGTTCCCTACGTTGGACTATTCCCAGGTTATATCCCTCCCCTTTTACCCTTCAGGCATTGTAATCCCCACCCAGTATTCCAGTGCCTTCCCTATCAATCATTGTAAACTCTGCCCCCTGTTCTGGACCTTTCCCTGTCAGTCTTCTGCAAACCCCTCCCCTGCCAGTTCTGCCCGCCTGGAATTCCCCTAATGTACCACACCTCATTGGTCCATATGATCTGCCCTCTCCACCCCCTTATTCCCATTGGTCCCTGAATTGTGTTCCACTCCTGTTGCTTCTCCCTCCCAGATTCCCTATTATCAATGAAAGACCCCCAACACGGGAATGATGTGCTCTGACTCCATGATTTCAAAGAGGCTGAACAGATGCTTTATTCTATAATACGATACTATATTGAATCTGTACTATCCTAAAGAGATACTAAAGAAAAACCCATTACCCTTTTCCAGACAGTCACAAAGCAGCTTTGACCTAATTGTCCAATAAGTCCAAACAACCATCACCGATGTCCAATTAACAAATCACTCTCAGTAAACAATCTCCATAACACATTCCACATGTGCCAAACAACAGGCGCAGAGAATAGAGATAAGAATTGTTTTCTTCTTCTTCGAGCTTTCTCAGCCTTCCCCAGGAAAAATCCTGGGAGAGAGAATTATCTCTCTCTCTGTTCAAAGAAATGTGAATACCACACCCTGTTGGTTTAGAGAGTATACCCACCTCCAGCTCTAGAGCTGTAAAAAATCCTGAGCACAATGGTGCTTGGGGCTCTTTGGTTCCTGTTCCCTTCACTGAATAAACCTTTCTCAGAATTTCACACCCAAGGCCTCGCTCTCCTCTTCTGTCTGCTCCCTAACACTGACAACCATTCTAGCTGCAGAGCAGGCGACTCTAAGGTTCAGCTCTCTCCATTTTGAAGGGAAGCTGTTCCCCACTCATGGCACCGCGTTGCCCCTGATCTAGCTGTGGAGTCCAGCGTGGTGTCAGGACCCATTAGAACACTTACCCCCTCCACCTCCAGTAGCCCCAACTGCACCTTCCTTGCCTCCTGATGGGCCTAGCCAAAACACCAGAAACAGAGTGACACGACGAGAGGAAAGCAGATCAGGGGATGGGAGCCAAGCAGTGGGGTTATATCCTCTGAGAGAAGTACCACTGGGTGGAGTGCAGGGAGGAATTGGATTCATAACCATACCTCTCAATTCCTCTGATGGAAAAATTTTCAAGAAAGAATTAAAGTGATTACTAGAAGAGCCCATTGGATTGGCAGAGCAGTTAGACCAATTTTTAGGCCCCAATATTTATGCATGGGAAGAAATGGAATCATGGTCATGTTATTTACACCAGAAAAAAGACAGATGATCCAGGTGGCTGGGATGTGGATATGGGAAAGGGAGCACATACAAGGACCTCCTGGGGATCTGAAAATGCCTACAGTGCACCCTAACTGGGACCACAACAGCACTGGGGAAAGGCAAAACATAGAGGAGTATAGAACTTTAATTATAAGGGGTATTAAAGAAGCAGCCCCACAGGGCCAAAATACTCATAAAACATTTGATGAACAACAAAAAAGAGAGAAAACCCCAACAGAGTGGCGAGAAAGATTGAGGAAAATCATGAGGCAATATTCAGGTATCAACCCTGAAACAGTAACCAGACAGATCTTACTAAAAACATATTTTGTCACTCATGTGTGGCTAGATATACAGAGAAAATTAGAGAAATTAGACAATTAGCAAGAAAGGAAATTGGAGGACCTCTTAAGAGAAGCACAGAAAGTATATGTCACCAAGGGATGAAAAAAAAAGCAAAGAAAAAGGCCAGAGTAATATTAATGGCCATTAGAGAATGACAAATTTGTTTTTATTGTAAGGAAAATGGACACTTCAAGAGAAATTGCCCCCAAAGGGAAGGGGACCTGAAGGTTTTTAAGAATGAGCAAAGAGGGGAGGTAGAAGACTAGAGATGTCAAGGGCTCTCCCTCTTGGGGACAAAATACCATCAGAAGCCCTTAATAAAATAAGTCCCTAAGAAGAAAAATTTAAATTTTTGGTGAGCATGGGGATTAAGAACAAACAACTTGTGTTTATAGAATTGAAAGAAAACATGAGAAGAGTCAAAATACCATGCAAGTAGTGGGTGCAAAAGGAGAAGGGTTTAAAGAATTAATTCATAATGTTAATCCTAGAGATTAAGTACTGATCAAATAATGAAAAGACTACTGTTGCAGTTAGTGTTTGTTTTTACCCCAGTTTGTGTTACCCCAGCTTTCAGTTTTGTAATCTGGGTTCTCTAATAATGGTTGCCTCCAAACCCCTCTGTCCTAGGGTGATGCTATGATGCTTGTATCCCCAGTTGTCCGTTCTGTTTGTGATGGATGTTTTGTTCTGTGCCTTCAAGACTGGCCCTGAACAGTGAAGTTTCGTTTTTTTATCAGCCTGCTCACTCCCCCACAGTCGGTGGGACACAGACAGTGCAGTATATTAGTGCTGCTTTGGCTTTTTGCTTTGCTTTCGCTTTTCTTCTGCTCTTGCTCGCTTTTGCTCCTGCTTTTGCTTGCTTTTGCTTAGTTTAGCTGAACAGTCCAAA
>VZRH01000424.1:156-14118 GCA_013397555.1 Urocynchramus pylzowi | reverse complement strand
CCCCCCCGCCGTGCCTCCCGGCCCGCTCCCGGCTCACCGCGGCGCGGCACGTAGCGCAGGCGGAACGGCTGCCGCTGCCACACGTAGGTCGCCAGGAGCGGGGCGAAGCGCACCAGGGCCAGCTCANCCCCGGCCCCGCTCCCGGGCCTGCCGCCCGCGCTCCCCCCAGCACCGAGCAGGGCCCCGTGACGGCCCGGTCACCCCATGTCCCCGACGGGAGATGGTTCCCGGGATTCCTGGGATTCCTGAGCACCGGTCCCGGCCAGAAACCGGTGTGACAGAACGCGATCTAATCCCTGTAACTGGCTTTTATCCCCTGGGCCAAGAGTTGAGACAGTTCTGACTTACTCAGCTCGTTAACGCTTGTTCTTTGTAATTGAATTAAATTTAATTAATTTACAGGGATAATGGCGTCGTCTCTGCTTTTAGGGAGCTGTAGCCCGATTCGCAGCATCTTAGGTTTAAGTTTAGCTGATTTTGAAGCCGAGACCTTTAACTCCATATTTATCCTAGAGTTAGTTTTGACACCTTAAACCTAGAGCTTTGGCGACAAGAATTAGCTTTGAAATAGTAATAAATGTGTGCACAGTCCTTGAGAAGCTGGAAAGGAAAACCTATAAAACTTATCAGGAGGTCCATAAATGTTTATTCTTGTAAGTTATGCCAAGTTGCACTTGTGTTTTTCCAGACAAGGACTCCCAAAACATGCCCTGAGGCATCACCCACCGCCAGAGCCGCGGGCTCAGGTGTGCTCAGCTGCACCCACGGCTGAAAACCGAGCCCAGACCTCCAGGTACTTTTTGTGACATCTCTGACCCAGCTGTTCTGGTCCAGCTGGGCTTTGTTTACTGATACACTCGATCTGTCATTGTTTATTGTGGGCTGTTTTGCTTTCTTTTTGGTTTTGTTTTTGGCTCGACGTGTGCGTTGCAGGGAGTCGGGAATCCGTAAGGGATCGGATGATCATGGGGATGCACAGACTGCGAGTCAGGGTTGTGCTGACACCTCCACAGAAGACAGCTCAGTCTTCTCTTGGGGCTATGACGTGAGTAGAACATAATGATCCAAGCCAAATCGAGCTCAGAAAGACACTTGAAACACCACTGCAAAGACATGTCAGAACAAAAATTGTTGGATCTGTCAAAAAATCGTGGTAGTGATTATAGAGAGATCATCTTTTTTACTGCTTTCCATCTTTCAGTTCAAAACACATTAGGTTCATACTATGCTGTTAATATTCTGCATTTCCACTGAAAATTTTGGAAATGTAAATCATTTAGTGCACAAGTGTATCCATAAATGCTGTTATTGTGGAACCCCAGCCACGGCTGGATGACTTTCAGACACTTGGTGTGAGTTTATCAAACTTCTGCATCCTTGCATGTTTCTCAAAAACATTATTTTCATTTAGAAATGTTTGATTTATTCTCCTTCCACCAAAGTCAAGTGTGCTGTTGCCTTCTGGGAGGTGAGATGGAGCTGTTTAGATTTAAATGACCCCAGAACTGACCCTATTTTCTATCACATGTAACAAAGGGCCTGACCATCCCTCAGGATCAGTGTTTCCAGCCTGCATTGCTCTTTGTGTTGCTGTTGTTTGTGGACACTGGAAGCAACAAATCCCCCATTGCATTAAAATTTCACTGAATTTTATCCTTCCTGTTCTGATTCCTTTAAGTTTTGTAGCTTAATATAATAATATGGCTATTTCAAAATGTTTTAATAGTTTTTTTCTGCTGTGTCAATGTAAGCTTTTTATGTGGCTGCCATCCATCTTAAGAGCTGGCTGCATCATCTCTGGGAGAAAATAATTTAAAGTTAAAATCTTTTTCTGCAGTCCTGCTAAGCTCTAAACAAATAGTTGTGTTTTCCAATTATATTTTAAAAGATCAATTAAAAAACCCCTGCAAATGCTATTCACCAAGTATTTTCTTTCCTCTCCAGCAATTTGACAAAGCTGCCACACAACAAGTTCAGCAAATGTTCAGACAAATTGATGAGCTTCTGTATGAGCAGAAAGAGAATGTTCATGTTGAGGGACTGAAGGAAGAATGCCACCAGTGGTCCTCCAGCTTTCCTCATCTCAGGTATTTTATTGATGGTCTGATGCTGGTACCTTCCCAGCAAGGCTAGGGATGCACACAGTTGCTCTTAAAACAGGGGGCAGGGTGGGTTTATGCAGTTATGCAGGAGATAGAGATAAAAAGATCACTCTGGTGATGTACCTGCCTGTCATTAATAAACATCCTCTTACCTCACACGTGGTTCCTTGGCAGAGGTTTGTTGCTGTCTGTGATGACTTGGCCTTAACAGAGCAGAATTCTCTTAGGAAACTGAAAGTGTCACCAGGAAAACTGCACAACTTCCCAGGAGAGCTTTTAGGATTTGCTGCTGTTCTTACACCCTTCAATCACTGCACTGCCAAGGTTTTCTGCTGTGTTTCTCCTTTGCTTTTGCTGTGGCAGGGTGGTGGGGAAGCAGGTGGTGGCCCCCACAGATGAAGGGTATGGATGGTACTCGAGTTCCCCCTCGGGCAGTCTGGCTCCCTCTGATGTAAGTTCACCACAGGAAGAGGATTCTGATGAGTAAGTACCAGCAGTGAGCCTGGATCATGCCAAGGTGGGGAGGCAGGTTTGTTCTCTGCTTCTTAAAGTGTGCAGCCTTCCTGTTAGGCTGAGTTTTGAACACAGCACACTCTTTTTTTTTTCCTTTTTAACTGAGTTGAGTACACTTAGAATAGCAGGAACACGTAGCTGTGCTTTTGCTGACTGCAGTGAACTGGCCAGTAAATAGAAATATCTTTGCTGCTGCTGATTTCTTAAGAATATGTGTGTACTGTAGCTGGTTTTATTATTAATCATCTGTTGGATTTGCCTGAGCTTTAAAAAACACAAAGCACTATGTTAGTGCTGCTTTTATTATTTAATGTTTTAGAATGCTTTCTAATCAGCTTTGGATTTTTTCTCCCTGAAGTTTCAGGTTCCTTAGCAAGAATTAAAAGGTATCCAAACGAAAAGTTGTTACTATACTGAATAATTTTTTGGCCTCACTACTGGTTGCCATGCTTGTCTCTCAGTTATTTGAGGTGGAATAACAACTTACCTTTATTTCTGCTTTCTGAAAACTGTCTCCTGTCCAGATTTAGTGTTTTGGGCAAGAAGGTGCCTCTTTTTGTTGCCCCTGCTCACAAAAAGGCCGACCCTTCCAAGGCTCCAACCTTGTGTTCCTCAGAGAGTGAGGAAGGGGAAGAGGAAGTCATTCTCTCCGAAGGCATAGTGGAGGAATACCTGGCATTTGATCACAGAGATGTGTAGGTATTGAGGATTAAAAGTGTGTCCTGGGGTTCCTGCAGTTAAGATACACATACTTGATGTATTGATTTCACTTTTCTCTAGAGAGCTTTCAAAGGCCTGAGGTTGCCGGGGCACTGGGAATTTTCCCAACCTATTTCCTAGGACGATTTCTTTCACTAAATTATATTTAGGAATTTTTGCATAATTTTTCACGCTGTCCATTTTTGTGCTTTAGTTGAATAATTCATCATAACTAAGAGTGTATTTAATAATACGTGTTTAAACACCATTTATTTTTTACACTATGTCAAATTTACTGCTGTTAGTTATTCAACAGCAGAGTGCTTTTTCTGTTTTGTACTGGCATTTTGGGTGGAATTGTAATTTTTGGATTTTTTTCAGTGGTAGTTTTAAGACCTAGAGTAGATTTTATGCTTGTCAAGAAACAATTACCTCTATTTTTATCTTTTTACCCCTTTACATTATTTAGTACAGTATACATACAGTATAAACATATGGCCTGGGTAAGGACTCTGGAGGGTGCTCTCAGTTCCTGACTACTTAATTAGTTTTAATAATTAAAGCCACTTATCTGCATAGACCATTAAATTAAAATTGTTATATTTCTTGGTTTTACCAGGCTAGAGAGACATTGCTGCAGCAAAAAATATCACTCTATTGTCTTCAGGATTCTGTCCTGTCATTAGACATGAAGCCTAACAATGTGCTGAAGAAATATCACTGTAACAATTAATTCTGATTTTTTTGACGTGAATTTGACCCCCTGGGTAAATTGTTGTTCATGGAATATGATTTATAATCATTCTGTATTGAGAGACCAGGGTGGGTCAGTCGTTTCTCACTGAGGTCAGTGGGAAAACTAAAAGTAAATATAGTTTCTGGTGCAGGTAATACTTACATTTTTACAGGGAGGAGGAGCTGCACAAGAGGAAAATGGGACTGTCCTCTGGCAGACAGAAATTGGGGTTTCCTCCTGTCTCTCCCTATTCCTGCATGAAGGATTCTGTGCTCACTTTTGTGTTTGATGATGTGTGGAGTGAAGTCCTGGTCTGCATGGAAGAATTGATCTGCAGGCACTGGGAAGGGTCAGCCTCTGGTAAGGATCACAGTTAAGGTGAGGGCTCAAAAGGGGATTTCAGCTACTTTTGCAAAGATGCCATGAGAGAATGATGTATTTGGGAATGATCTCTTCAGTGGGAATAAAAAGGTTATTCTGCTAACAGTTTGAAACATATCTTCAAAAAACTTAGCAGAGCTTGTCATCCACAGGGACTCTTTCTAAAAAAAATCAGATTCATAGCACTGTCCATGACTAGCAATGCCAGCATTGACAGGAATTCTGTTGCTTTGCACAGATGATGAGAAAAATATCATAACAGTGGAAACGCTCCGAGCAGATGCCAGAAGCCCTTTGCAGCTGGATCCTCTGCCAGCACTGTTACCTCGGGTGCCACACACTAAGGTGCCCTCGGCGACATCAAATCTGGTAAGGATTTTTAACCAGCTGTTGTTTTGTGTGGGGATGAATCACAGCAGACAGAGTGGTTGTGTTTAGGTCAATAACTGGTTTGGATTTTCTGTGAATGCTGGCTGTCCTTTCTGACACTTTAGTTCTGTTATTACTCAGTTGGAAGTTTTAACTCCTACTTTCCTCCTTGAAACAGTATTTTATGTTTGTGTGTGACAACCATGCGGTGGCTGTTGATTCAGGATGTAGTTCTTTCCGCAATTTAATGTCTCAATTAAATGGTGAGATTGAGGAGTATGTGTGTGGGATCCTATTCTCAGATTAATACTTAATTCATCCAGCAAGAAAGGAGAAATCTCTGCAGCTCTAAACCAGTTTTTTTTTCCCTCAGACACTAAATTTAACTGTATAATCTACTCTAGATGACTTGCATCTAGAGTGGTGAGCAACAAAGTGTTACCTGTTTATTCCATTTAATTCAGCTCTTTCCTTCTTATTTCTTTTTATTTCTTTCTCCTTTATTTCTTCCTCCTGCCTGTCCCTTGTGTCCCCTTACTGTGTGTGTAGTGCCCAAAACCCAGAGGTGGCCGCAAAAGCAAAAAGAGGAGAAAAACACCTCAAGTATGTATGGGATTAAAGCTCTGCTATTTTCTGTTAGCTCTTCTTATGGTGGGTGGAATATGATGGTTTTTTTCCAGATCAGTCTGTATCTCAGAAAAGGACTTTGCAGATCTGTTCTTGACATAAAATGTCAATGTATGCTGAAAATTATTTTCGTAAAGCTTCTGATTATAGACATTGTTGGAAGATCAGCAAATGAGCTGCTCAGTTGGAAAATATTAAGTATTAGGACATTTTCTAAGCGCTGTCATTCCAAAAAAATTAAATGCTAAGATCCCCTAGCTGGGGAAATAATATAACTGAGTATATGTGTGGATGTCATGGAAGAAATTAATGACTTTTCTCCAAAGCGATATACACAGTCTATAAATATTTGTGTGTGTCTCTCTCCCAAACAGTAATTTACTTACTTAGTTTGTTTTAATTTCAGGTAAGTCTCTCTCAAGGGTCAAGTAGTAGCTCTCAGTGTAACCTGAATGGCTTGATGGTGATCCATGGGATCCAGCTACACCAAAGGAACCTGCCTGTAGTGGAGAAAACACTGTAAGAACTACAGCTCACCTGTAGTAAATAAAGTAGAGCACTCTCACAGTGAGAGGGATTCGACCCAAAACCTTGTAAGATAAATTCCTCTGCCAGAGGAAGCAATTAGTTATTAGTTATTTTCCTGCTTGGTTATTTGTTTATTTGTCCTCTGTGAAAATTGATATAGTTACTGTCATAGTAGTTGAGCCCCTGATCGGGGAATAATGAGTATTGACTCCGTGATTATAGAAGGCTGATTAATTGCTTTATTATACTATATTATACAATATTATTAAGAAACTTATCATCCTTTTCAGACAGTTGGATACAGACAGATCTAATTGGTCAATGAATCCAAAACACCATCACCAGTGTCCAATTAAGAAATCACCCTTTGGTAAACAAATCTCCATAACACATTCCACATGTGCACAACAGCAGGTGCAGCAAGTGGAGATAAGAATTGTTTCTCATTCTTTTCTCTGAGCTTTCTCACAGCTTCCTAGGAAAATCCTGGGAGAGCAATGTCTCTCTCTGTTCAGAGGATACGTGATTACCACAAGTTATGTTAAAAATCAACACACATAATTTCTGCCCATATATTTTATGAATAAAGTCACCTGTAGGTGAGCACTTTGGTAGCAGCAGTTGTCATGCTAACCATCTCTCTTTTGGTCTTGCAATTTTTTTGTTGTTGTTGTTGTTAGGGACCTGGATGACAAACGGCCAGGTTCCAGTTCCCTCCTCTCCACCCGGACGTGGCCAAATCGTCCCCTGGAGCTCAGCACCTCGTCCCTGTCCCGCTGCACGGGGAGGAGGAACCCCCCACCACGGACCCTGCATCCCATCGGGACCCCCCGCTCCGGGGACGACGTCTGCAGGCGCCTGTAGGTCCCCAAAACAGCCTCTCCCTGCAGGGCACCAGGGGCAGAGAGCAGCCCTGGGCAGGGAGGACGTGGATTATTGGGGTGAAGAGAGGAACTGCCCCTTAAAGCACACATTCCTATATTCAGGTAGCTTTGCACACGAGCAATAGTCCTCAGTCTGCCCTCTGTAAGCAAAGTGAACGCCACCGTCTCTTCCTTGACATGGCTGTCTCTTTCTGCAGCCTATTTTCAAGATAAATTCAAAAGTCTGCAGTTTTTGGAGGCCATACTGCATGTTGCTATCCTAGCCCAGAGTGAACTATAAAGATGTGGAAATAGGTTTACTGACTGACCAAAGGGCTCCTAGTGAGCCAGCCCTCAATCACTTCTAGAATATCTTACTTTTATTTTGCACAGTGACCTGACTGAATGGAGTCATTTACAGGGACCACAGGGTATATCAGGAAGCAATGCAGGATTTGATAGACCTGTCTACTCCACGTGTTCTAAATTAATGTAGTTTACTTTCAGTTTTGCTGTTTACCTATAAATTCATCCAGTCTATTGCTTTCTTGTCTCATACTGTTGAGAGACTTATTCCTTGTCCCTTCATAACTGGTGTTTCTCCTTCCAGTGTTTTATGTTTCTGTTCCCTTTCCCCAGGCTTCAGTCAATCTAAGAAATACTGACATCTCTGCTTTATTGAAATGTATTTTTAAATGCAAGTAGAGAGCATTAGGAAAGTCTTTTTTAAAATACAGATGATGGTTTGAAGCTTTTCCAAGGTATTGTTACAGAACAGTCAACTCCAGAAGGCCAAAGAAACTGACAACATTACACCTTTCCACCTGCCAAACATGTTAACTGTATGTTTTTTCTGTTCTTACTGGTGCATTCCAGCCTGCCTGCACAGGAGCAGCTGACCTCACCCTCCCCACTGCTGCTAAACAGAAATCACCCCCTGCCACCCATTGCTACCACCACTGTGGCAGAGCGTGGGAGCACCACAGGACCCCACAGGCAAACGGTAACAGGCACAAGAATCTCATTGTATTACTGGATAATCTAAAGTTGTTGTCATTGCTGGTTAAATTACCCAGCCCAAGAGTTCAAATTTATTTGTTGTTTTGTGACAGAAGGTCAAATAGATGATGAAATATAAAAATGTTGTATCAGTTTTGAGTAACAGCATCACCCACGCTTACCTGCTTCGTTCTCACTAATGCCAATTGAATGTTTCCCTCCTCATAACTAGGTATAAATTATTTACTTGGAAAATTAGTTTTAATTCCTGAGTTAATTATTTTCAATGAACTGTTGCACTAAGAAAAAGCCCTAACTCTGTTGTTTCTCCTTGCAGAAACCTCGAGGGAGCTCGAGCCGTGCTCACAGCGTCACAACACAAGAAGACACTCACCAGCAGCTCCAGGAGCAGCTGTTCTTACCTGATCCCTTCTCCAGGCCTAACACAACCAGCACATCCTCGGTAAAGCATGGCTACTTACACCAAATCATCCTTAATTATTGAAAAGGGTGCTTTGAGAATTAACATCAATCCATGTCCAGTCTGTTTCAGTATCAAATACTCTCGGTTTAATTTATTGAAACTCCTACTCTGCTGGTACCTTCTTGTATCTAACAACGTATTTTTATCTCAGCCTTGAAAGCTGTAATTTCAGCACAGCTTTTGAATAGCTGCTTGATTGGTTTCTGTGTATAATTTCAGCATCCTGGGCTCAGCAGTTATAAAATATGCTTTGGAACAGCACAATACCCTGAAATGGAAAGACTGCTCCTAACTGGCCCAGTGATCATTCCAAATAAGTGTTAGAAAAGTGTATTTTCTACTTCTAAAGTTGATTTGACCTTTCTTTAAAACTTTCCTTAGACCTTCACAACATCTAACTCATTACCAAATACACGTGTTTAAGTAGTTTTTAGTTATATTATAATCTTGCTGATTCTTTTCATGCAAACACAAATAACTTGAGCTGTTTTTCCAGCCCCATTCCCAGCGCCGCCGCTCTTGCACTGTTACAGATTCCAGTAATCAGTCCTGGACAAGGAGAGGATCCACAAGTTCAGGTATGCTTATCACTCACAGGGTTTAGCCAGATCAAACAAAGGAGGCTTTTGGGACAGGGATGCATTTCCTACAGGGGTACATTCCTACAGTAATTTCCATTGGAGAGGTTTTTCAAAGTTCCATCCATGTCTTTAATTTGCCATTATACAGATGTTGTTCTTGCTATGTCCTACTCTACTCCAGAGTATAGCTGGGTGCATTTTGCTGGGGTTTTTTTTGTTTTGTTTTGTTTTTATTACCACCAAATATTTAAATCAAGTAAGGAGGCTTAATGTCATCAGCCCCAGTGCCTCTCAGTCTCCAAGTTTTCAAAGCAGTTGTCAGCTTAAACAGAAATAGTAACTTGAGGTTAACAAAGGCACTAAAACTGAAGTAACTTGTTTTTAAACAAGCAAGGAGTGGTTCCTACTAAAATTAAATATCTGCTCCCCCCCCCTCCCAAAAAAAAATCCAAGATGAGTTTTATGACTTATCTATTGACAAAAACAATTTAAATTAGTAGAAAAGCTTTGTAGACATGAATACTTAGTGAAATATCAAGGAATGCAGTCGCTCCCTGCAATGCAGCAACTCGGCAAGCACAAGCTTTGCCCTTTTTAGAAGTTATAAATAATGCAGTTGATAGCCATGTGTTAGAGTAAAAAGACATTTTAGTTTTAGGCTAGAGGAGATGTATTTGATACTTAGCTGTAATTCCTTCCCAAAGTCTTGAGGCTGTTCATGATGTGTTGTCAGGTCTTCCATCACGTGGTTCTGTGAAAGCCCACGGCCGAAGTGGATCAGGCACAAAGAGCAAACAGAGGCACTGACATGTCATGGAGAAGCATCCACCCATCCATCCCTCTCCAGAGAGTCATGAACCACCTCTCCTTCCCAGCAAGGTCAACATTGTTTACACAGAGTTTCCTAACACCCTTCCTTACAGATAGTTATTTTTATATAAATCTAAGCAGCAGCTGCCAAAGATTAGAAGGGGTGCACTTAAACATTCCATTTCCTACCAGTAGAGAAAGTGATGCTCCAGTGGGAGGGTGAATACATTCCAGTGAAGCCCAACTCCTAGGAATCCCAGCAAACACTCTCAGTCTGTGCTTGTGCTGTTTTACATGAGGCTGGTGACAGGCTCATGTCCTTACAGGCAGGTACTGCAGGACCTGCTCATTTTTCCCTTAGGAAGGTTAACCCAGCCTTCCACGGCTGTAGTGATTTAGATTTTTTAAAAAGTGTATTTATATGTTTAAAGCAATATTGTACTAGCAAAAGCAAGCACTCAGGCAGGTGAGGAATGCTGTGCTAGCTGCAGCAGGTATGAACACAGGTGTGTAGAACCAAGGCAGCAGAGCAGGTGCCCTGGCAGCTCCAAGGGCAGCACAGCACTGCCTCTTCCTGAGTTACAGTAAATCCTTTTGCCTCTTCCTCAGTGACTGAAGAAGGTTGAACAGGCAAAAAGAAACTTCCTACTACAAGTAGTTTCAGACAGTACTCAAAATCTTCACAGAACAGCTCAGTGTCCCTTTGTAAAAATACCTGTAATTACACAAGATTTCTTCACTCTAAGGTAGAGTTCCAGAAGCCACTGATGCATTGGAGCTTTCAGGAGCTGCCCTGTGTGACAGACCTAACAGAGGCATTTGCTGGAGTTAGCCTTGTGGTTCCAGATAAGGCAAACAAAACCATGAAGTACAGGCGTCTCAAAATAAGTGATTAGTTGAAGGTCTTACTCCCAAACAGTAACTGCCAGACTGAAATATAAAAACAAGCTGAGGTAACCACTGGCTGTATTTAAACAAAGTTAGGATGTTCCACAAAAACAGTTGTTCCTTTCTAGTCCAATTGAAAAGCACTGTTTTCCTGTATTTTCTTATTCTTCAAATTACAGTTCACGGTAGAAAAAAAAATCTTGTTCTTATTCTTTGTGATGTGGCTCCCCTATTTCCCCACTCCAGACCAGCTAATAATTTTTCATCCATACTGAAGCTCACAAGTCCAGTTGATCCAAACATGCTTTAATCAAAACCAGAGAAGTGTGCAAATATAACTGGGTTAACCTGCCTTTGCATTTCCAGAAGTTAAAAAAAAAAAAAAAAGCAGCTCTGAGCTCAATCTTAAGTTTTCAGAGAGAGAAGCTGATGCTCACCAAAGACCTCTACTCACTAAACCATTTCAAAATACAGTTTCTCTTCTGGAGCACTGTGCAGTGTGTCAGTTATGTCAGGCAAAGTGCAGATAAGCATCCCATTTGTATCTGTGCCACTCCTCAGGGACTGAGTGAGTTTTCTGTAGCCCAAGAGTTACAAAAGCAGACAAATAAACTTGAATAGACTTCTGTTAACATGATGTAGTGTTTTACAGCCTAGAGGAGTCAGTGGGTTTAAAAAATGCAGTTGCTTCCTAAGGCCATTTTTGGTTTTTGTATAGATGGCTGACACCAGGGACTGCTCCTGGACTGTTATTTATTTTGTGTAATAAAAGTAACCTTCAAGTCCTGTGTTATAACCACAATGATATGCTCTGCTTTCTCAGAAGCAGGGTTATTTTTGAGAGCAGACAAGTAAAAGAGAACAGAGAGACCATCTACATCTGGCTTCCCCCCAGGAGTTGTTGTTGAAGCTGTGAGGGCCTTCAACTCTCAAAGTGTTCACCTCGAGACTCCAATGCCTTTGAAAAATCCTCCCTAGAAGTGTGGAGGATTTATTTGACTGAAATCAGAAGAATCAACACAATTGGCTTGTTTTAAGTAGCTTATTTAGAAAACATACAGAGAACTGAGGAAGCAAAACTGTGAAAAAAACCCACCTTCTTGTTTATTAAATCAGCAATTTTCCAAACTATCTTTATAAAACTACAGGGATATCTGAAAAAGACCTGTTGAGCTGATGTGCAAAGACCTTTAAAAGTAGCAGGAGGTTTGTTACAGAAGAAATGTGTGAATAGCACACATGGATCTCAACTGTAGAGCACCCAAAGGGTTGGGGACAGTAGCACAGGAATGCCTTGTCTTCCTTGTTCAGCATGCATTCCATGTCATGCCTCCCACTTACAGCAGTCAATGCACACAGTCTGAAACAGGAGCCTGGAAAACACCCAGAATTCTCCCAAATCCATGTTTCCAGACAGAGTGAAACCTGGTATTTCAGTCTACGCTGTTCCTTCTGCCTTTCTTTTCTTGGCTGAAGTCTTCTTTCCTCCTTTCTTAGCACTGCTCCCATACTTTGCTTCCAGCTGGGCAAAGAAGTTACCCATTTCTTTTTCTCGATCTTTGCTTCGGCTCTGGGGAGGGGGAGAAGAACACCAACCAAACTCAAACCTTTTGTAACTTCCCAACACAGCTTATCTTACTGAAGTCTGATAGCTACACAAAATCCTGGACTACATCTAACATATTAAAAACAAGCTACAGAAGGTTTAGTATCATCATTAAAACTCCCAGTGAAACTGCCTAAAACTAGGAGTTACTGCATAAGTACTCCAAATATTTAATTCCTATAAATTTTTAAATAGACACAGGTAATAAAATCTATATGATTCTAACTAAATTAAAGCACATAGTTAACATTAAGGCCAGGTTTTAACCTCAGGAATTCAGAAGATATGCAAGGATCCAAAATCAAAGACACTCAGGGAAAACACAATTATAAGCCAGTAACAAAATTATCTGCAACAAATAGAAGAAGCCTTACTTTAATCAGCGCTTGCAAGTCATTTTCTCCACTAAGGCCCAGTTCATCTATTGTCTTTTTTGCCTCTTTAGCTTCTTTTTCTGCCTAAAAGAGCAAACAAGGTTTTTTAAAGAAGTATTTTGCATGTTATCTGACCAAGTCTTACAGGACTTACCAAATGCTTTTTGGGCATCTGTGTACAAAGAGCTGCAGGGAAGTGCAAAGGGTTTCCAAGTTTGGCCACAAAGAAGGAATCAGGCAAGGGAAACCCATTCTAGTTCCACCATTTAGCAGAGCAGGAAGTTTTTCTGCTCTTTTACAGCGTTGAATGGGATGTTATCCCCATCTCTGTTCCCACACCCATTTATTTTTTGTCTTGGTAGATACTACAATAACTTAAAGGTTACTGTGATGTGCATATAACATTCTACAAAGTGTCCAAAAGCATACAAGAGTCCATTTAGGCCAGAGCAGTTTCACACCTGCCAGATGTCAACCAAAATGTGTTTTCACCACTTGCTTGTTTTTGTTAACTCCAGCAACTCACAGCTTTGTAGATAAATGCAGGGACACACTAAACTGTAATAAGCCATTGTGTATAATAAGGAAATAAAGAAATAGAAAAGCCTTTCACGATGATTTGGGGTAGGGGGTGATGACCACGGGTGACCAGATGTGAACAGCAGGGTGTGCAACCCAGCAATCCTGTGACAAGCATCTCGGGAACAGCGTTACTTATTTCTGCCGAGGGAAAAAAGTGATGGCAGTCAATTGCTGCAACCTACCCGCTTTCTTCTGGACATCATCTTCTTCTTGGACTCCTTTACAAACGCCTCGTAGGACGGGAGCTCCCCGGAGTCGATGGCTCGCTCGATCATCTCCCGAATCCTGGGCTCCTCCGTGTAGTCCACGCACATCACAGACTCCATGATCCGATCCATGTCGCCCTTGAAATTCAGGTACGCCGCCTTCACGTCAGCCAGCTCTTCCTCCGAGTTTTTGTAGCTATTGTGGAAGTCTTCGATGTCTTTCACGGTGACCTGGGGCAAAGAGGTGATGCTTTGTGAGTTACAGGACTTCCTCACCAGGAGGATTTAAGAGACAACAAACGAAAACGGAGGGTTCTTCTGTCTCCCGTCCCGTTCTCACCTTGAAGAGCAGCTGCCAATACTCCAGCCAGTCCCGCCCGTCCTGCAGCGCCTCGGCGTCCTCGTCCACCATGCCCGTCTCATCGTACACTGCGCGCTGCTTCTCATCGCTCAGCACGGCGTACACCTTGCCCAGGATCTGCGGGACGCAGGAGTGCCCGGGAGGTCACTCGGAGAGCGGTCACTTGGGGGTCAGTCCGGGTCGGGGGTGGGCAGTGGGGTGGTCACTCCGAGTCGGCTGCTCGGGGTTCAGTCACTTGGGGGACAGCTGATCA